>JASVEL010007202.1:242500-649412 GCA_032618575.1 Nicotiana noctiflora
CGCGCCCACTTCTCGAAAAATTAAGAAATTCACATCATCGGATTTCTCATCTCGTCATGAGTCCGTACATATAAAATTCACAAGAATCGGAGCCCATTTGATCCCTCTAATCATCAATTCAAACTCCCTTATGTTTGAAACCCTAACCTCCATTTTTAGCATTAAAGCCCCTAGAATTTTAGTGTTTAATACATGATATTACACTACAACAATCTGAGTCCCTTGGTTCATACCTGATGAAATCCCTTTGAATTATCTCCAAAATCGCCCAAGAATCGCCTAAGCCGAAGTCCAAAATATTTTCCTTCTCTTTTCCAGTTTCGTGAACACAGCTCACTTTAGTTCCTGGCCTTTTTCCGCTTATTTTTATCAAATAACCGCACATGTGGTCCCGCACATGCGACCAAATAACCGCTTATGCGGTCTCACTTAAAAACCCTGAGACCACTTATGCGACCCCTAATCCGCTTATGCAGTTTTCTGACAACGGCTTCTACGGTATATTGTCCGCTTATGCGAACCCATGTCCGTTTATGTGAAATTTCCCTAGGCCACACCTGCCCGGTTCTGTGGTCTATCCGCCGCATCTGCGGCTCCTTTTCTGCAAATGCGGAAATACCAGAAGACGTAATTTCCAGACCTGCAACAATGCTTCAATCTCCCATGTAGCAATCCGAAATCACTCTGAGGCCGCTGGGACCTAAACCAAAAGCACCAAAATATGTTAAAACCTTATTTAAACTTGTTCCATTCCTTAAAACACGTCAAAAATGCTAAAACCATCAAATCACATCAAATTAGAACGTAAGTTTCTCCAAAACATTTGCAATACGCATTAAATCACAAACTTGACCAAACAACGTCCGAATGACTTGAAACTTTGTACACATACTCAAAATCACCTAACAAAGCTACTGCAACTCTCGTAATTCTACTTCGATGCTCAGATCAAAATACCACCTATAAACCAGAATTCGCCGAAATTCAAACTTCGCCAGTTCAATCCTAATTCTACACCGAGCCTCCAAATTCCGTTCTGATCACACTCCTAAGTCACAAATAATCCTCTGAATCTAATCGAGCATGGAGAATTCACATATGAGCCCTCTAACTGCATAGTCAACTTTCTGTTGACTTTTCTAAAATAAGCTTTCTTCTAAGAGGCTAAGTGCCTCATTTCCAACTAAAACTATCTCAATTCCACCCGATCAACTCGAATACTGATATTGAAATATAAAACAACATAACATGGGGAAAATAGGGTGGTAACTCACAAGACGAAGGGCTGGGTCATCACATCCCCCCCAATTAAAACAAATGATGGTCCTCGACCAGGCCAAGAAACATACCTAGAGTCTCAAATAGGTAGGGATATCTACTATGCATCTCCTGATCGTCCTTCCAAGTAGCCACCTCTACAGGTCGACCTCACCACTGCACCTTCACTAAAGAAATATCTTTGGACCTTAACTTTTGAACATGTCGACCTAGAATAGCCACTGGCTCAACATCATATGAAAAATCACCATACAACAAAACCGCGCTAAAGTCCAACACATGAGACAGATCCTATGATGACCCGGGTCGTGGTCACGTGAGTTATCGCCCCATTTCCCCCATATTATGTTGCTTCATGTTTTAATATAGGTATTTGAGTTGATCGGGTGGAATTTAGTTTGTTTTAGTTTTAAATGGGGCACTTCGCCTCTTAGAAGAAAGCTTGTTTTAGAAAGGTCAACTGGAAGTTGAATATGTTATTAGAGGGCTCGGATGTGAATTCTGGTGGTTCGATTAGCTTCGATGGATGATTTGTGACTTAGGAGAGCAATCAAAATTAAATTTAGAGGTCTGGTGTAGAAATAGGCTTGAATTGGCGAGGTTGGAATTTTAGCGAATTCCAGTTGATAGGTGGGATTTAGATCTGATGGTTGGAATGGAATTCTGAGAGTTTTAGTAGCTTCGTTAGGTGATGTTGGATATGTGTGCAAATTTTCAGGTCATTCGGACGTTGTGTGGTCAGGTTTATGATTGAATGTGCAATTTGAAAGTTTTGATGAAAACTAGGCTTAAATCCAATGTGTTTTAGTGGTTTTAGCATTGTTTGATGTGTTTTGAGGATTGGAACAAGTTTGAATAAGGTTGTCGGATCTGTTGGTGCTTTTGGTTGAGGTCCCGGGGGCCTCGGGGTGATTTCGGGTGATTAATCGAAAATTTGAAGCAATTGTTGCAGTCTGAATTTTCATTGATGTTCTACACGTCAATACCACACAAGAGGGGGGTGATTTGTGTGGTACCTAATTTTCGTACTAGAAGAACCTGGTTCTTCTACGTGTTCTAACTACAGTAGTTTGAGAATAATAAATGTGGAAAGTAAAGTACACATACATTTTACGTGGAAAATACCTAGCTCAAAGGTTAAAAAACCATGACCTACTACTCAGTAGGAATTTCCCAAATTCCACTAAAATCACTAGGCCAAAAACTGCATTTATAAAGACTCTTTGTAAACCTATGGATTAACTCTAATCCCAGTGTGGCACACAGCCTCAACTGTTGCGACACATTCAAGTTAACTCTAACTTGAATACTAAATGCACCTAATAAATTACTTATATGAAATCTGAAAGGTACAATATGAAAATCTACTACAATTGAACTAGACTTTGAATAAACACAATGATGAAACTGGTTCTTCTATCGTAGTTCATGTAGCTTCAGATGTGTACATTTGTATCTCATATATATTTCTTGCAAAACAGACTTAATTCTTTTTATTCTCAAATATGTTTTACTTCTACTTATGTGCGTTACCTATAAAAGAGAACAACTTAGTTAATTAAATAGATTAGCAGTTAGATTTTGATCAAGACTCTGTCGCTTATCCCTTTGTCAATTTTAGTCCTTAACTACTACAAATTCTCATCTTTATCCTGTCTTAGGATTGTGTTCTATTATCTTAAGAGGAATGTTCCTCTTAGAACTCAATGCAACCTTTTCGATCATCCTTAGACGATATTTATTGCATATGCCTTAGTACATATCTTCTTCACATGCCTTCCATGTGTGGTGGTTATGAATTAACTGTATGTCTCATGATGGACCAAGTCCTTTTACTTATGTTCATTTGTCAATCTTCCAAACATGGCCAACAAATTCCCCTTTTTTGATGATGACAAACTCTGTACTTTTAGTAATTATAGAACTTGTGAACCTTGGCTGAAATATCAACACTTTGAATATTTAGAGAATTCAAATTTCATAAAGAACCAGATTTTACGTTAGGTGATAAACATCACTTGTTCAGATTAAACATTTTAAGCACATATCTTCCCCCTTTTGGTATCATCGAAAAGTTGCATAATTAATGTGAAATCAACCAATTAATCAGTATTCATGGCCACTGGAGAAACTACAAGTGAACACATGCTTTAGTTAACTCAACCTAGAAAAAGAACTGTAAGGATCAGAGTTAACAAAAACAAGATAAGCAGCATTCATTAATAAGCAAGTAATTCCTACAATGCAATCCACAAAAAGAAAAACAGGATTATCCAACCATGAGCCAAGAAAAAAACATCTAAAAATTCCAAAACTTGGTCATTGAGGGGTCTTGACTGGTGCACACTAAGATGGAATAACTAAGGCTTAGTAGAGCTAGAAGGTTGGGTTTGTAGCAGGTTCAACATTTGTTTGAGCATTCCTTCATTTTTCTCGTTTTCTCTTGCAAGTTCAGCTCTTAACCCATTTCTTTCTCCCTACAATTCAGCAACTCTTGCCTGAAGCCTTGTTATTTTAGCATCGTTTTCTCCAACTTCTTGAACTAAGGCTCTCACCTTGCTGTTTAAAGGAGTTTTTGCTGATGAACCAGCTTCAACTTGAGTTGTGCTGAGTAGATAGTCACAGGCGTGGAGTGTCTTGCTACCAAAGTGTTCTTTGCTCGATGCCATTTCCCACTTTTTCAGAGGAATATTTAATCATTCAAGCACAGTTGTCAAGAAAATTCCAAAGGCAATGGCATGAACTTTTGATCCATTTAGCACCCTGTCAAGTAGCTTCACAAAGAAGGCAGGACAGTTGATTTGTTTTCCATCCTTCATACATTGAGTAAGTACCAGATCCATGTAATTTCCTGTATGTCTCCTTTCTACCTAGGTAGAAGACATTTGTTGACAAATTTGAAGAGCACTTTGTAGTCTGGCCTCATTTCACTTTTCTGAACAGCCCTGGCCTCAGGCACTTCTTCCTTTGATGTGGTGTCACAAAAATTTCTGGTAATCTGAGGATCAGTAGGCAATCCATCTAGGCAAGGAAACCTCTACCTTGTATAGTCATCATATCTCTCACTATGGATACCTAAGATCTTGCCCAACTTCACTGCACTAAATTTCACCTTGACACCCTTCACCTTGCTAGTCACTACCCCATTTTTCACTGTTCCATTTGCCATTAACTCAACAAGTTCAGACCTAGCCAACTTTCCATCCATCGGAAGAACCGTGTTCATCCAGACTTGAGCTTCTAAAGCGGACAAAAGCTTTATCATCCCTGGCTCCTCCAGGTCCCTAAGCAATCTTCCCTTCAAAATTTTCTTTTGCCAAACACGGCATGTTTGTCCAGTTCTTTTTCAGATTGTTCTTCTTTTTCCTTACTTCTCCACTCATCATCTTCTTCAGCAGTCATGACTTGCTTTCCCTTTCAAGCTGACCTTGTTCTTTTGGTAAGAGTAGATTCAGCAAGAACTTATTTGGTAGACTTTTTTATAGAAGTCCTGATTCCTTTGAACATTGCAACTAGAATTTTCATAGTGGGATTATCATCTACATTGACCTATTCGATCTCTTGTTTTTCTTCCTCAACAACAGTCGCTAAACATTGACCAATCTTTTCTTTCCCTTTTTCTTTCTTATTTTTTTTGCTTTCCTCCAAGGCCCTTTTTAATTCCTCTTCACTCTCTCTAACTCTGCTTCTTGTAGCTCTAATCCTAACAGTAGACTTGGTTGGTGATTTCTTGCTTTTCTTGGTTGGTTTTGCTGCAGCAGGGGATTTTTGTGCAGACGCTTTTTTTTTTGGGGGTCATAACTCACCCCCACTCTCTTTATTAAGTCAGCCAGAATTTCATCATTAGATGAACCAGGTTCATCTTGCACTTTGCTCAGATTTATTAATCTCTCAGCTGCCTCCCCTGATCCACTTCCCCCTGACTTTGATACTCCTTCTCCCTCATTCCCACAAATGGCTAAGATCTCCTTCTTTCTTTTCTTTTTCAACTTTTAAGACTCACCCCCACCTATATCTCTAAATGCCCCTATCAGAATAAACCTATTTTCATCCCACTCAACCACATCTAAAAACACATAGCATGTATCAACTCCACTTCGAGTTTCCTGATTTTTTGTCTGTTCAGAAGACCCTCGCTCATCACTTTCACAAGTGGTAATGGAATCCTTAGATTCTGAGCTCGAGTTGGACTCAGTTATAGGGCTTGCTTTACTTTGACTTTATTAAAGATTTTCATTCAAGGTTTTACTTAAAGAATCGGTTGCTATAGTTTTTCTTGCCAGCATTTTCTGGCGACGGAATCTAGGTTTAGGATTTTCAATAGGTGGTATGGCAGATGAGGTGTTGGGTGAAACGGGTAGTGGTGTGCCTAGGTTATCTTGTGGATTTGGCATTATGAGAAAATTCTGAAACCCTAAGTGGATTTTAGTGGTGTAGAAGCTATGGAGAGTTGTAGACACGAAAGAGGAAGAGTTCGGTATTTTGAGAAATAATTAATTGAAGAATTTTTTGGGGGTTTTAAAGGAGGTAATAATTACCCAAATTTTGTAGCCTTTTAGTGGTCACATAGAAGTCTAATTAGATTAGAGTTCCAGTCTCCTTAGGTATTAGAATTAATTGCTAGGATATAAGTAAGTTTTCTGTTAAATTGAGACTTCTAGTTTCAATGGAATTGGTTCAATGGTTCAACAGATAGTATTTTGGACTTTTGGTATATCTAGGATTGTAGCTCATAATTGATAATTAAATTTTTCTAATTGTGTAAAGAATAGAAACATACCTGAGCTTTTCATAAGCATATTTTGATGAACTTCTTCAAATGACACTTTTCTTGAGTATACCTCATATGACAAAATAGAAACTTTGTAAGAGTTCAATGAATTTCATAAACACATGACACAAGAGTATACTCATTACAGTATGAGATTGAGTAGAGATTAGTCTAATATTCACACAAATTAAGAACTCCTAACCAAATTTTTTTTCCATATATTTCCTTTTTTTTCATGTGCTTTCTGAACTGATTCTTTTAGGTGATCTTAATCATCCCTAACACCAACCTATTCCTTTCAAAATTTTTTCTACTTAAAGTCTTGGTGAAGATGTCAGCTATTTGTTTATCAGTTGCACAAAATTCTATGGAAATAAACCCTTTCTCATAATTGTCTGTCAAGAAATGATGTTTGACATCCATGTGCTTGGTTCTCTTATGATGAACCGGGTTCTTTATCGTGCTTATAGCACTAGTGTTGTCACGGAAGATTTGTATGCATCCAACTTCTATACCAAAGTCTACTAATGTTGCTTGATCCATAGAAGTTGAGTACAACAAGAAGCAACAGCTAAATACTCAACCTCAGCAGTAGATAATGCTACTGAGTTCTATTTCTAGGTGGCCCATGATACAAGACATGAACCAAGAAAATGAGCCATACCTGAAGTACTTTTTCTATCCACTAGAAAACTTGCATAGTCAGCATTGTCACACCTCCTTTTTCTCAATGCTTTCACACAACGTCCCCCTTTGGTTTTACTACACCCCCGAGAAAGGGATATAATAACCAAAAGGGAAGGACTTTTTCCATTCAAAGGACAGTCGGAATGTGATTTATTTATTAAGATTCAGAATCTCTACTTGCGAGTTAAATGGTGTCTCAAGTCACCGATTGAATCTCGAACCGAGAAAATTATGACTCTGTTACAGTCTACGAATCATAAATCCGGATAAGGAATTCTATTAACCCGGGAGAAGGTGTTATACACTCTCGGATTCTGTGGTTCTAGCACGGTCGCTCAACTGTTGTCTTTGTTTTTATCTGATTCCTTCATATGTTTCGCTTTTATATCTTAGTAGTGTTCCGCTTTATCATTTTTAGACGAATTGCGATGTCGCAAAAATGTATTTCGAGTCATACCGCACCAGTACGCCTGTGACTTTAGTACATTTCAACTTCGTCGAAATTTGGATTTGGGTCATATAAATGTGCACCCGTATTAGGAATGTATAATTATTAAAATTGTACCTAAAGTATCTACGTCTTGTTAACTTTTGGATAGACCATGAAATTCACTAAACGGTCTTTCCGGTTTCTAACATTTTTATTGGTAATTATGGAGGGCCCCGCAACTATGCATTTATGATTTGGCGAGGCTCATCTTTGTTTTTATTAAGGTTCATACTATAGTATACTATATTCTCTATTTAATATAATTGTTTCATATCAATTTCATATTATTTTGTATAAGAGTCCAGGCCGTAATTTTACCACTGGGCCTGAACCTCGGACAGACTCAACAATATGCAACCAAATGCAACTGGAACTCTAAAGACCATCATTCATTTCTTTTTCTGTTTACAGGCATAATTGTCGTTTCATTATGATCAGTGCCTGATTTCATATTTGGGCACAAATCCTTCACATTTAAGACAAGGCAAGAACTAATTATCTTTTTAACACCACTTAATGAATGTAAAAATTAACAGTTTCTACAAACATCAATTTGTCTTCAGTCAACTACTAATTCTAATATTTAACCATTAATTCAGACTTCTAACATAGTATTTTATATCAATGTTATTATTCAACTGGTAGAATCCGATATTCAAAATGACACTAATTGTAGAATTATTTCTATCACTTTCATTTAATCTGGAGAGGACAGGATTCTAGTTTTAACTAAACATGTCCGAATCACTATTATCAAGTTGCAGAATCTCAAAATGAATTTATAGCTAAATCAACTTAAATATTTACAAACAGTAACATAGTTTGAAATATGAAACTATTTATACTTTTACAATTGAATGATCCAGATTTGAAACTGAATTAAAAGAATATCCAAGTATTACTACTTCACATCTGATTTATAATAGTTTCAAATCCAAGCGTTTTAACTACATTTGTACCAGTTTTAGTCTTAGATTTAAGTGATCTAGTTTATTTATCCTGTCATTTTTATCACTGCTGCTATCACCGAATTAAAAGCATACGCCCATTCTAATATTTATTACAACCAAGTCCTAAATGAATTACAAGGTTCTAAGCACTTTTAAACTACATAATGAAATATAGATACACGACTGATTAGCCAAAATATGATTAACACATTTTTATTTCCTTCAATCAACAGCTCAATTACAACATCCAGGGCATAGTAGTGTACACGGTTCAAGTAACAAAATTGATGAGTCTAGAGTTGGAGAAGAAGGAAAATTAGCAACAACACAACAATATAGCAACAGCAGCAGAATGAATCAACACGGCAAATTCCCAAACTCCAGAATATAACCCACCATATAAACACAAGCAAATTGGAAACCCAGCAAAGTCAGAATAAACCAATGGAAAACGACCAATAGAGATTCCCAAAACAATACTCGAGTTAAAAACTAATTGAAAGACCAGTAGCACTTTAGTGTATAGATTTCGTAACTCTAATAATTCTGAAATTTCAACTCTAAAACCCTCAACCTTTTCTGATTTTCGAAACTTCTCTCAAAATTTTCCAACCCCTTAAATTAGGCCTGAAACAACCTGCTTATAGAGTAGATTGGGAGGGAAATTTGAATTAATTATTCAAATTTCCCACCCCTACTCTCTTTCAATTATTTGAGTTAAGTATAGGGTATTTTTAATAAAAATGCACTTAAACCCCTGCTAGAAGGTTCCAGGTTATTCTACACTGTTCTATTGGGCGATAATGACTTAGCTACACTTACTTGCTAAGGATTATTACTCATCTTACCATATAACTATGCCTAGTTTACCCTTTTTTATTCTTCTATTTGCAATAAAACCAGGCCCAATTGTCCCTTATGCCCTCACTATCTCTACATTATTCTCAAAAATACCATTTCTCATTCCCCTTTTACCCTTTATAGTTATGAGTATTCACCCGACCTGCCCTTAGGTCTGTTAAGACCTAGGGTGTCTCAGCTTTGTACTTAAAATATAACCACTACCTGAACTTTATGTTTTAACCCATTTAAGACTAAGTAAGTTTTACAGAATTAACCACTTTAAGGAATAGCCACAATGGCCTTAACAGTCAACACTCACACTATCGTAACAATAACCCTTTTCATTTGCACATCCAAACTTATCGAGGCTAAGTGCTCATAGTTCAGAAACAAATCCACACATATAAATCATATTGCATTACTAGCCACTTTCATGTAATTTACAAATATAACCCTATTTCAACTAGTTTTAACTAACCAGAATTCAGAGAGACAATAGATAATGACTGAATCATGATTAATTAATCCTTTAATCGAAAATAGGTTCTTTTACCCAAAAACAATCAAAACAGCTAATTAACAGTACATTTTAACATGATAACTTTAACTAAAACATACAAAATACTTAATCGAGCACAAAGAGATCATGCAAAGATTCAGGCTTTTGATCGAATACTAACACAGAAGCACAGAAGCATAGGAAATCGAAGATGGTTCAGATATACTTAGCTTTTGGGCTTCTTTTCCTTTTCTTTCTTTTTCTTCTTTCCTTTCATCTTTTTTTTTTACTTCTTTTCTTCATTTTCTTCCTTTTCTTGGTTTTTCAGAGACTTTAAGTCTCTTTTATAGTATATCTTCTAGGTAGACCTCCAAGAATCCATTTTGGATGTGGGAAGGATGTGTTTGGAGATTGGTGTTATGGTTTTAACAGGTTTTTGGATTTGGGTGTCCAACGGAGTAGGGTTCTGGCGAGACATTTTTGAAGATTCGAGAGGTTAGGCTAAGATTCGAGAAACGAGGTTTAGGTGGGGTGAAAGAGGTGTTTAAGGTGGTTATGGGGTGTAAATTTGGGAGGCTGGTTCATACTTTGCGGGGTCGCCGTCTAGGGTTCCGGCGACGGAACTTCAAGAAACTGGGGGATATGGTGTGCTGTTTGGGTGGAATTAATGGGGTAAACTGGTATAAGGGAAGAAGGGATTTCAGGGATGGAGGCCTGAGTCGAAGAAGGCGAACGGAGGCAGACCATCGGTAGGTTTCCGGTGGTCTGTGGAGAGGGAGAACGAGTTCAAGGGCGGCTAGGTTTTTCATATGCAAGGGGTGTATCTGTATAATGAAGCATAATTAACGAAGGGAGGATATATATTAATATTAGGTTATTGATTGTTAGTCGTTAGATTAGTTAAGATGAACGGCTCAGATCATTTCCCCTTTAAAACGACATTGTACATTTTAATTGAAGCTTTTATCTCATCTGTTAGATTACATCTTTGGGCCACTAAGATTCATTTAGCTAAACTATATCATTTGGTTTAAGTTTAACACCAACCATATCCGTTTGATCAATTAAACGAACGACTGTGATTGTTTCTCTACACGATGTCGTTTTGTTTATTCAATAACTTGTCTTACCTGGTCCGTTGATTGAATATATCAATGGTCCTGATTCATTTGTTAAACGGTGTCGTTTTGTCCTTTATTCCTAGTGTATTTTCCTTTTATTTTAATTTTTGTATTTTTCTTGGGATTTTCTAATTTCTAGTATTTTCCTTTTATATTTTATTTCAATTTTCTCCCTTTATTTTCAACAATTGAAACACACCCAAATTATTTTCAGCGCAATAATAAACCATTTTCAATCAAAAATCATTTTTTGTATTTTTATTTTAGAGTTAATTGCTTGGGGCAAAAACAACGTGCTCACAGCTGCCCTCTTTGCTCGGGAACACGAAGAGTTTCAGTGCAAAGACAAGTGAGCAGTAATGAGGGATTTTTGCCCACTGGCATATTCCGTATGAAGAATTTTTGAAAGTTTTGACTGCATCCAGCTTCAAGGATTGCCTACATATCTTGGGCTAAACAGGAACCAAGTCAGTGTAGTTCTGGAATGTCTTGTAGTTGAAACTACCAGAAAGTTGTGGCTCTACTACTATTTCTTGTCATTACTTTCTGCTAATCTCCTTATTACACAATGGTAAAAGAAAATAAGCTAAACTATGTTCTATGTTTTACAAAATCCTATCTATATCTTTCACTTGATTCTCGTTCTTCCATATGCATCTTCCAATCTTTGAGAAGACTCCTTGCTTTCAAACTCGCTTCAAATATGTTCCCTTTATTCTAGTTGTACAACTTTAAAATGTTTTCTCTTCTTCTTCAGGTGGGCGCTTGCTTGCAAAACTTAAAAAAAGCATTCCCTTGTTCTTCAAGTGGGTGCATGCTTGCTAAAAAATAAATAAAGGGCTTAGAATCTATCATGATATTAAAAGTTAGAAAAAGAAGGATTTCATTTTGCTAAAAATATTTTCTTGTTAACCAGGTGGGCGCCTGATTGCAGAAATTAAAGAAAAATATTCCATTGTTATCCAGGTGGGCGCCTAATTGCAAAAATTAAAGAAAAGTATTCCCTTGTTATCCGGGTGGGCGCCTGATTGCAAAAATTAAAGAAAAATATTCCCTTGTTATCCGGGTAGGCGCCTGATTGCAAAACTTAAAGAAAAATATTCCCTTGTTATCCGGGTGGGCGCCTGATTGCAAAAATTAAAGAAAAATATTCCCTTGTTATCCAGGTGGGCGCCTGATTGCAAAATAAAAGAACAGTATTCCCTTGTTATCCGGGTGGGCGCCTGATTGCAAAAATTAAAGAAAAATATTCCCTTGTTATCCGGGTAGGCGCCTGATTGCAAAACTTAAAGAAAAATATTCCCTTGTTATCCGGGTGGGCGCCTGATTGAAAAAATTAAAGAAAAATATTCCCTTGTTATACAGGTGGGCGCCTATTACAAAAGTTAAAGAAAAATACTCCTTTGTTATCCAGGTGGGCACCTGATTGCAAAAATTAAAGAAAAGTATTCCCATGTTATCTATGTGGGCGCCTGATTGCAAAAATTAAAGTAAAGTATTCCCTTGTCATCCAGGTGGGCGCCTGATTGGAAATATTAAAGAAAAATATTCCCGTATTATCCAGGTGGGTGTTTGATTGCAAAAATTAAAGAAAATCATTCCCTTATTATCCAGGTGGGCGCCTGATTGCAAAAATTAAAGAAACGTATTCCCTTGTTATCCAGGTGGGCGCTTGATTGCAAAAGTTAAATAAACATATTCCATTTTTATCCAGGTGGGTGCCTGCTTGCAAAAAAATTAAAGGAAAAATATTCCCTTGTTATCCAGGTGGCCGCCTGATTGCAAACATTAAAGAAAAATATTGAAAATGAAATCTGCCCTAGTTTGGTAACTGGGCGCAATATTCTCTCTTGGAAATAAAAGGTAAAACTTCCCTTATTATTCAGGTGGGTGTCTGATTACTAATCCTTTCATTGTGGATTCCTTCCTCCATTGTTGCCTCCTTTCTATTGCTTCTCTTATTTTCCACGTGGGTGCCTGATTTTGCGAAACTTGTGCTACTTTGTGTATCCACATTGGTCACATTCACTTTAAAGTGATAGTAAGGATTTGAATCTTTTGTCCTTGTTTTAATCAGTGAAGAACTTGTTAGTATAAAAATGGTGGTTAGCAACTGGCATCTTGTTGGCCTTGCTTCCACTCTTGAATTTGCTTCATCTTGCTTTGTAGTGTCTTGCTGCACTCTTGGTTTTTTTCCAACAATTTTCTGATCTCAACTTTTCCATTGTAATTCCCTTTTGTTTCTTCTTCCCTTATATTCCCTTGGGGTATGTGACCGCCATATGTTGTTATATTTTCCCCGTCTTTTGAAGGACCCAATATCATTGTGCCATTTAACATGAGAAGCTGGTAATTAGCTTTCAACTGGGAATGTCTTGTAGACAGGTTTTGAGCAAATAAAATGAAATGCAATGACCCTGAATTTGGGGGTAGGGATATATTCAAAGTAAAAGACAAAAATTATCTCGGTAGGAAGGATGATTCCTTTGACCATGCCATGCATTTAGATAACTGACCTAGTCTGTCCAATCAAATCGCTTGCTGACTTTATTTTTCTTTTGTCAACCCAAACCTTATTTGTCTTGCTACTTTTCCTTCACAGAATCATTCCTCACCTTCACCTTATGGTGCCCGTTAGGGTTTTCACCTTCGCCTTATGGTGCCCGTTAGGGTTTTCACAGACTCTCTCATTTTATTTCTCTCGAGCTCGTGACGCCTTATGTTTCCCGTCAAGGTTTTCACCAATATGACTCCCTTATTTTATTTCCCTCAACTCACATCGCCTTATGGTGCCTGTTAAGGTTTTCACCAATAAGACTCTCTCATTTTTATATTTTTTGTTTTATATCTTCCCTCTTCAAACTCTGGGGTATTGTCCATAATATTCTTTTCTTCATTCACATGTATTGTCATTTCCTTGAAATTATTCAGAAGGTCTTTCTTGTGGACCGTAATGTGGCTTTTGGATGGAATTAGAAAGAAAGATATAAAGGCTTAAATTCCCAACTTGTATTCAATAATTACAACATTCGGAATCATATTCTTCATAATAAACATAACTTCTGCCCCAGTTCAATTTTGGGGAACCTTGGATTTTCTCTCTGTTGTGACCGAACCTCAGTGAAGCTGCCTACGTAAACTTTTGGGATCAAGTCAAACATTGTTCGTATCATAAGATCGTTTCATTGTTGTAATTTGACTTTTTCCCAATTCTTCTTCTTTTATATATTTTTTTGGCTTAATCATTCCATTCATTATTGATTCCGAAATAGGGGTATGAAAGAATAATGCAATAAGGCTCAAAGGGATAGCAATGGGTAAAGTGTTTGGATAGAGAAAAAAAATGCCTTCATCATTTCAATTTCAAAAATATGACAAATACAATTATATACATGAAAGAAATCATACGTAATATCTCTTGATTGCATCAGAGTTAATGGCAGTCTCTACACATTTCCCTTCTACATCTGTCAAACATAAAGCTCTGTTGGACAACACCCGAGATACCACAAATGGTCCCTACCAATTAGGAGCGAACTTCCCTTTTGCTTCTGCCCAATGTGGTAAAATGCGTCTCAACACCAATTGTCCAACCTCAAATTTTCGTGGACGTACTTTCTTGTTATACTCTCTGGCCATCCACTGTTGATAGCTGTCCATGACATACTGCTGCCAATCTTTTCTCGTCAATCAAGCTCAATTGTTCTAACCGGGCTTTTACCCATTCATCATCATCAATTTCAGCTTCCGCAATAATTCCAAGGGTGGGTATTTCAATTTCCGCAGGTATCACTACCTCCGTTCCATAAACCAATGAGTAAGGGGTTGCACCAATTGAAGTGGGCACAGTAGTGCAATAACCCTGTAAAGCAAAAGGTAATTTTTCATACCATTGCCTCGACTCTTCTACCATATTACGAATGATTTTCTTTATATTCTTATTTGTGGCTTCAATTGCTCCGTTTGCTTTGGGCCGATAAGGTGTAGAATTGCAATGCACAATTTTAAACTTTTGACACGTTTCCGCCATAAGATGACTGTTAATATTGGCTCCATTATCTATAATAATCACCTTTGGAATTCCGAAGTGGCAAATGATATTTGCATGAACGAAATCCGCCGCTGCCTTCTTTGTTACTGCTTTGAATGTCTTCACCTCAACCCACTTGGTAAAATAATCAATGGCAACCATAATAAACCTGTGCCCGTTAGATGTTGCTGGTTCAATTGGACCAATGACATCCATTCCCCAAGCAACAAAAGGCCATGTTACTGACATAGTATGCAATTCATATGGCAGGAAATGAATCAAGCCCCTGTGTATCTGACATTAATGGCATTTTCGTACATATCTAATACAATATCGCTCCATAGTGAGCCAATAATATCGAGCCCTTAGTATTTGTTTTGCTAAAATATATCCACTTATGTGGGGTCCACACGCTCCTGCGTGTACCTCAATCATGATTGTAGTAGCCTGTTGTGCATCTAAACATCTTAGTAAACCCAAATCTGGGGTTCTCTTGTATACAACCCCTCCACTGAAGAAAAATCCACTCGCCAATCGTCTTATGGCTCTTTTCTGATCCCCCGTAGCTTGCACCGGGTACACCCCTATTCTCAAATATTCTTTGATATCATGGATACATGGTTCGCCATCAAGTTCCTCTTCTACCGTAAAACAATAAGCATTCTGATCATGAACTTGGATTTGTAATGGATCCACATAAGCTTTATCCAGATGATGTAACATAGACGACATAGTAGCCAGAGCATCTGCAACATCATTGTGCATTCTTGGAATATGCTTTAATTATATAGATTGAAACCCCTGACATAGTTCATGTAGACACTGTCGGTACGGTATGAGCTTCAAATCCCTGGTCTCCCATTCGCCTTAAATTTGATATATCAAGAGATCCGAGTCACCCATGACCAAAATCTCTTGAACACCCATGTCTAATCCCATTCTTAATCCCAATATACATGCTTCATATTAAGCCATATTATTAGTACAGAAAAAGCGGAGTTGTGCAGTAACAGGATAATGCTGACCTGTTTCTGAAATGAGCACTGCTCCAATTCCAACTCCTTTGCTATTGACAGCCCCATCAAAGTATAATTTCCAGCCCGGCCTTTTGTCTTGTTCCAATTATTCAATATCCATCATCTCTTACTCAGGGAAATATGTTTTCAGTGGTTTATACTCATCATCGCCTGGATTTTCTGCTAAGTGATCGGCAACTGCTTGTGCTTTCATCGCAGTGCGAGTTACATAAGTGATATCAAACTCTGTAAGCAGAATTTGCCATTTAGCAAGCCTTCCCGTGGGTAGAGGCTTCTAGAATATGTACTTCATTGGATCTAAATGAGATATAAGATAAGTAGTATAAGCCGACAGGTAATGTTTCAACTTCCCTGTAACCCATGTTAAGGCATAACATGTTCTTTCCAACTGAATATATTTTACCTCGTAAGATGTAAATTTCTAACTGAGGTAGTAAATTACCTGCTCCTTCTTCCCCGTTTCATCATGCTGCCCCAGTACACAGCCGAAGGAATTATCCAACACAGTCAAATAAAGGATCAAGGGCCTTTCATGTTATGGAGGAACCAACACAAACGGATTGGCAGATATTCCTTGATTTTATCAAATGCATCTTGACATCCCTCAGTCCATTTTATTCCAGCATCTTTCTTTAATAATTTGAAAATAGGCTCACAAGTTGACGTTAACTGGGCAATAAATCTGCTAATATAATTTAACCTGCCTAGAAAACTCATCACATCTTTGTTTCTCTTTGGCGGAGGCAAATCCTGAATTGCTTTTATCTTTGACGGGTCCAATCCACGTCCGCCTACCACAAACCCTAATAACTTTCCTGATGGTACTCCAAAAGAACATTTTGCTGGATTGAGCTTGAAATTGTATCTTCGAAGCCTCTGGAAGAACTTCCTCAGGTCTTTAACATGATCGTATTGTTTCCTAGTTTAATAATGACATCATCCACATAGACTTCAATCTCTCGATGTATCATGTCATGAATCATGGTGGTCATTGCTCTCATATATGTAGCTCCAGCATTTTTCAACCCGAACGGCATTACTCTGTAGCAATATATCCCCTAAGGTGTGATAAAGGCTGTCTTTATTTCATCTTCTTCGTCCACCGGGATCTGATGATAACCCGCATAACAATCCACAAAAGAACCAATCTCATGTTTAGTACAATTTTCAATTAATATGTGGATATTTGGCAATGGAAAATTATCCTTCAAACTTGCTTTGTTGAGGTCTCGATAATCAACGCACACTCTAGTTTTTCCATCTTTCTTCGGAACAGGTTAGCTAACCAGGTGGGGTATTTGGTGACCCGTATAACCTTTGCCTCAAATTGTTAGTTGACTTATTCTTTTATTTTCACACTTATGTCTGTTTTGAACTTTCTCAACTTCCGTTTGATGGGCTCGCATTCCGAATAGATGGGCAACTTATGTACCACCAAATCAGTACTCAGCCTTGGCATATCACCATAAGACCATGCAAATATTTCTTTGTTCTCATGTAATAACATTATCAAGTCCTCTCTAAGTGAGGCTTCCAAGTGAACACTAATCTTTGTTTCTCGAATATTTTCCTCGTCTCCCAAATTAACAGACTCCGTCTCATTTATGTTTGGTTTGGGTTTTTCTTCGAAGTGGCTCAGATCTTTACTAATTTCTTCCAAAACTTCTTCATCCTCATACTCCACTTCATTATCCTGTTCAATTTCTTGTATAATTATCTGATAATCAAGACTAGGTCGAGAATTCCTTATGCATGACACATCATTGAAATCAGCGAAAAATGGACTGCACAAGAAAAGAAAAGAAAATGAAATAAGGCTATCAAAATAGAGGAAGAAAGAAATTGTATTTCATTAAACTTTGAAAGATAACAAGGTTTTGATACGTCCAACTAGACGGAACAAAGGATTTGTATTACAATTTTTTAAACAAGACACATTTAGGAAAGGAACATTAAAGCTAACTACCACAACTCCCTTCTAACTGGAAGAGGAGTAGCTTCCTAGTTATTTAGCCTGATCTGGGATCCAACAAACTGAACGTCCATTATGCTTGTGCCCTCGACTACCTCTATCATGTTCACATCTTGGAAGAACCTCTCAAATCTTTCTAACAGCTCTTCATATGGCCTTATCTCTACTTGGCTAGGCATGACCGTTGCTGGACGTCTTTGTATACCAGGCTTGACGAAGGAATAGGAGAGTTATGGGATAGGTTTGGGGAGGGTCCATCCTTTATTTTTTGGTCTTTTGGCTCTTTGTATGTCAGTAATGGTTGGCTTGAAACCCAAGCCGAAAGTGTTGGTGCTACCCAGAAGATTTACTGGCTGTATTATTCCTTTGCAGAGTAGTTCCTAAACCTTTTCCCGGAAGAAACTCGTTCTTCAGCATCTCCTTAGCAACCATGGCTGTCGCGGGAGCTACCTTAGGCACTGGGATGTTTTCACTTTCAATTAATTTATTCACATATACAGTGTCCATCACTTGGTACACCCAAGGACCTTTGTCACCCTTGACTTCTTCAAACGGCGTGATGGTATTGCAAGCATTATCCTCACCATGCACTACTATCTCTTGCTGATCCTATTCAAACTTCACCATTTGATGGAGTGAAGAAGGCACCTCTTTTGCAGCATGGATCCATGGACGTCCTAGTAGAAGATTATAAGACACGATAATGTCCAACACTTAAAACTCCATGGTAAATTCTACCGATCCGATGGTGAGTTCCAATATGATGTCTCCGACAGTGTTCTTCCCGCCCCCATCAAATCCTCTTACACATATGTTATTTCTGTGGATTCTTTGGTGATCAATCTTCAGTTTTCCAAGAGTAGATAAAGGACAAACATTGGCACTTGACCATTATATACAAAGACACGAGTAACCACTGATTCCTCGCACTTCACCGAAAGATATAATGCCATGTTGTGCTCTGTCCCCTCCAATGGTAGTTCATCATTTGAAAATGTTATCTTGTTTACCTCAAAGATTTTATTTGTGACCTTTTCTAAATGACCCACTGTGATCTTTTCTGGTACATAGGCCTCATTCAGGATCTTCATTAACGTCTTTCGGTTTTCATCAGAATGAATCATCAAAAATAGCAAAGATATTTGAGCCGGTGTTTTCCTCAACTGCTCAATTATGGAATAATCCTAAGCTTTCATTTTCTTTAGGAATTCCTTGGCTTCTTCTTCAGTTGCTGCTTTCTTTACGTTGGCCGGATTGTCTTTCGCAACAATTGCCTTCCTCAATTCATCGGGAACAAAACATCTCTGTGATCGGGTCAAACTGTGGGTTTCACAAATCTACTCCTTGATTTCCTTTCCATTGTACATGACAGTTACCTTGTCATAATTCCAAGGCACGGTTCTAATGTTCACTATTGGCATCTAAGTGACTGGCTTGATAACAACCGGCTCTAGCAGCGCCCCTTTTACAGTCAATACGGGCTTCACTTCGGGCACTGTCACTTTTACAGGTTCAGGTTCAACTACAACTACTGGCTGGCTTACAAGTGGCCTAACTGATATTTTCTCACTTACGACTTTATCCTCTGTCTTTCTGCTCGCTTTGATCATCATTATAGCCTGAGAGGGCTTCTTGCAACTTCCTCCTTGTACCACCTCTATCATATGGGTCTCATGGTGCACAGGCAAAGGGTTCTGTGTTATATTAGGAGCCTCAGGAGCTTGAACCTCAATTCTTCTAGAGTCAATAAGTTCCTGTATTGCAGACTTCAGGTGCCAGCATTTTTTAGTGTCATGTCCTGGGGCCCCTGAACAATATTCGCAATGGACATATTGGTCTAAATTTCTCGGTGGAGGATTAGGAATTTTATGCTCTATGGGGTTTAACATCCCGAGTTGTCTTAATCTATGGAAAAGGCTGGTATATGACTTACCCAGTAGAGTAAATGTTTTATTTCTTTGTACCATGTCGTTCTTGACTCTCGGGTTAGGACAAAAACTAGTTCCATTGGGATTTTTGTAGGCTTTTGGTGGCAGGTATGTGTTTTTGGTGTGGTAAATATTTTGAGGTGTTGGAGTTCGCCACAAAGGAGAAGGTGGTGGGTAAGCTTGGGCATGATGGACAGAAAACTGTGGACCAGAAGGAGGGTAATCGTGTTGAGGTGGGCAATATGATGTTGGTGGATAGGTTTGATGTGGGCGAGGCTGATGGTAATATGGGTTGGGGCCCCGGGACCAAGACCTCCCTTCTATAACTGCCACTTCTTCTTTCTTTTTCTTCCCGATTGCTCCACTTGTACCTGTCTGGATTGCCTAGTTCGTAGACTTGAAGGCTGAATAGCTCATGATTTTATTTGATTTCAATACTTCTTCAACAAAGCTTCCCATTTTAACTACCTCGTTGAATGTTTTTCCAATTGCAGATACCAGATGCCCATAGTACGTTGGCTCCAAAGCTTGCAGAAAACAATCTACCATCTCTCCCTCCTTCATCGGTGGGTTTACCCGAGCAGCTTTCTCCCTCCACCTAAAACCATACTCCCGAAAGCTTTCTCTGGGCTTTTTTTCCATCTTGGTCAACGACAACCTATCCGGGATAATTTCCAAATTGTATTGAAAATGGTTTGAAAATGATTTAGCTAAATCGTCCCAAATAAACCATCTGGTATGATCTTGACAGGCATACCATTCAAGTGCTGAACCGTTGAGGCTTTGGCTAAAGTAAGCCATAATTAGTTCATCTTTTCCACCAGCTCCATGCATCTTGCTACAATACCCTCTTAAATGTTCTACCAGGTCACCGTGGCCATCATACATATCGAATTTTGGTATCTTAAACCCCACTGGCAGTTGTACTTCAGGGAACCAACATAAATCCTTGTAAGCTACGCTTAATTGATCCCCCAAACCCTGCATATTACGGAATGATTGCTCAAGGCTCTTCATTTTCCTAGACATCTCTTCTTGCTCAGGATTTCTAACGGGTTTCTCCTCTTTATTCATATCGATAAGAGGGGTATAGGAATCATGCTGATGGAATGTGGGTTTAGGAGGGTAATAATGGTTATCTTGGATGTGAAATAGTGGCTCACTGGAGGATTTTTGTAAGGTAGCTGGTGGTGGTACCACATATACAGGAGCAACTTGTGGTGGCAGTGGTGGAGCTTTTCTATGGATTGGAGGTGGTGATTGTGAAGTGGTTACGTAGTATTGTGGATACATAGGGTAAGTGGAAGATGAGTTCATAGTGGGTGGATCTTGGTTGGGACTGGTGGAGGGATGTATGTGGGGTTCGCTGGGTTGGTGGGTAAGGGTTGTCCCCTCGACCAAAGCCCGGTACGTCTCTACCATCTGTTGTTAAAGCTTGTACATCTCCTCCTTCATGCTATTCACATCTACTAGCTCTTCCTCTTGCACCAGGTCCATGATCGTCGCCTCAATTTCTTGAGTAATCGCCTTCGTCATGCTCTTGGAATGAGTGTTGTAATTGTGATTTGCCAGAATGCTAGTTACTAACCACTTTATCTGTTACTCAACAACGACAAAAATTTTTAGTGGTTAGGCCATAATAGGTGAACATCACATGTTTCAAGAAAATAAATTTTACATGGCAATATGCGTCATCCCGGCATTTTCGTCTTTCTTTTTTGACTTGCCAATTCTTTTGTTTTTTGGCTTTTCTTTTTCTTTCCTTTATTCCCACCGATGTTCTTTTCTCTCATTTTCAATTTTTCATTGTTCCCCTCCAATTTTTTTTTTGGTCATATATGTTTTCCTATTGCACAAGTATTTGCATAGAAGGAAAAAAATAACGACAATTTTTGGAATTTTTTTCAATTTCATTAATACTCAATCATTGATTACAAAATATGACGTTGTACTACAACCTTTTAAATGCGAAAATAAAAATACAGGAAAAGTGCATTTCATAAGAATACATTAAAGATCCTAGTTCCCGCGAGACATCGTTCGGTCTTACCGCGGGCCTATATGCTAATCCCCTTTGGAATTTATCTAAATCTATCATTACTTGTTTACAAAGATCATTGTTGTAGCGACAAATGTAGACTGGGTCATATCTTCGCACGTCTGGCATTTTCGTGTAATATAGTGAGCAATGCTGACAATTCTTTCTCTGATCATTCCTTTCTCTTGAAGCAACCTCCCTATTTGTTAGGCACAAGCGTCCAGAGTCTGTTGGCTTTTCTCTTGAAGCTGTTGCGGTTCCATTTCTAACCGATCCATGGCCATATAGCAGTGTTCTTTTTCTATGTCTAATTCTTTTACTTGTTTGCTACTTTTGACCTCGGCCGTGACAATCTTTTTCCTTAGCCGGGCAACTTCATTATTATGTTCATCTTTCAATTGTTGGATCATCTGAGCCCTTTCTTCAGCATTCCTAGCCAATTGTTTCTAAACCCCAATTATTTCCTTCTTGGCTTAGTCTAGATCAAAACTATAGTAATTCACCTTTCGCCGCAAGTTATAAATCAGTTTTTCATCCCGGGCATGTCGAACTGGGGTTTCGGTTGCTGCTCTCATTTTCAAAATCTGAGCTTTCAATGCCTCATTTTCCTTTATCAGTTGTTTCTTTTAACCCTCGTCAGCCGCTGCTTGTAAGCTGCTTTCGAACTTGAGGTCTTGAACTTGCTTTTCTAACATACTGATTTTGGCTCGGTATTCATTCTCCTTGGCCAACCAATCCCATTGCTCCTTTGACAGCTCGGCAAATTCTTGAATGTGAGGTCTCTTTGTTGGTCTTTCATACTCAAAATCTCTTTGGTACGATGCGAAATAACTAGGTGACACTTCACCTCTAGACCGATCCCTTACAGAAGTGTCCACTTTCAAACATTGGCAGTCATTCTATATTTGTCGGACTTTTGCCTTAGTAAATTACCCATGGGGACTAATCTCTATCGCTTGAAGGCTGAGATCCCCATTTTTTGGCACTATTTTATATCTTCCGAGTTACCGTAATACTCGATACGATGAATAAGGTTGGATACTTTTGAGTCCCATTAAAATAAAGTGTGATCCTTCTGCTGGCATGTATATGACTTCATTGATGGGCAACCATCCAAATGCCCATTCTATCTGACTAGTAGTAAGTGATCGAAAGTATGTGATCCAACCTTTAGACCCCGTCGGCAACTTGGCCTCTTTTGTCCTCGTATAGAATTCTTCGATAAAAGAATTTTCTGATGATCCATAACTCAGAGACTAAGGGTGATGCATAAATGCTCGATCATCCACTTCTGTAGTAGCAAATTGCACCCCTTGAAGAAATCTTCTCCAGCTTTACAGGCTGTGAGAACACAAAAGATATCGACCACTATCATTGGTGCCAAAGTACTGTTGTCCTGTGTAAGGAGAGTACTGGCTATCCCGACAACTCTGATGTCGATGTTCTCGTCTTTCCTTGGAAATATTATCAAACCCAGAAAGGCTACCATGAAGGCAAAGCGCCTATGTTCCTCCCATTTAGCCCGATTTGATTTTCTGCAGAGTTTGTTTGATGGAACGACAAATCTTCCAACGTGGCCATATCTGCGGTATATAAAATTCAGAGTGCAAAACCCGTGCACCAAATCTTCATTGTGAACATTTCTGGCTATTTTCAAAGAGTCGAGGAATCTGTGCACGGTGATGGCTCTTGAAGCGACTGCATAGTTGTCTTTCAAAGGGACCTCATCCTTTCCGATGTAATTGGAAATCTCTTCTAGTGTCTGAGTGAGCTCAATGTCCGAAAAGTGGAGCACATTGTATGCGGGATCCCAGCAAGCGACTAAGGCTTGAATAATGTCTCCCCGGGGTATGATATCGAGCAACCCGGTAAGACCTTTCAAATATTTTTTGACCTCATCTTGTCCAAATTGACTCAAGTCGTCCCACCACAATCGTAACTCCAAGGGGATCTTATTCATTAGTGAAAAAGGTTCATTTTGCATTGTGCTCATCCTGCACATTTATTATAGGTTATTCAAACACATATTATTTGACTCAAAAGATAAAACATTTTTTAAATTAAAATTTCTTCCATCATTTTTCAAAAGAATCCCTATTTGCGAATACAGCCTTTTAGTATTTCATCCGAAGATTTTAAGGCTATATTTATTATTTAAGGAAAATGACTCAAAAGTGGCCATTTTTGTGCAAACTACGTTCCGGCATCCTTTTGGAACATTCGGCTATTTTCAAAAATAGCACCACTTTGATTTATTAACATTTTTTGGTTATTTTTTAAAAGGGGCTGGTTGGACCCGTCAAGGGTTGCCTACGTATTTTCCCTAGTAGTGAGAATCAAACCAGCGTAGTTCGGTCAAATTATTTTTAGACCAACTATTTGAATATTGGCAAAATTGACTTAACCCGACTATTATTGATAACTCTTTCAAAATTTGGACAGCGTTTTGTCAGTAGTTAGACAATGATTTTTTTCTAAAAATTTCTACTTTTCATCTTTTTCATTTCTAGGTATTTAGCCGGTCACCATAATGGCCCAGGACAAATAAATGCAACACATAATCATGCTCGGTCTTTGATATCCGGGTACCTGTCCTAGACGGACACAGCCCCTGTGTTGAGTCCCCTAAGTCAGATATGATGCATATAATCTTCCTAATTCTAGGCTCAATATCTTGATTTTTCAGTGGTACTAGACTGTGTACCCGAGCGGACAACTCGGATTAAGGAGGGGGCTACGTACTGGGGACCCGCGGGATCGTCCGGGTTTGTGATTTTTCCGGCCTCTGTTTCTTATTTGGGGTATTGATTTAATAGAAAAAGGAGTCTCAACTAGTTAGAAAATCCCCGGAGGTAAGAAGGGAAGGGTTTTCGGCACAATTTATATACAGTTCACATAATATAAAAAGCGATAAACATATAGCACATTGATCAAAACATATAATGAAATCAAATATAAGCAAAAACAACAATTTAACTGAGCTCGAATTCTTAAACCCTAAACCGAAGCTCTGTGTTTCTTATCCCTAACAGAGTCGCCAGAGCTGTCACACCTCTTTTTTCTCAATGCTTTCGCACAATGTCCCGATTTGGTTTAACTACACCCCCGAGAAAGGGATATAATAACCAAAAGGGAAGGAGTTTTTCCACTTAAAGGACAGTCGTAACGGGATTTATTTATTATGATTCAAAGTCACCACTTGAGACATTAATGGTGTCTCAAGTCACCAATTGAATCTTGAACCGAGGAAATCATAACTCTGTTATAGTCCGCGAATCAGAAATCCAGAAAAGGAATTTTGTTAACCCGGTAGAAGGTGTTAGGCACTCCGCGATTCTATGGTTCTAGCACGGTCGCTCAATTGTTGTCTTTGTTTTTTCTGATTCCTTCATATTTTTCACTTTTATGTCTTATTAGTGTTCCGCTTTATCATTTTTATAAGAATTGCGACGTCGCGAAAATGTATTTCGAGTCACACCGCACCAGCACGCCTGTGACTTTAGTACATTTCAACTTCGTCGAGATTTGGATTTGGATCACATAAATGTGCACCCGTATTAGGAATGTATAATTATTACAAATCGTGCCTAAAGTATATACATCTTGTCAACTTTTGGATAAACCGTGAAATTGGCTAAACGGTCTTTCCGATTTCTAACATTTTTATTGGTAATTATTGAGGGCCCCGCAACTATGCATTTATAATTTGACGAGGCTCATCTCTGTTTTTATTAAGGTTCATCTAAAGTATACTATATTCTCTATTTCTGTTTTTTCATCCTAATATAGTTGTATTCATATCAATTTCATATTATTGTGTATAAGAGTCCAGGCCGTATTTTACCACTGGGCATGAACCTCGGACCAGCTCAACAATATGCAGCCAAATGCAACTGGGCCTCTAAAGCCCAACATTCGTCTATGTTTCTGTTTACAGGCATAATTGTTGTTTCATTTTGATCAGGACTAATTTCATATTTGGGCCCAAATCATTCACATTTAAGACAAGGAAAGAACTAATTATCATTTTAACAGCACTTAATGAATGTAACAATTAACAGTTTTTACAAACGTCAATTTGTATTCAGTCAACTACTAATTCCAATATTTAACAATTAATCCAGACTTCTAACATAGTATTTTATATCAATGTTATTATTCAACTGGCAAAATCCGATCTTCAAAATGACACTAATTGTAGAATTATTTCTATCACTTTCATTTAATCTAGAGATGACAGTATTCTAGTTTCAATTAAACATGTTCGAATCACTATTATCAAGTTGCAGAATATCAAAACGAATTTATGGCTAAATCAACTTAAGTATTTACAAACAGTAACACAGTTTGAAATATGAAACTACTTATACTTTTACAATTGAATGATCCATATTCGAAACTGAATTAATAGAATATCCAAGTATTAGTACTCCACGTCTTATTTATAATAGTTTCAAATCCAAGAATTTTAACTACAATTGTACCAATTTTACTCTTAGATTTAAGTGATCTAGTTTATTTATCCTATCATTTATATCACTGTTGCAATCACCGAACTAAAAGCACGCGTCAAGTCCAATACTTATTAAAATCACGTCCTAAATGAATCACAAGGATCTAAGCACTTTTAAACTACATAATGAAATATAGATACACGACTGATTAGCCAAAGAATGATTAACACACTTTTATTTCCTTCGATCAACAACTCAATTACAGCATCCAGGGCATAGTAGTGTACCTGGTTCAAGTAACAAAATTGATGAGTCTAGAGTTGGAGAAGAAGGAAAATTAGCAACAGCACAACAATATAGCAACAACAGCAGGAATGAATCAACACGGCAAATTCCTAAACTCCAGAATATAACCCACCATATAAACCCAAGCAAATTGGAAACCCAGCAAAGTCGGAATAAATCAGTGGAAAGCGACCAACAGAGATTCCCAAAATAATACTCGAGTTAACAGCTAATTGAAAGACTAGTAGCACTTCATTGTATAGATTTCAGAACTCTAATAATCCTGAAATTTCAACTTTAAAACTCTCAACCATTTCTGATTTTCGAACCTTCTCTCCAAATTTTCCAACCCCTTAAATTAGGCTTGAAACAGCCTATTTATAGAGTAGTTTGGGAGGAAAATTTGAATTAATTATTCAGATTTTCCACCCATACTCTTTTTCAGTTATTCAGTTAAGTATAGGGTGTTTTTAATAAAAATGCACTTAAACCCCTGCTAGAAGGTTCCAGGTTATTCTACACTGTTCTATTGGGCGATAGTGACGGAGCTGCCCTCACTTGCTAAGGATTATTACTCATCTTGTCATTTACCTATGCCTAGTTTACCCTTTATTATTCATCTATTTACAGTAAAATTAGGCCCAATTGTCCCTTCTGCCCTCACTATCTCTACATTATTCTCAAAAATACCATTTCTCATTCCCCTTTTACCCTTTATAGTTATGAGTATTCACCCGACCTGTCCTTAGGTGTGTTAAGCCCTAGGGTGTTTCAGTTTGTATGTAAAATATAATCACTACCTGAACTTTATTTTTTAACATATTTAAGACTAAGTAAGATTTACAAAATTAAACACTTTCAGCAATAGCCACGATGGCCTTAATAGTCAACACTCACACTATCGCAACAATAGCCCTTTTCATTTGCACATCTAAACTTATCGAGACTAAGTGTTCATAGTTCAGAAAAAACCACACATATAAATCATATTGCATAACTAGCCACTTTTATGTAATATGCAAATATAACCCTATTTCAACTAGTTTTAACTAACCAGAATTCAGAGAGACGATAGATAATGGTTGAATCTTGATTAATTAATCCTTCAATCGAAAACAGGTTCTTTTACAGAAAAATAATCAAAACAGCTAATTAACATTACGTTTTAACATGATAGATTTAACTAAAACTAACAGAATACTTAATCGAGCACAAAGAGATCATGCAAAGATTCAGGCTTTTGATCAAATACTAACACAAAAGCACAGAAGCGTTGAAAATCGGAGATGGTTCAGATATACTTAGCTTTTGGGCTTCTTTTCCTTTTCTTTCTTTTTCTTCTTTTCTTTCTTCTTTTTTCTTACTTCTTTTAATCATATTCTTCCTTTTCTTGGTTTTTCAAAGACTCTAAGTCTCTTTTACATTAGATCTTCTAGGTAGACCTCCAAGAATCCAGTTTGGATGTGGGAAGGATGTATTTGGAGACTCAGGTTTTGGTTTTGACAGGTTTTTGGATTTGGGTGTCCGCCGGAGTAGGGATCCTGCGAGACATTTTTGAGGATTCGAGGGACTAGGCTAAGATTCGAGAAACGAGGCTTAAGTGGGGTGAAAGAGGTGTTTAAGGTGGTTATGAGGTGTAAATCTGGGAGGCTGGTTCATAGTTCGGGTGGTCACTGGCTAGGGTTCCGGCGACGGAACTTCAAGAAACTGGGGATATGGTGTGCTGTTTGGGTGGGATTAATGGGGTAAACTGGTATAAGGGAAGAAGGGAGTTCAATGATGGAGGCCTGAGTTGGAGAAGGTGAACGGAGGCACACCACCGGTAGATTTCAGGTGGTTTGTGGAGAGGGAGAATGAGTTCAAGGGCGGCTAGGGTTTTCATATGACAGGGGTGTGTCTGTATAATGAACCATAATGAACAAGGAGGGAGGGGGGGTAATATATATTAAAATTAGTTTATTGATTGTTAGCCTTTAGATTAGATGGGATGAACGGCTTAGATCATTTCCCCTTTAAAATGGCGCCGTACATTTTAATTGAAGCTTTTATCTCGTCCGTTAAATTAGATCTTAGGGCGGTTGAGATTCATTTAGCTAAACTACGTCATTTGGTCATCCGTCTGATCAATTAAACGAACGGCTGTGATTGTTTCTCTACACGGTGTCGTTTTGTTTATTCAATAACCGCCTTACCTGGTCCGTTGATTGAATAAATCAATGGTCTTGATTCATTTGTTAAACGGTGTCGTTTTGTCCTTTTGCAAGGCTAGCCAGCTGGATTTCAAAATTGGGCCAAGTCTTTTGATTTTTGGGCTAGCCTTTGTAATTGGCCCAATATATTGTATATTTATATCTTCTTGCATTTATCTATTTTTATATTTTTAACTTGTATATAATTAATTAATTTTTATATTTTTTTTATATTTTATACTTGTTTTCCATAATGTATTATTCCTAGTGTATTTTCCTTTTATTTTGATTTTTGTATTATTCTTGGGATTTTCTAATTTCTAGTAATTATCCTATATTTTTTGGTATTTTCAAATTAACTGCATTTTATATTTTGTTTCAATTTTCTCACTTTATTTTTAATAATTAAAACACACACCAATTATTTTCTACGCAATAATAACCCATTTTCTATCAAAAATCATTTTTTGTATTTTTATTTTGGAATTAATTTCTTGGGGCGAAAATCACGTGCTCACAAGCATTAGCATATCCTACTAGATCAAAGATACTACATTTATGATACCATAGACATAATTCAATGGTCCCTTTCAAGTATCTCAATGTCCTTTTGGCAGCAGTCAAATGGGACTCTTCAGGATTAGCCTAAAAACGTTCACAAAGTCCTCTTTTGTATCCATGGTCCAGGAGGAATTTTGACAACCTCTCATACCAAGATCTTGGTGCCTGCTTGAGACCATATAGAGCTTTATCTAACATGTAAACATATTTAGGACATTCTTTGCTTTCAAAACCTGGAGGTTGTGTTACTAACACTTCATATTTGAGCTTTTGACATCCATTGGATGAAGAGTAAATTCCGTATGTGCTGTAAATGCTATGAGGAGCCTAATTGTTTCAAATCTAGCAACCGAAGCAAAAGTATCATCATAGTCAATGCCTTCCGCTTGACTATAGCCTTGAACCACCAGCCTTGCTTTATTTCTTGTAATAGTTCCATCTTCATCCAATTTGTTCCTAAAACCCCATTTTGTTCCAATGATAGACATGTCTTTAGTTTTTGGAACCAAGTGCCAAACTTGACTTCTTTCAAACTGATTGAGTTCATCTTGTATAGAATTGACCCAATCTGCATCTTGTAGAGCTTCACTCATATTTTCAGGTTCAATAAGAGATAGAAAGGCATCAAATGCTCATATGTTCTTCAGTTGTGATCTTGTCTTGACTCCTGATGTTTGATCATTTATGATGTTCTCAATGGGATGAGAACTCAGATACTAGTAAGATTTTCCAACCATTTGATTTCTGCTAGTTTCTCCTTCATTGTTATACTGTAGAGGAACACGATCAGAAGCAAGATCCTTTGGATTGGTTCAGCCTGTCACATTGCCTGGGGTGGATGGACCTATTCCATCGCCTGCTCCTTCTTTTGGTGCAGCCTTGACTTGTGTTGTGACTTATGTTAATTTTCTCACAAGTCCAATGGCTTCATCTTCATGTTCATGTCTCTCGGAAAGAGTGTTAGATTCATCCAATGCAACATGTACACTTTCTTCAACACATATGGTTCTTTTATTAAATACTTTATATGCTTTGCTATGTGAAGAATATCCCAAGAATACTCCCTCATCACTTTTGGGATCAAACTTCCCTAGGGAGTCTTTCCCATTGTTGTGCACATAAAACTTGCAACCAAATGCCCTAAGGTGAGATATGCTTGGTTTTCTCCCATTAAGTAACTCATAGGGAGTTTTCTCTACAAGAGGCCTAGTCATGCATCTATTTATTATGTTACAAGCAGTGTTTATGTCCTCTGCCCAGAAGCTATGAGGTAGTTTACTGGAAAGTAACATAGTTCTTGCCATATCCTCAAGGGTTCTATTCTTCCGTCCAATTACCCCATTTTGTTGAGGAGTACTAGGGGCAGCAAAATTGTGGTGTATTCCATTTTCATCATAGAGTTCAGCAAATTTTGCATTTTCAAATTCAGTTCCATGATCAGACGTAATTGATGCTAGTTGATTTCCTAATTGCTTTTGGGTTTTTCCAATAAAGGTAGTGAACACTTCAAATGCTTCATCTTTAGAGGTTAGAAACTATACCCAAGTAAACCTACAATAATCATCAACTAGCACCATCACATATCTTTTACCACATCTACTCATGGCTCTCATTGGACCACAAATATCCATATTAACTAGTTGCAACGTCTTGGAAGTACTTACCATTTTCTTAGGTTTAAAGGATGACCTTAACTACTTCCCCCTTGCACATGCCTCACAAACCTTGTCTTCCTTGAACATGATATTAGGTTGCCCTATTACCAAGTCCTTGGAGACTAATTTGTTTAATTGATTTAGACTGGCATGACCAAGTCTTTTGTGCCAAAGAGGGGATCACTAATTTCCACACTCAAACAAGTGAGCTCATTTTCAGAGAGAGTTGAAAAATCTACAATGTAAATATTGTTAACTCTCCTTCCCTACAAAACAATCTTGTCAGTAGTAAGGCTAATCACAAAACATTTTGTGGAAGTGAAAGCCACAAGGTTACCTCTGTCACACAGTTGTGACACACTTATCAGGCTATACTTTAAGCCATCTATCAAATAGACATTCTCAATGGAATGAGAGTCAGTTTTTCATAACTTTCCAACACCAATGATCTCACCTTTCTTTCCATCTCCAAAGGAGACATTACCTCCTTTTAGGTACTCCAGTGAAAGGAAATGGTTCTTGTTACCAGTCATATGTTTTGAGCAGCCACTATCCATGTACCACATTTGGCTACTTCTTTTCATTTGATCCTTCAAAAGAAATCATGGGTTAGTCTTAGGAACCAAAACTAGTTTGGGTCTTTTTTTCTATGGAAAAACGGATAAATCAAATTTTTCTTTGCCCAACTAGGCAGTTTGTGCTTTTCTTTAACAAAAGCTCTATTCGTTTGACCAGCCTTCTCTCTAGCATTACATTCATTTTTGTAATGGCCAGTCTTACCACAGTGTGTGCAAATTGTATTCTTAGAGGGTGTGAGATACTTGTTTTTGGGATCCCATTTTGGAGCTTGAGTCCCCAATCCAAGTCCTCTTTTATTGCTACTATGATGTTCTTGTAGCCAAGAGAGTGCATCAAAAGCCTTGTTCCATTTGCATGTTCTGTCTAATTCATGCTTTACCTTTCCTAAATCTTCTTTTAAGACTTTAATGAACTCATCTTTCTTGTACATTTCATCTTTCATTTTTCCTAAATTTTCTTCTAAGATGAGAGATGATTGATCATCCTTTTTCTTACCTGTCCCTAATTTCAGTTTAATTTTTTCAGATCTAAGTTCTAGATTCTTATTTTCAAGTTGATGAACCTGGTTCTTCAACTCAGTACTTATGTTGTCACTCTTATCAGCCCTAGACTTAAGTCTTTTACATTTTTCTTTTAGGATAACACATTCTTTAGACAAAACATCTTTCTCATTGTTTAATATTTCAGACTCGTCTATGAAGTCCATCAGCAAGTCAGCCAGTTTTTCTTTGGATAAAAATTTTATCTTTTCTTTAAGGTGTAGAATACTTACCTCATTTTCATCTTCTGACTCTCCGATAGCCATAAGAGCTTGCTCATCTTCAGCTTCATTTTTTGAGTCCTCAATTGATGTTCTCCCCATGCAGCAACCATGGCTTTGGTTGGTCCCTTGTTCCTTTTTGGTTGAACCTGTTCCTTCTTCCTATTTCTTATTTCAGCTCTTTCTTTCTTCTATTCAATCTCCAATTGTGGACGATTTCTGACGTAGTGATAAGTCGTCCCACACTTGTAACATCCTTCATTGGTTTGTTTGTCTGGAGTTATGGATTTGCTAAATGTTGTTCCTTTTGAAGTACCCTTTCCCCTCATAAGGAATTTCTTGAAATCTCTGGTTATCATAGACATCTCAATATCTTCAAGGTCTGATCCTTCTGATATTCTGAGAGCTAGAATTCTTTCTTTCTTTGGAGCATCCATTTTCATTGTTTGCCTTCTTAGTTCATAGGAAGTGAGGTTTCCAATTAGTTAATCTAACTTCAGAGTAGCAATGTTCTTTGATTCCTGAATAGCAGTGATTTTTCTTTCTCAGGAGATTGGCAGAACCCTAGTTAGGATTTTCTCCACCTTGTCTTCTTCCATAATAATCATTTCAAGAGACCCCAATTCATTAGTCAGTGTAGTGAACATGGGATTCATTTCTTGAGTAGTTTCTCCTTCCTTCATGGTAAAGTTTTCATATTGAGAATACAGTAGAGTTCCTCTTGATTTATTTACCTGAGGTATTCCTTCATAAGCCATTTGTAGAGTCTCTCATATCTCTTTGGTAGTAGCACAGACTTGAATCCTGCTATACTCATCAGGACCCTATCCACAAACCAACCATTTCTTAGATTTTGCATTTCTCTCCCATTTTCTTAGATCCTCAACAGTACAATCTACTCTTGTCTTTGGAACATCTACTCCTTCAGCAATCTTCTTGGTTGTAGCTAAAGAACCATCAGTGATGATATCATAAAGCTCATAGTCTTCTCCCATGATGTGGTCCCTCATTCTGTTTTTCCACCAGGAGTAGTAGAGGCCATTGAAGAGAGGAGTCCTAGCAGTGGATTGCCCTTCCCAGTTCCCAGGTGGAGCACTCATGTTGAATTTCCTAAGGTGTTAACCTCTTCAAAGATAACCCGCTCTAATACTAATTGATGTTCTACACGTTTGTACCACACAAGAGGGGGGTGATTTTGTGGTACATAATTCGCACTAGAAGAACCTGGTTCTTCTAAGAGTTCTAACTACAATAGTTTGCAGAATAATAAATACTGAAAGTAAAGTACACAGATAGGTTATGTGGAACACCTGGCTCAAAGGTGAAAAAACCACGACCTACTACTCAGTAGGATTTTGCCAAACTCCACTAAAATCACTAAGCCAAAAACTGCATTTACAAAGACTCTTTGTAAACATAAGAATTAACTCTAATCCTAGTGTGGCACATAACCTCAACTGTTGCGACACTTTCAAGTTAACTCTAACTTGAATACTCAATGCACCTAATACAATTGCTTCTATGAAAGCTGAAAGGTACAATATGAAAACCTACTACAATTGAACTAGACTTTGAATAAACACAATGATGAAACTGGTTCTTCTATCTTAGTTCATGCAGCTTCAGATGAGCACACTTGTATCTCGCATATATTTCTTGCAAAATAGAGTCAATTCTTTTTGCTCTCAAATATGCTTTACTTCTGCTTATGTGCATTACCTATAAAAGAGAACAGCTTAGTTAATTAAATAGATTAGCCGTTAGAGTTTGATCAAGACTCTGTCGCTTATCCCTTTGTCGAGTTCAGTCCTTAACTACTATAAAATCTCATCTTTTTCATGTCTTAGGATTGTGTTCTCTTATCTTAAAAGGATTGTTCCTCGTAGAACTCAATGCAACCTTTTCTATCATCCTCGGAAGATATTTATTGCATACGCCTTAGTACATATCTTCTTTACGTGCCTTCCATGTGCGGTAGTTATGACTTAAGTGTGTGTCTCATGATGGACCAGGTCCTTCTCTTTATGTTCATTTGTCAATCTATAAAACATGGCCAACATTCATCTTTTTGGTATTTCCTCATCTGCAGAAAATGACCCATTTAAGTGGGTCCGCAGATGCGGTGAGGGAGCCACAGAAGCAGACATGTGAGGCCCAAGGGTTTTCTGTATAAGCGGAAGAGGTGTCGGTTTTGCGCGGCCGCGTAAGTGGTTAAAAGATCGTAGAAGCTGTTGTAGGAAACCGCATATGCGGAATTTTGGGTCGCAAAAGCAGTCCATGTGGTTTTACGTCAGATTGCATAAGCAATCAATTAGTCGCATAAGCTGGACCGCAGGTGCGGTCAGTAGACCGCAGAAGCAGAAAATGGACCTGTTTTATAGTGAACAGTGTTCACAAACTTGGGAAGGAAGAAAACATTTTGGACTTTAAGTAAAGCGGGGTTTTGGGCATTTTTGAAGAGGATTTGAGGGTGTTTCATCAAGTATGTGTATGTGTTCTCAGATTATGTTATTATGGTGTAAAAACCTGAATTTATCATGAAATTTCAAGGAATTAATGGGTAAAAATGGAGGTTAGGGCTTAAATCTAAGAGGGTTTAAATTGATTATTTGAGGGGCCAAATGGATTCTAATTCTTCTGTATTTTATATGTATGGACTCGTGGTGAGATGAGGATTCCGTAGTTATGAATTTCATAATTTTTTGAGAAGTGGGCCTTGGGCTCGGGTTTTGCCAACTTCATATTTTTGAGTGTTTCTCGAGTTCTTTTAATTGGGTTATTTTCCATTAGCTTAATCTAACGTATTCCTTTTGGTTTTGGCTAGATTTGGTGCGCGGGGAGGTTGATTCTAGAGGAAAAGGCTTGGCGGACTAGTTCTTTAGCTGGTTTGAAGTGAGTAACTGATGTAACTGCTTTTTTGAGGGTTTGAAACCCCGGACTTTCACATCATGATGCTTTATTGAGGCATGACACACATTACACGGTGACTGCGGGGTCAGTTACCATTGGGGATTGAGACTTGGTCCATCTCGAGTATGATTTCTTCTATATGGGCGATTGAGACGCATATTTTTATCACTGTGAATTGGGATTATTGCAGTGTTAGGGGCTTTTTGCTGACCTGTAGAATCCTTAGGGGATCTTATGGGTGTTACTTCACTTGTGTGTATGTCATATACTCTCAGTCATGCTTTCTATTGTAATGACCCGATCAGTGGTTTTTAGAATACACACCCCAATCCCCTATTAACTGCTTCCCATAAGTGCATTTCTGCTATTTTGGTTGCTGGGATGTTTGGTGTTAGAATTCGGAGTGTTTTGGGACATTTGGTCCATAGACGGGAGCTTAAGAGTTGAAAAAATGTTCCGTGTTTGGAACATAGTGAAAACAACTTCGGAATGGAAAATTGATGGTTCTATTAGTTCCGTTAGGTTGTTTTGGGGTTGGAAGTGTGTTCGGAATGTATTTTGGACGCTTGTAGCTTATTCGGGCTTAAAATGCCGAAGTTTGATTATTTGAAGTTTCCGGTATGATAGTCAGTTTTTAATTCGAGGGTCGTAATTTATATTTGGAAGTTTCTGTAGCTCCGTCATATTATTTGAGATGTGTGTAAAATTTCAGGTCATTCAGGCGGGGTTGGAAGTGTGTTCGGAATGTATTTTGGAGGCTTGTAGCTTATGCTTAAAATGCCGAAGTTTTATTATTTGATGTTTCCGGTCTGATAGTGAGTTTTTGATTCGAGGGTCGTAATTTATATTTGGAAGTTTCTGTAGCTCCATCATATCATTTGGGATGTGTGTAAAAATGTTCCGTGTTTGGAACATAGTGAAAACAACTTCGAAATGGGAAATTGATGGTTCTGTTAGTTCCGTTAGGTTTTTTTGGGATTGGAAGTGTGTTCGGAATGTATTTTGGAGGCTTGTAGCTTATTCAGGCTTAAAATGCCGAAGTTTGATTATTTGAAGTTTCCGATCTGATAGTGAGTTTTTGATTCGAGGGTCGTAATTTATATTTGGAAGTTTCTGTAGCTCCGTCATATCATTTGGGATGTGTGTAAAATTTCAGGTCATTCAGACGTGGTTTGGTCGGGTTTTTGGTCAAAAGCGTATTTTGAGGATTTGGAAGTTCATAAGCTTGATTTTTGGTTTGATTCGTCATTTTGATGTTGTATTATGTGATTTGGAACTTCGAGCGAGTCTGTGTTAGGTTGTATGACTTGTGTGTTTGATTAGACGGGGTCCCGGGGGCCTCGGTTGTGTTTTGGGTGGGCTACGGGTCATTTCCTCCTATTTTTGAACTGTTGTTGCTGCTTCTGGTATGCATTCTTCGCGTTCGCGAAGCCACGATCGCGTTTGCGTAGCTTTGGAATCCTTCTCATCCTCGTCCACGTCCTCCTCCACGCTATTGTGTTGAGTAATTATGAAGTAGGACCAGTTTCTTCATTGCGTTTGCGTGGTCTGTCACGCGTTCGCATAGTGTTGCCAATCGCTTCTTCGCGTTCGTGAATGCCTCACCGCATTCGCGTAGAACAATATCCGGACCCATATAATCTCCTTCTTCGCATTTGCATCTACACCTTCGCGTTCACATAGCTTTGTGGCCTAGGCCTTGGCGTTCACGGACTGCCCGTCACGATTGCGATGGCTATTTCTTTCGTAGCTCTTGTTTTCTTCTTCGTGAACGCGTTACTACTCCAGCATTCACAATTCATTAAATGACTGGGTAGATTATATATTCTTCAAAACGATGGTTTATGCCATTTTTAATATTTTTTACTTGGGAGCTCGGGAGACCACGATTTTTGGAGGATTATCACCTCGGCAACTTGGGTAAGTGTTTATCAAAGTTCCATGAATCTCCTCTTAATTTCATCCTTTAATTTCAGTTTTCTTAATGAAAAATGGGTAAAACTTCATAAACCGAATTATTGAGTTTTGAGGGGGTATTTGACCTCCGATTTGAGAGATTTTTATACAGTTAGACTCCTGAGAGTATGAGTTCTGAAAATGTGAAAATTATCCGATTCCGAGACGTTGGCCTGAGGGGCATTTTGGTCATTTTGCCTAATTTCACGCATTAGCTTTGAATTAAATTGTAGAATATGTTGCTTGAGATATTATTTACAATGTGTGATTTAATTGAATAGATTTGGGCCATTTGGAGTCGAGAATTTGTGGCAAGAACGTGGTTGCTAGTTGATTTTAGCCGGCTTGAGGTAAGTATCTTGCCTAACCTTGTGTGGGGGACTTCCCCTTAGGATTTTAGTCTTCCTTGTTGATTGCATTCCTTGTACGCGATGTCACGAGTGTGTGCTCGAGTATATTTGTGGAAAACTATCCCTTTTAGACTCTTAGGTCCTAGAAATCATTGAATATGGAGTCGTTCTTGATATTATTGAGTTCCTGTTATTAGTTTCACTTCTACATGACTTACTTGGAATTTATTTACCCTTTTGGTTCATTCTTATTGCCTACTTGACCCTTATTTATTCAATTATTAACTCCTTTGTTGTTGAATCACGTATTATGGAATCGTCGCTTCATAGTATTTTCTCCCTTGTTGAGTCGTTCTTACTCCCTTGTTAATCTCCCTATTACGATTAATCATTGGTAGTTAGTTGTACCGTCTTTTGGTGAACAGAAATCCTAGAACTGATTCTCCTGCTTGTTCCTATATATATATATATATATATATATATATATATATATATATATATATATATATATATATATTCATTGTGTTGTACTTGAAATTATGAAGCATGAGGTTTCTACGGTGCGGTTGTTGATATTGTGAAGCACGAGGTTTCTACCATACAGTTGTTGCTATTGTGATGCACGAGGTCTTTACCATGCTGTTGTTGTTATTGATGTTTTTCACATGCACCGTAATAAGGCGGGATATGTTGTATGCTTGTACATGGGTTGCACATGTGACGGAATAAGGAGGGACATTGTAATGCACGTGTGGCAAAATAAGGCGGTGCTCATTATATTATTATTGCACACGGGGCAAAATAAGGGGGGCTATGTCAGGGATTGATTGTATAGAGTTGTGATGGCCTATGGAGTCATTCCTTTTTATTCTATATCGTATATTGTGATTCTGGGTTGTTTACCCATGTGAGCATTACCGTTTGGGAGTTGTAAGGAAATATCGTACACGTAGTCTATTTTTCTTTTTCATGTTCGTTTGCTAATAGCATTTTGTTAGAAACACTTGCACAAGCATACACGTAGTTGAACGCTACTATAAGAGGTGAATTCCTCCTGATTTTGCTAAGGGTGGAGGTACGCTCTCGTTATTTCCTTTTAGTTAAGAGAGTGGCCCTGGTAAGCCAGTTGGTTGTCAGCATGATCATGAGATTAATGGGGCACAGGGTGCCAATTGTTAGATTTCAGATGCTGGATATTATATGAGTTGTGGGATGTCCGAGACTTGGTGAAATTGTGGGATGAGTTGAATATGACCCTTGCGAACATCATTGTAGGGTATGAGTTACTGACTTGTCTTTCCCCTATTGTGTTGTGACCTTAGGATTTGGATTGTGACTCTGTCGTCATTCTATATCATTGTTTATTATATTCTCGTTGTTAACTATTATGTTATATCTTATTGCGAGTTGTAGTTTTCTTGGTTATTCATGTAGTCTTTACATGTTCATAGGTTATTACTATTATTCATATGATTATATTGTTTATTGACTGGTAGGTGTCATGACTGTTCCTCGTCACTACTCCATCGAGGTTAGTCTTGATACTTACTGGGCTCCGCCGTGGCGTGCTCATGCTACTATTCTACACATTATTGTTGTGCAGATACAGGTACTCCCGTTCGGTTCTGTCAGCCTTGGAAGGAGGCGAATCGATAGAGACTTCAAGGTATATCTACTACGTCTGCATACCGAGGAGTACATTTCTAGCTTTCTGTAATAAAGTATAATTCTTCCATTATTTTCTCCTTGTATAGATACTCTTGAGTCAAGACTCTTATGTATCCCTTAGCTTGTAATTTGTGAGTTTCCGGGTTTCAGAAAATGTTGTTAGCTTCGAGGATTGTTATGGTACGTGCCAAGTGGCACCTTAAGCACCATTTTTATTTTACTAGTTCAGTTTACTTTACTTTCATCCGCAATTATGGTTATTTTCCGCATTGTTAGGCTTACCTAGTCTTAGGGACTAGGTGCCATCACGACATCTTTCTGGAGGGTAAACCGGGGTCGTGACATCTATTTTGAAATAATAGAAGAACTGTGTTTCTAATCATGAATATTAATGAAAAAGGATAAGAGGGCTGACATCCCAATAGCAAGATATGCCCAATTGGCTATGCATCTATATTGACTGAGATGGGTCGAGGATCCGAATGTAAGGATGATTTTCCTTGCTATGGATCGGGTTGCACATCGCAACGATGATATATCGATATTGAGGGCGTGAGCTTGTTTGATGCCTAGACATGGAAGATATTGCGCTTGGGCTGTAGGAGCCCCTCCAAAATCTGTACACACCCCAAGTGAACGCCATCGAAGTTAAATATGTGGAGCGAGCTGCACGCCACAGCGAGTACTAGAGTGTACCGTATATGTGTTGCATTCCCTCTTGCATTATCTTTAATTGTATTACTTGATACACACTGTCTCCGGTGTTTGATTATGAACTGCTAGATATATAGTACTTTGTGCATTTTTTGTGTTTTCTTACCTTCAAAATTTAGATATGTTAATTACTCACTGGGTCGGAGTACTCACTTTAATCCCTTCATATTACATGCAAATCCAAGTTCTTCTTCTCAGGCTTAGTAGATATTTCAGTGATCAGCATGCTTGCTTTCAGGACTGCTGAGGTAGCTGCATGGCGATTGCAGCCGTTGACTCTTCCCTCTATCATTGTCATTTATTTTTGCACTTTTATACATTTAGACAGACTATGTAGTAGGATATCATTCTGTTTTGTAGAGGCTCGTATTCGTGACACCGGTCCTTTGTTGGGCTACATTCTCTGTTTTTGCTAAACTTCAGTAATTTCACCAGTATTTTCGTATTTGACTTAAAAGGCTTAATGACTTACCGTTTCACTTATCAATTGCGGTTTATCAGTTGGGTTGGACATATGGTAAATTGTTGGGCTTGTCTAGTAGTGTGATGTGCACCATCATGACTGGGTTGGGGTCGTGACAAGGTAGTATCAGAGCCTACGTTACTAGGTCTCGCGAATCATGAGTTGGTTTAGTAAAGTCTCGCAAATTGGTACAGAGACATCTGTATTTATCCTCGAGAGGCTGCAGAACCTCTAGGGAAACTTCAAATTCTTGAAATTCTTGTCGTGGGACTTTATTGGTCCAAGAACTAAATATTTGTATTCTATTCTCTCGCAGATGGCGAGAACACATACTACCGAACGTGGTGGTCGACTACCATTGCCACCTACTAGAGGTCGTGGACGCGGCCGTGGTCGTGGGTGAGGCAGAGAAGTAGGGGCAGCACCAGATGACCCACCAGTTTCCCCTATTCAGGATCAGCCTCCAGTTGTGGTGACTTGAGCAGCACCTTCGTAGGCACCAACAGTGCCTATTGTTATTTCGGGTCTTTAGGAGGCCCTAGCAAATATTTTATCGGTTTGCACTAGCATGGCTCAAGAAGTCTCGGCACACTACTGCCGCAGCCACTTCTCAGATCGGGGGTGGTCATCATACCCCCACAGCTTGCATGCCCGAGCATGTAGTGCAGGGTTTGCAGACACCAGAGGTACCGCCTGCACAACAGGTTACTCCAGTTCAGACAGTTGCCCCGATTCAGGGTGATGGGGTTCTAGTGATGCCAGATGATGAGTAGAATCGTCTGGAGAGGTTTAGCAGGCTCTCACCTCCTGTATTTAGTGGTGCTCCAAGTGAGGATGCCTAGGGTTTTCTCCATAAGTGTCGACGTATGCTTCGAACAGCATGGATCTTGAAGTCGAGCGGGGTATCATTTACAACCTTTTAGTTCTCAGGAGCAGCCTTTAATTGGTGGGAGGCCTATGAGCGGCGTAGGCCGATAGGTGTAGCGCCTTTGACATGGTATGATTTATCCACTCTCTTCTTGGAGAAGTGGGTACCGTAGTCTTAGATAGAGGAGCTGTAGAGAGAGTTTGAGTGGCTTCGTTGGGGTGATATGATTGTGACGCAGTATGAGGTGAGATTTTTAGAGTTGGTTCATTATGCTCCATGGATGTTCATGATTGATCGGGAGAGGATCAGACGGTTTGTGGAGGGAATCATTTATCCCATCCGTATTCTGATGACTCAAGAGAGGATCCTAATCCATACCTTTGAGGATGATGTGTACATTGATTGTGATATTGAGACATCTCGCCATCAGGAGAAAGAGGAGAGGGAGGCCAAAAGGCCTCAGGGATCAGGTAGCTTCAGTGGTGCTCTGTCTAGGGGCCCGATCCGGCAGAGTAGAGGTCGTTCTTTCAGCCTCATCAGTTAGCTCGTCTGGAGTATTGTGAGGCGTCTTCAGGCCATGGTCATTATGATTATCAGCAGGTCCAGTCTTCACTTAGTGCCCTCCCAACTTAGAGCTCATCATATGACCACTCAGCTCAGGGTTCTTCTGCGCTTGGTGCATCGGTTGGTCATTTTGGAGTGAGGGGTTCCCTTCAGTACCCTTCTCCAGCGCCGCATAGTTGTTCTGAGTGTTGCCACATGAGGAGATAGTGTCCTCAGCTTCGCAGTGATCGGTCTAAGAGGAGGGATCATCCCTCCTCTTCTACTCCATCTACTTCAGTATCATCCCAGTCAAACAAGGGTAGGGGTCAGATAGATAGGGGTCGCCCTAGAGGTGGAGATCGACCTAGTGGTGGTCAGGCTTGATTCTATGCGCTTCCAGACATGAGAGACACCATTGCATATGATGCAGTTATTACAGGTATTATCTCAGTATTCCACAGGGATGCTTCTATTTTATTTGGTCTCGGATCTACTTACTCTGATGTGTCTTCATATTTTGCCCATCGTTTGGGTACAACCCAACGGTGTCTTGCTTTACCTGTGCATGCATCTACCCCGGTGTGTGATACTGTTATTGTGGACCATGTGTATCACTCTTGTCTTGTTATCTTAGGGGTTTGGAGACCCAAGTTGATATGTTGCTTTTGAGCATGGTAGACTTCGATGTTATTGTGGGCATGGACTGGCTATATTTGTGTCATGCTATTTTGGACTGTTATGCAAAGATAGTCACGTTGGCTATGACAGGCTTTCTGAGAGTATAGTGGCGTGGTTTGACCAATTATGTAACGAGCCGGGTTATCTCTTTCTTAAAGTCCCAGCGGATTGTTAGGAAGGGATGTTTATCATACTTGGCATTTATGAGGGATGTTGGAGGTGAGACTCCTGGTATTGATTTGGTTCCCATTGTGAACGATTCCCCTGATGTGTTTTTAGCAGACCTATCGGGCATGTCGCCGGACATGGACATTGATTTCGGCATTGATTTGGTGCCGAGCACTCAGCCCATCTCTATTCCTCCATATCATATGGCACTGGCTAAGTTAAACGAATTGAAGGAGCAGCTTTAGGAACTCCTAGACAAGGGGTTCATTCGCTCGAGTGTATCAACGTGTATTGTGATGCTCCGAGAGTTGGGATTGGATGTGTTTTGATTCAAGACGGTAGAGTTATTTCTTATGCTTCTCGTTAGTTGAAGCCTCATGAGAAGAACCACCATGTTCAATATTTGGAGTTGGCTACCATAGTTCATGCTTTGAAGATTTGGAGGCACTACCTATATGGCGTATCATGTGAGGTGTATACTAATCATTGCAATCTTTAGCACTTGTTCAAACAGAAGGATCTAAATTTGAGGCAGCACATGCGGCTTGAGTTGCTCAAGGATTATGACATTACCATTTTGTATCACCTGGGGAAGGCCAATGTAGTGGCCGATGCTTTGAGCCGAAAGGCGGTGAGTATGGATAGTTTGGCGTACATTCCAGTTGGGGAAAGGCCCTTTGCAGTTGATGTCCAGGCCTTGGCTAATCAGATGGTGAGGCTAGATATTTCAGAGCCTAGTCGGGTGTTTACTTGTGTGCCATCTCGGTCTTCCTTGTATGACTGCATTAGAGAGCACCAATATGGTGATCCACATTTGCTTGTCCTTAAGGACAGAGTTCAGTATGATGATGCTAGGGATGTGACCATTAATAGTGATAGTGTGTTGAGGATGCAGAGCTGGATTTGTGTGCCCAATGTGGATGGGCTTAGGGAGTTGATATTGGAGGAGGCTCACAGCTCACGGTATTGTATTCATCCAACTGCCGCAAAGACGAATCAGGATCTGAGACAACATTACTGGTGGAGGAGAATGAAGAAGGAAATTGTGAGTCATGTAGCTCGGTGCCTCAACTGTCAGTAGGTCAAGTACGAGCATCAGAGGCCTGGTGGTGTGCTTCAACATATGGATATTCCCGAGTGGAAATACGAGAGAATTACTATGGACTTTGTGAGTCGTCTCCCATGGACAGCGAGGAAGTTTGATTCAGTTTGGGTGATTATGGATCGGCTAACCAAGTCCGCGCACTTCATTGATGTATTTACTACATATTCATCAAAGCGCTTAGCAGAGATTTTCATCCGGGAGATTTTATGGCTGCATGGGGTCCTAGTTTCCATTATACCAGAGAGGGGTACTCAGTTTACTTCTCAGTTCTGGAAGACATTTCGAAGAGAGTTGGGTACAAAGGTAGAACTGAGCTTAGTGTTTCATCCTCAAACGGACGGACAGTCCGAGCATACCATTTAGATATTGGAGGACGTGTTGTGTGCTTGTGTTATTGACTTTGGAGGTTCTTAGGGTGATTTCTTGCCTCTTACAGAGTTTTCTTGCAACAACAACTATCAATCTAGCATTCAGATGGCGCCTTATGAGGCTTTATATGAGAGACGGTGTAGATATCCAGTTGGTTGGTTTGAGCTCGGCGAGGCTAGGTTGTTGGGGACAGAGTTATTCCAGGATGCCTTAGATAAGGTGAAATTAATTCAAGAGAGACTTCGTACATCTCAGTCGCGTCAGAAGAGTTATGCGGACCGGAAGATCCGAGATGTATCTTATTCAGTGGGCAAGGTCTTGTTGAAGGTTTCACCTATGAAGGGCGTCATGCAATTCGGGAAGAAAGGGAAGCTGAGTCTGAGGTTCATTGGCCCGTTTGAGGTACTTAGGAGGATTGGGGAGTTGGCCTATATACTTGCTTTTCCACCCAGCCTGTCGGGAGTTCAACCGGTATTTCATGTGTCTATTCTCCGGAAGTATGTTGGGGACCCATCTCATGTGATGGAATTCAGTATAGTACATTTGGATGCTGATTTCACCTATGATGTGGAGCCAGTGGCTATTTTGGGTCATCAGGCTCAAAGATTATGGTCAAATTAAATAACTTCGGTGATGGTGCAGTGGAGAGGTCAGCATATAGATTAGGCCACTTGGGAGACCGAGCGGGAGATGCGGAGCAGATATCCTCACTCTTTTGAGACTTCATGTGTGTTTCTTGACCTGTTTAAGGATGAGCAATTGTTTTAGTTGGGGAGGATGTGACGGCCCAGCCCGTCATCACATGAGCCCCGTTTCCCCCATATTGTGTTGCTTATGTTCCAATATCGGTACTTGTGCTGATCGGGTGGAATTTAGTTGGTTTTAGTTGGAAATGAGGAACATAGCCTCTAAGAAGAAATCTTGTTTTAGAAAATTCAATTGGAAGTTGACTATGTGGTTAGAGGGCTCGGATGTGAATTACGGTTGTTCGGTTAGCTTTAGGGGATGATTTGTGACGTAGGAGTGCAATCGAAATTGAATTTGGAGGTCTGGTGTAAAAATAGGCTTGAATTGGCAAGGTTGGAATTTTGGTGAATTTTGGTTGATAGGTGGGATTTTGATCCGAGGGTCAGAATGGAATTCCAAGAGTTTCAGTAGCTTTGTTAGGTGATTTTGGATATGTCTACAAATTTCCAGGTCATTCAGGCGTTGTTTGGTCGGGTTTTTGATTGAATGCGCATTTCGGAAGTTTTGATGAAAACTAGTCTTGAATCCAATGTGTTTTAATTGTTTTAGTAGTGTTTGATATGTTTTGAGGATTGGAACAAGTTTGAATAAGGTTTTTGAATGTGTTGGTACTTTTGGTTGAGGTCACGGGTGCCTCAGGGTGATTTCGGGTGATTAATCGGAAGTCGGAAGCAATTGTTGCAGTCTGAATTTTTACCCTTCTGGTATTTCCGCATTTGCAGAATAGGAGCTGCTTAAGCGGTTCCATAGATGTTGTGGGGGAGCCAAAGAAGCGGACATGTGAGGCCCAGAGGTTTCCGCATAAGCGAAATAGGGGTCAATTTTGCGGGGTCGCATAAGCGGGTAAAAGACTGCAGAAGTGGTTGGAGGAAATTGGATAAGCGGAATTCTGGGTTGCAAAAGCGGTCCATATGGTTTTAATTCAGACCGCATTAGCGGTCAATTAGCCGCATAAGCGAGACTTCATGTGCGCTCAATAGGCCACAGAAGCGGATAATGGAACTATGTTATAGTGAATAGTATTCATGAACTTGAGACGGAAGAAAACATTGTGGACTTCTAGTAAAGCTGGTTTTTGGTCAACTTTGAAGAGGAGTCGAAGGGATTTCATCAGGTATGTATATTTGGACTCGGATTGGTGTAAAACCATGAATTTATCGCGGAATTAAAGGAATTAAAAGGTAAAAATTGAGGTTAGGGCTTGAAACCTAAAAGGGTTTAAATTACTGATTTGAGGGGACAAATGAATTCCGATTATTGTGTATTTCATATGTACAAACTCGTCGCGCGATGAGTATTTCAAAGATGTGAATTTCATAATTTATTGAGAAGTAGGCCGAGGCTCGGGTTTTGCCAACTTCGTGTGTTTGGGTGTTTTCCGAGTTCTTTCAATTGGGTTATGTTCCATTAGCTTAATATAATGTATTCCTTATGGTTTTGGACAGATTTGGCACGCGAAGATGTTGATTCTAGAGGAAAAGGCTTGGCAGACTAGTTCTTTAGCCGGTTTGAGGTGGGTAATTGATATAACTGCTGTTCTGAAGGTTTGAAACCCCAGACTTTCACATGGTGATGCTATATTGTGGCGTGACACGGATTCCACAGTGAGTGCGGGGTCAGTTACTGTTGGGGATTGAGATTTGGTCCATCCCGAGTATGATTTCTTCTATATGGGCGATTGAGATGCATATTTTTATCACTGTGAATTGGGCTTATTGCCGTGTTTGGGGCCTTGTGTCGACCTGTATTATCCTTAGGGGATCTTATATGTGTGTCACGACCCGGATTTTTCCCCAACATCGGGATCGTGATGGCGCCTACTCGTGGTAGCTCGGCAAGCCACTGTATTCATACTACCCTATTTTTAACATAATTTTAATTAAATAAATGCGGAATACTTTATCGAAATAGAAATAACTAATTACAAGATGAAAATCATACTGAAATCCTCTACCCAAGACGTGGAGTCACCAACTCACGAACTACTACTGAATACTACACATAAGAGTTTGAAAGAAATATAACGTAATTCTGTTTGTCTCGGAACAAAGAGACTACAGCTAGTAACATAAATAAAGAGAGAGACGCCGGGCCTGCGGACATCTGCAAGTTACCTCGGTCTCAAATGTGATCAACTCCCACACAATCGATTTACTGCTGCTGCTCCTGATCGTAACCTGGACCTGTGCAAAAATGCACAAAAGTGTAGTATCAGCACAACCGACCCCATGTGCTGGTAAGTGCCTGGCCTATCCCGGCATAGTAGCGACAAGCCTAGGACCAGACACCCACATAAACCTGTGCAATTCAATATATATATATATATATAGCACAGAATAACAAGAAATAACCAGGTAATAACACAATAAGGAATATCTCAAAGAATTCAACAATTAACAACGGTTAATAAATTCACAAGGAAAAACAAAGTATAATGGAAACACAAGTAATATCAAGTCAAGGAATAGCAAGCAGTTGCACGGCATCACCCTTCGTGCTTTTACTCTCATCCTCACCAAATAAGCAAATAAAGTACACGGCATCACCCTTCGTGTTTTTACTCTCATCCTCACATCCATAGTACGGTATGATCCTTCGTACATGGTTCAATAACAGGGCATGGCATGATCCTTCATGCATAATCAATAAAACATGGCACGGCATTAACCTTCGTGCATAAATAATAAAACATGGCACGGCATCACCCTTCGTGCATTATCACTCTTCCTCACCCAAATAACAATCACGGTTAAGGGCAAAGAAAGAAACAGTAATTCATAAACCGTCCCAACAAGGGCAATCAATAATCATCTTCATAACAAGTCCCGACAAGGGAGAACAATAACAATTCTACAACCCAACAAGGGAGAACAATAACGATTCACATGTAATATATCTCAAATTATCATTTTCCAACGACTCACGGTCATACTAGATGCCGGTGTATGGATGCTCGTCACCACAGCCCATACACCGCACTCGATCACATAACACATAACACATAATCCTATTCCCTCAAGCTAGGATAGAACAAACACTTACCTCGAATGTTTATGAACAATTCAATCCGTGGAAATGTCTTTTTCTTTCAAATTTGGCTCCAATCCAATCGTATCTATACACAATTATTTTAATATCATCAATACTACTCAACAAACTAATTCTTAAGACCAAATACAACTTTTACAACATTCTGCCCGGAATAGTGAATTTCAACCCCGGGCCCACATGGTCGGAACTCGGGATTCGGACAAAAATCCGGTTACCTATCCCCCCACGAGTTCATGTATATGATTTGTTTCAAAATCGGACCTCAATTCGAGGTCCAATTTCCCAATTTATGAAAAACACTATATTCTATCAAAAACAAGAAATTCTACCATGAAAACCTTTGATTTCTATTGAAAAAAATGTTTAATGATGTTAGGAATTGAAAGAATTAAGTAAAAAGTGACTTACAATTGTTTTGATGAAGAAGGAATCCGTGAAGAATCGCAAATGGGTGTTTTTGTTTTGTAAAAAGTGAAGAAATGAACTGAAAATCGTGTTTTATAGGTCTCTGTGTTCGCATTTGCGAACATGGGTTCGCAATTGCGAACCCCGACCAATTTCTGGAGTTTGAAAAATAAGCTAAGGTTGGGAAGTTTGCATTTGCGAACACTGGAAGGAAAGGGGGGTGTTCGCATTTGCGAACACAGGCAGTAAATGGCATTGTTCGCATTTGCGAACTATTGTTCGCATTTGCGAACAAGGCTGGACTTGGGTATGTTCGCATTTGCGAACTATGGTTCGCATTTGCAAACATAGGCAGGACAAGGGGATGTTCGCATTTGCAAACAATTGTTCGCATTTGCGAACAAGGCTGGGTCATGAGGGGCTTCGCATTTGCGATCAGGGTTCGCATTTGCGAGCCCTGCCTTGATCAGTCCCCTTCGCAATTGCGAGAAATGCTTCGCAATTGCGAAGCCAACAGCTGGGTGAAAAACCAGCAGTGCAAAAATTCAGAATTTAATCCAACGGCCTATCAAATCTTTACCCGAGCCCCGGGCTCCAAACCAAACATGTACACAACCTCAAAAACACATTATGAACTTGTTCGTGCGATCACATCGCCAATATGACATCATTTTCATCAAATCAAGCCTCAAATTCATGATTTTCATACTTTTGGTTTTCAAAACTTTCAAACTTGGAACTCAAGGTCCAAAACATCTCAAACGACATCCGAATGTCACCAAACTTCACAGAAATCACATATATAATATTTAAGACTTGTACCGGGCGTCGGAACCAAAATACGAGCCCGATACCAAGGTCAATTAATTCATTTCCTTTAACAATTACATCAAAAACAATTTCATAGAAAAATTCATAACTTGGGCTCGGCCTCAGAATTCGACTCCGGACGCATGTCCAAGTCCCATATTTTCCTACGGACCTCTCGGGACCATCCAATCTCGAGTCCGGATCCGTTTACCAAAAATGTTGACCGAAGTCAACCATATCAATATTAATATCATTTTTATCCAAATTTCTCATAAAATTCATATTTTCTACCACAAAATTCTTTCCGGCTACAAGCTCGGATTGTGCACGTAAATCGAGGCAACATGGAATGAGGTTTTCAAGGCCTCAAAAGCTCGAAATGATTAATAAAATAAGTGATGACCCTTTGGGTCGTCACAATCTCCACCTCTAAAACAACCGTTCGTCCTCGAACGGACAAAAGAAAGAAGTACCCGAGTCAGGAAACAAGTGTGGGTAGCGGCTCCGCATATCGGACTCGGACTCCCAGGTCGATGCCTCAGGAGGCTGACCTCTCCACTGAACACGCACAGAAGGATAACTCTTCGACCTCAACTGTCGAACCTGCCAGTCTAGAATACCCAGCGGCTCCTCCTCGTAAGATAGATCATTGTCCAATTGGACAGTACTGAAGTCTAACACATGTGTGGGATCGTTGTGGTATCTCCGAAGCATAGATACGTGAAAAACTAGATGCACGGCTGATAAGCTAGGCGGCAAGGTTAATCTGTAAGCCACCCCTCCCACTCTGTCTAGAATCTAAAATGGACCAATGTACCTAGGGCTGAGCTTGCCCTTCTTCCCGAACCTCATCACGCCCTTCATAGGCGACACCCGGAGCAATACTCGTTCACCAACCATGAAATCTACATTTCGAACCTTACGATCCACATAAGTCTTCTGCCTGGACTGAGCTGAACGCAATCTCTCCTGAATAGTCTTGACCTTATCCAAGGCCTCCTGAACTAAGTCCGTACCCAACAACCGAGCCTCTCCCGGTTCAAACCATCCAACTGGTGATCGACATCGCCTACCATACAACGCCTCATACGGAGCCATCTGGATGCTAGATTGGTAACTGTTATTGTAGGCGAACTCCGCTAATGGCAGAAACTGGTCCCACGAGCCTCCGAAATCAATAACACAGGCTCGAAGCATGTCCTCTAGAATCTGAATAGTCCTCTCGGACTGGCCATCCGTCTGAGGATGAAATGCTGTACTCAACTGAACCTGGGTGCCTAACTCCTGCTGGATCGCTCTCCAGAACTGCGAGTTAAACTGCGTACCCCGATCAGAGATAATAGATACTGGCACTCCATGGAGACGAACAATCTCCCTAATGTAAACCTCCGCTAACCTCTCCGACTAGTAGGAGACAGACACTGGAATAAAGTGTGCTGATTTGGTCAGCCTATCAACAATGACCCAAATAGCATCAAATTTCCTCCGAGTCAAAGGAAGTCCAGTAACGAAGTCCATAGTGATCCGCTCCCATTTCCACTCGGGAATTTCAATCCTCCGGAATACACCACCAGGTCTCTGGTGCTTATATTTCACCTGCTGACAATTTAGACACCGAGCGACATATGCAACGATATCTTTCTTCATTCTGCGCCACCAATAGTGTTGTCGTAAGTCCTGGTACATCTTCGCGGCGCCTGGGTGAATAGAATACCACGAACTGTGGGCCTCTGCTAAGATCAACTCTCGAATCCCTTCGACATTGGGCACACAAACTTGACCCTGCAATTTCAATACCCCATCATCATCTAGATTTACCTGTGTGGCACTCCCCGCTGTACTCTATCTCGCAACTCACACAAATGAGGATCATCAAATTGCCTCTCACGGATACGCTCTAATAAAGAAGAACGAGCGACCGTGCGGGCTAACACCCTGCTAGGCTCAGAAATGTCTAATCTCACGAACCGGTTGGCTAAGGCCTGAACATCTAGAGCTAATGGTCTCTGACTGACCGGAATATATGCAAGACTACCCATGCTGGCATACTTTCTACTCAATGCATCGGCCACCACATTGGCCTTACCTGGGTGATATAAGATAGTAACATCATAGTCTTTTAGCAACTCTAACCATCTCCACTGTCGTAGATTCAACTCCTTTTGCTTGAACAAGTACTGTAGGCTTTTGTGATAAGTGTACACCTCACATGTCACACCATATAGATAATGCCTCCAAATCTTTAAGCCATGAACCACTGCTGCTAACTCGAGATCATGAACGGGATAATTCTTCTCATGTATTTTTAACTGCCTCGAGGCATAAGCGATAACCTTACCATCCTGCATCAATACCGCTCCAAGCCCTGTACGAGATGCGTCACAATAAACTGTATAAGGCTCTGCACCTGTAGGTAGTACCAACACTGGTGCGGTGGTCAAGGCTGTCTTGAGCTTCTGAAAGCTCGCCTCACACTCCTCTGACCACTGAAACTGGACACCCTTCTGGGTCAACCTGGTCATCGGGGCTGCAATCGAAGAAAACCCCTCTACAAAACGACGGTAGTAACCTGCTAATCCCAAGAAACTCCGGATCTCAGTCACTGAAGCTGGTCGAGGCCAATTCTGGACTGCCTCAATCTTCTTTGGGTCTACCTGGATACCTTCCACTTATACAGTGTGACCCAGAAATGCTACCGAACTCAGGCAGAACTCATACTTAGAAAATTTGGCATATAGCTGGTTATCTTTCAGAGTCTGAAGAACCACTCTGAGGTGCTGCTCGTGCTCTTCCTGGCTGCGGGAGTACACCAGGATGTCATATATAAAGACTATCACGAACAGATCTAAGTAAGGCCTGAATACCCGATTCATCAACTCCATGAATGCTGTTGGGGCATTGGTCAACCCGAAGGACATGACCAAGAACTTATAATGCCCATATCTAGAGCGAAAGGCTGTCTTAGGAATGTCAGCCGCCCTGATCTTCTGCTGATGGTAGCCTGACCTCAAGTCTATCTTGGAGAATACCCTCGCTCCCTGGAGCTGGTCAAACAAATCATCAATCCTCGGCATTGGATACTTATTCTTTATTGTCACTTTGTTTAATTGCCGATAATCAATACACATCCGCATCGAGCAATCTTTCTTCTTTACAAATAATACAGGTGCACCCCCGGGGGAAACACTGGGCCTAATAAAGCCCTTCTCAAGAAGGTCCTGCAACTGATCTTTCAACTCTTTTAGCTCCGGCGGGGCCATACGATAGGGTGGAATAGAGATGGGCCGAGTGCCCGGTGCCAGATCAATACAGAAATCAATATCTCTGTCGGGTGGCATGCCCGGCAGGTCTGAAGGAAAAACCTCCGGAAACTCCCGTGCAATAGGGACCGACTCAATGGAAGGAACTTCTGCGCTGGAATCACGAACATAAGCCAGATAAGCTAGACACCCCTTCTCGACCATGCGTCGAGCCTTAACATAGGAAATAACAGTGCGAACGGAGTGGCTTGAAGTACCTTTCCACTCTAATCGGGGTGATTCTGGCAAGGCTAAGGTCACAATCTTAGCATGACAATCTAGAATAGCATGGTATGGGGACAACCAGCCCATCCCCAATATGACATCAAAATCCACCATATCCAAAAGCAACAGATCAACACGGGTCTCAAGACCCCCAAATATAACTATGCATGAACGATGGACTTGGTCGACTACAATGGAGTCACCCACTGGTGTAGCCATATGAACTGGAATATCCAGAGCATAGCTGGGCACGGCCAAATACGGTGCGAAGTAGGAAGACACATAGGAATATGTAGATCCAGGGTCAAATAATACTGAAGCACCTCTGCCACACACAAGAATAGTACCTGTAATCACGGCATCCGATGCCTCTACCTCTGGCCTGGCTGGTAAAGCATAGAATCGGGGATCTGCACCTCCCCTCTGAGCTGCGTCTCTAGGACGACCATCAACTAGCTGACCTCTACCTCTGGCTGGACGGTCTCCACCTCTACGGTCTCGACCTCCACCTCTATAATCTCTACCCCCGCCTCTGGCTGGCTGGGCAGGCTGAGGGTCAGCTGGGGCCTGAAACATAGGACGAGGACCTCACTGCTGGGAGTTGCCCGCTGCTAAAGGGCAATACCTGATAAAATGACCTGGGTCACCACAACCGTAGCAACTCTTAGACTGATAGGGCTGCTGGCCCCGACGACCTGAATGGCCTCCACGAACACTCTGAAGAGGCTGAGCATTAATAGGAGGCTGGTCTGAATAATGCCCACGAAAACAACGATCACCTGGTCCACCCTGTGAAGCCTGAAGGGCGGAATGAAAAGTCCTGGAAGATTGGCCTCTATCAAAGGATTCTCTGCCACCAGAGGAAGAACCACCAAACCTGCCTGAATGACGAGGCCTCTTATCTGAAGAATAACCGCCTCCCCTAGCAAGAGCCATCTCAACTCTGCGTGCCGCATTGGCTGCCTCCTGAAATGATATGTCACTCCCCACACCCATAGCCATCTGGAGTCTAATCGGCTGATTAAGCCCATCTATAAACCTGCGGACCCTCTCCCGCTCTGTGGGAAGTATCACCACTACATGACGAGCCAAATCGACAAATCTCGTCTCATACTGTGTGACCGTCATTGTGCCCTGATGGAGGCGCTCAAACTGCCTCCGAAGTACATCCCGCTGAGTAGCAGGGAGAAACTTCTCCATAAATAGTTCCGCAAATTGATCCCATGATAAAGCTGGGGACCCTACCGGTCGAGTCAAGCAATAATCTCTCCACCAAGTCTTGGCGGATCCTGCAAGTCTGAATGTACAGAAGTCAACTCCATTTGACTCCACGATCCCCATAGTCTTGAGAATCTCATGGCAACTGAATAAGAAATCCTGAGGATCCTCTGATGTGGCACCGCTGAAGGTAGTGGAAAACAGCTTGGAGAACCGATCAAGTCTCCATAAAGAATTAGAAGTCATGGCCACTCCCTCTCCGGCCTGAACTGTGGTACCTGACTGAGTGGCCACAGCTGGCTGAACCACTGGTTCTTGAGACTGAGGAACTATCGGCTCCGGAGTACGAGCAACAAGAGTCTGGGCCCCTCCTCTAGCCTGAGAAGCGGCTGGTGCAGCTGGTAATAAGCTTGCTCTAGCAACGCTATCTATAAAACCCGCTATCCTGACCAGAGCCTCCCGGAGATCCGGGGTAAATAAAGCCTCTCCTGGGACCTGAGCTGGGCCCACTGGAGCTGCTGGAACCGGAACCTCCTCGTCAATCTCAATATGAGGCTCCACCTCTGGAGTAGCTGCCTGGGGCTGAGCTCTACCCCTACCACGGCCTCTAATACGGCCTTGGCCCCTGCCCCTCACGGGAGCTGCCTGGGGCTCGGGCTGCCTGGTCAGCGGACGAAGAAGCGCGTGTCCTCACCATCTGCGAAAGGACAGAATAGAAATTCAATCGGTAATTGAGGAACAAGTCGCACGACAAGAAAGAACAAATGAGAGACTCTTTCCTAACTCAATAGACTGTGGAGGACAAGTACGAGATGTCTCCGTACCTACCTCTCAAACTCTACTAAGCTTGTTCGTGAGTGGTGAGACCTATGTAACCTAGAGCTCGATACCAACTTGTCACGACCCGGATTTTTCCCCAACATCGGGATCGTGATGGCGCCTACTCGTGGTAGCTAGGAAAGCCACCGTATTCATACTATCCTCTGTTTTTAACACAATTTTAATTTAATAAATGCGGAATACTTTATCGAAATAGAAATAACTAATTACAAGATGAAAATCATACCGAAATCCTCTACCCAAGACGTGGAGTCACCAACTCACGAACTACTACCGAATACTACACATAAGAGTTTGAAAGAAATATAACATAATTCTGTTTGTCTCGGAACAAAGAGACTACGGCTAGTAACATAAATAAAGAGAGAGACGCCGGGCCTCTGCGGACGTCTACAAGCTACCTCGGTCACAAATGTGATCAACTCCCACACAATCGATTTACTGCTGCTCGCTCCCGATCGTAACCTAGACCCGTGCAAAAACGCACGGAATTGTAGTATCAGCACAACCGACCCCATGTCGCTGGTAAGTGCCCGGCCTATCCCGGCGAAGTAGTGACAACCCTAGGACCAGACACCCACATAAACCCGTGCAATTCAATATATATATATATATATATATATATATATATATATATATATATATATATATATACCACGAGAATAACAAGAAATAACCAGGTAATAACACAATAAGGAATATCTCAAAGAATTCAACAATTAACAACGAGTTAATAAATTCACAAGGAAAAACAAAGTATAATGGAAACACAAGTAATATCAAGTCAAGGAATAGCAAGCAGTTGCACGGCATCACCCTTCGTGCTTTTACTCTCATCCTCACCAAATAAGCAAACAAAGTACACGGCATCACCCTTCGTGATTTTACTCTCATCCTCACATCCATAGTATAGCATGATCCTTCGTACATGGTTCAATAACAGGGCACGGCATGATCCTTCGTGCATAATCAATAAAACATGGCACGGCATTAACCTTTGTGCATAAATAATAAAACATGGCACGACATCACCCTTCGTGCATTATCACTCTTCCTCAGCCAAATAACAATCACTGTTAAGGGCAAAGAAAGAAGCAGTAATTCATAAACTGTCCCAACAAGGGCAATCAATAATTATCTTCACAACAAGTCCCGACAAGGGAGAACAATAACAATTCTACAACCTAACAAAGGTTCAACAATTCATCTGTAAATATATCTCAAAATAAGCATTTTCAATGACTCACGGTCATGCTAGACGCCAGTGTATGGATGCTCGTCACCACAGCCCATACACCGCACTCGATCACATAACACATAACACATAATCCTATTCCCTCAAGCTAGGATAGAACAAACACTTACCTCGAATGTTTATGAACAATTCAATCCGTGGAAATGTCTTTTTCTTTCAAATTTAGCTCCAATCCAATCGTATCTATACACAATTGATTTAATATCATCAATACTACTCAACAAACTAATTCTTAAGACCAAATACAACTTTTACAACATTCTGCCCGGAATAGTGAATTTCAACCCCGGGCCCACATGGTCGGAACTCGGGATTCGGACCAAAATCCGGTTACCCATCCCCCCACGAGTTCATGTATATGATTTGTTTCAAAATCGGACCTCAATTCGAGATCCAATTTCCCAATTTGTGAAAAACCCTATATTCTATCAAAAACAAGAAATTCTACCATGAAAACCTTTGATTTCTATTGAAAAACATGTTTAATGATGTTAGGAATTGAAAGAATTAAGTAAAAAGTGACTTACAATTGTTTTGATGAAGAAGGAATCCGTGAAGAATAGCAAATGGGTGTTTTTGTTTTGTAAAAAGTGAATAAATGAACTGAAAATCGTGTTTTACAAGTCTCTGTGTTCGCATTTGCGAACATGGGTTCGCAATTGCGAACCCCGACCAATTTCTGGAGTTTGAAAAATAAGCTAAGGCTGGGAAGTTCGCATTTGCGAACTTTTGTTCGCATTTGCGAACACTGGCAGGAAAGGGGGGTGTTCGCATTTGCGAACTAATGTTCGCATTTGCGAACACAGGCAGTAAATGGCATTGTTCGCATTTGCGAACTATTGTTCGCATTTGCGAACAAGGCTGGAATTGGGTATGTTCGCATTTGCGAACTATGGTTCGCATTTGCGAACATAGGCAGGACAAGGGGATGTTCGCATTTGCGAACAATTGTTCGCATTTGCGAACAAGGCTGGGCATGAGGGGTTTCGCATTTGCGATCAGGGTTCGCATTTGCGAACCCTGCCTTGATCAGTCCCCTTCGCAATTGCAAGAAATGCTTCGCAATTGCGAAGCCAACAACTGGGTGAAAAACCAGCAGTGCAAAAATTCAGAATTTCATCCAACGGCCTATCAAATCTTTACCCGAGCCCCCCGGGCTCCAAACCAAACATGTACACAACCTCAAAAACATATTTTGAACTTGTTCGTGCGATCACATTGCCAATATCACATTGTTTTCATCAAATCAAGCCTCAAATTCATGATTTTCAAACTTTTGGTTTTGAAAACTGTCAAACTTGGAACTCAAGGTCCAAAACATCTCAAACGACATCCGAATGTCACCAAACTTTACATAAATCACATATATAATAGTTAAGACTTGTACCGGGCGTCGGAACCAAAATACGAGCCCGATACCAAGGTCAATTAATTCATTTCCTTTAACAATTACATCAAAAAAAATTTCATAGAAAAATTCATAACTTGGGCTCTCGGCCTCAGAATTTGACTCCGGACGCATGTCCAAGTCCCATATTTTCCTACGGACCTCTCGGGACCATCCAATCTCGGGTCCGGATCCGTTTACCAAAAATGTTGACCGAAGTCAACCATATCAATATTAATATCATTTTTATCCAAATTTCTCATAAAATTCATATTTTCTATCACAAAAATCTTTCCGGCTACAAGCTCGGATCGTGCACGTAAATCGAGGCAACATGGAATAAGGTTTTCAAGGCCTCAGAAGCTCGAAATGATTAATAAAATAAGTGATGACCCTTTGGGTCGTCACAATGTGTTACCTCACTTGTGTGCATATCACATACTCTCAGTCATGCTTTCTATTGTGAAATAATAAAAGAACTGTGTTTTTAATCATTAATATTAATGAAATTGACTGAGATGGGTCGAGGACCCGATTCTAAGGATGATTTTCCTTGTTATGGATCGGGTTTCACGCCGTAGCGATGATATATTGTTATTGAGGTCGTGAGCTTGTTTGATGCCTAGACATGGCAGATATTGTGCTTGTGCTGTAGGGGCCCTTCCGGAGTCTGTAAACACCCCCAGTGGGCGCCGTCGATTTTGAATATGCAGAGTAGGCTGCACGCCTCAGCGGGTACTAGAGTGTACCGCACATCCGTTGCTTTCCCTCATGCATTATATTTAATTATATTACTTGATACACACTGTCTCCACTATTTGGTTATGAACTGCTAGATATAGAGTACTTTGTGCATTTTCTGTGTTTTCTTACCTACAAACAATAGTTATGTTTATTACTCACTGGGTTTGAGTACTCACTTTACTCCCTGCACCTTGCGTGCAGATCCAGGTCTTTCGTCTCAGGCTGCGTAGATATTTTAGTGATCAACAGGCTTGCGTTCGGGAGTGTTGAGGTAGCTGCATGGTGTTTGCAGCCGTTCTCTTCCCTCTATCCTTGTCTTTTATTTTCGCACTTTCAGAAATTTAGACACACTATGTAATAGGATATCATTCTATTTTGTGCAGGCTTATATTTATGACACTGGGTCCTTTGTTGGGCTACATGTTATGTTTATGCTAAACTTCAGTAATTTCACCAGTATTTCCGTATTTGACTTAAAAGGCATAATGACTTACCATTTCACTTATCAATTTTGGTTTATCAATTGGGTTCGACATACGGTACATGGTCGGGCTTACCTAGTAGTGTGTTGGGCGCCATCATGACCGGGTTGGGTCGTTAGAGGTCCCCAACATACTTTCGGAGCATAGATACATGGAATACTGGATGCACACTAGACAAGCTCGGTGGTAAGGCAAGCTCATATGCCACATTTTCAATCCTCCTGACTATCTCAAAAGGCCCAATGAACCTCGGGCTCAGCTTCCCTTTCTTCCCGAATTGCATAACACCCTTCATGGGCGAAATCTTCAACAAGACATTTTCGCCTACCATATAAGCCACATCACGAAACTTTCGATCCGCATAACTCTTTTGGCCCGACTGTGCTGTATGAAGCCTCTCCTGGATCAACTTCACCTTCTCTAAAGCATCTTGAACCATCTTAATCCCCAACAATCTAGCCTCGCCGGGCTCGAACCATCCAACATGAGATCTACACCACATGCCATACAATGCCTCATACAGAGCCATCTGAATGTTCGACTGATAACTATTGTTGTAGGCAAACTTTGCAAGTGGCAAAACTTATCCCATGAGCCTTCAAAATCAACAACATAGGCATGCAACATGCCCTCCAAAATCTTAATAGTGCGCTTGGACTGTCCGTACGTTTGAGGTTGGAATGCTGTGCTCAACTCCACCTGCGTACCCAGCTCCTGGTGAAATACCCTCCAGAACTAAGAAGTGAACTGTGTACCTCTATCCGAGATAATAGACATTAGAACTCTATGTAACCTGAAAATCTCCCAAATAAAGATCCCTGCCAGCCGCTCCAAAGAGTAAGTAGTACATACTGGAACAAAGTGCGCGGACTTGGTCAACCGATCCACAATCACCCAATCTAAATCAAACTTCCTCAAAGTTTGAGGGAGACCACTCACAAAATCCATAGTAATCCTCTCCAATTTCCACTCAGGAATGACCATACACTTAAGAACACCACCCGGTCTCTGATGCTCGTACTTGACATGCTGACAGTTGAGACATCGAGCTATATAACTCACAATATCCTACTTCATCCTCCTCCAACAGTAATGCTATCTCAAGTCTTGATCCATTTTCGCGGCACCTGGGTGAATAGAAAATCGTGAGCTGTAGGCCTTCTCCTATATCATCTCCTGAAGCCCATCCACATTGGGCAAGCAAATCTGGCCCTGCATCCTCAACACACGATCACTATCAATGGTCGCATCCTTGGAATCATCATGCTTAACTTTGTCCTTAAGGACAAACACATGTGGATCATCATACTGGCGCTCTCTAATGCGGTCATACAAGGAGGACCGAGAAACAACGCAAGCCAACACCCAACTTGACTCTGAAATATCTAATCTCACCATCCTATTGGCCAATGCATGAACATCAACTACAAAGGGCCTCTCCCCAGCTTGAATATATGCCAAGCTGCCCATAGTAACTGCCTTCCAGCTCAAAGCATCGGCCACTACATTGGCCTAGCCCGGATAATACAATATGGTAATGTCATAATCCTTGAGCAACTCAAGCCACCTCCGCTTCCTCAAATTAAGATCTTTCTATTTGAATAGATGCTTAAGGTTGCGATGATCAGTATACACCTCACAAGAAACACCATACAAGTAGCGCCTCCAAATCTTTAGAGCATGAACTATAGCTGCTAACTCCAAATCGTGCACATGGTAGTTCTTCTCATGGGGCTTCAGCTGACGAGAAGCATATGCAATAACCCTACCATCCTGCATCAGCACACACCCGATCCCAACTCTCTAGGCATCACAATACACAGTGCAGGAACCTGAAGCTGATGGTAATACCAATACTAGAGTCGTGGTCAAAGCTGTCTTCACCTTCTGAAAGCTCTCCTCGCACTCCTCGGACCACACAAGTGGAGCACCCTTTTGGGTCAACTTGGTCAACGGCGACACAATAGAAGAAAATCCCTGAATGAACCAGTGATAATACCGTGCCAAACCAAGCAAACCATGAATCTCTGTGGCTGAGGTCGATCTATGCCAACTCTACACCACCTCCATCTTCTTCGGATCAACCTGAATACCATCACTGGACACCACATGTCCTACAAAAAATGACAGACCCAAGCTAGAACTCACACATGGAGAACTTTGCATAAAGATTCTCCTCCCACAATCTCTGCAATACTACTCTCAAATTCTGAATCAGCATACTCCTCTTGGATACGCGAGTACACCATGATGTCATCAATAAACACAATCACAAATGAATCCTGATATGGCCGGAACATGTTGTTTATCAAATGCATGAACGCGACTGGGGCATTAGTCAGCCCAAAAGACATAACTAGAAAATCATAATGCCCATATCTCATCCTAAAAGCTGTCTTATAATATCGGAATCCCTAATCTTCAACTGGCGATAGCCTGAAGAAGATTAATCTTCGAGAATACCCTCGCTCACTACTAGAAATTTAGTCTATGGTAACACATGGAAAACTATTCCAGCAGGTAGATAAACCGTTGCCGTAGCCATATTGGAACGGTTTACCGACCGTCACATCCGCTCGAATCAGCATACTCTTCTTGGCTACGCGAGTACACCAGGATGTCATCAATAAACACAATCACAAATGAATCCAGATATGGCTGGAACATGTTGTTAATCAAATGCATGAACGCGACTGGGGCATTAGTCAGCCCAAAAGACATAACTAGAAAATCATAATGCCCATATCTCATCCTGAAAGTTGTCTTTATAATATCGGAATCCCTAATCTTCAACTGGCGATAGCCTGAAGAAGATCAATCTTCGAGAATGCCCTCACTCACTGCTAGAAAATTAGTCTACGGTAATGCATGGAAAACCATTCCAGTAGGTAGATAAACCGTTGTCGTAGCCATATTGGAACGGTTTACCGACCGTCACATCCGCTCGCGTGCTAATAGAGCTATTGGAACGGTTCTTGGAACGGTTTTTATCTCCGTTTCTACAGAGACGTCTATCGCAGCAATTTTCCCCTTCTTTATTGGAACAATTATTCCTTCTAATTGGGACAGTTTAAAACCGTTACTATAATGAGTATGCAATGGCTAATAACCGTTACCATATTATCTAATGTAACACTTTCATAAGTTATTGTTACAGTTATTTAAGGATATAACAACGGTCTCTTTAAGCTATTGTAACGTTTTTTATTGTAGTGCTACGATTTTAAATACCTACTGGAACGGTTTGGAGGGCATTTTGAAATGATTTGCCGGATCTATTGGAACAATTTACATACTAATAAAATGCTATTTGTGTCCTATTGCAATGGTTCTAGTAGGCTGTTGTAACAGTTCATTCAAAATAGAAATATAGCTCCTACATACATATATATATATATATATATATATATATATATATATATATATATATATATATATATACATAATTTAAATAAATCACAAAATAAAACTATTAATAATATAATTTTGTCCAACAAGGTAATAATAAGTGCATAATTTTAATACATATCAAGATAGTAAGTTTCAAAATGTTGACAACAAAAGATTCCTAGAACATTCATCTATGGCTATTCAAAAATTCATCTTAAGTAAGGTCTGACCTTCATTGCCTTCATCTTCTATTTTGTGATCTACTCCACCTACAAAAGAGGATAAATAAAGTTTTACCTTTTATCTGGAATGCCTAGACTTAATAAATTGATCCAAAAAGAAAAGGGTTGTGGAATGCCTAGACTAAATAATAGTAGACTACATATTTTTGACTAGGAGAATGATGTCCATACCATGGCTACCGGCATAATAGAGTTCAGTTAGACCTAACACCTCATAAACCTAAAATAATAAAGACATAAGTCACTACTGCAAATAAATAGAGATATAAAACAAGCTATCAATACAGGGTAGTGGATACTTATTCTTTACTGTCACCTTGTTCAACTGTCTGTAGTGAATACACATTCTGATTGTGCCATCTTTCTTCTTCACAAATAAGACCGGTGCACCCCACGATGACACACTAGGACGAAAAAACCCCTTATCTTGGAGTTCTTGAAGATGCTCCTTCAACTCCTTTAACTCAGCTGGTGCCATACGATAGGAAGGAATAGAGATAGGCTCAGTGCCCAGCACCAAATCAATATTGAAATCAATGTCCCTGTCTGGTGGCATGCCCGGCAGGTCCGCTGGAAATACATTGGGAAAATCCCTCACAACGGGAACAGAATCAAGGCTAGGAGTCTTAGCTCCAACATCTCTCACAAAATCTAAGTACGATAAGCATCCCTTCCCAACCATATGTTGGGCTTTTAGGAAGGAAATCACCGTACTGGGAACATAGTCAGTCATACCACGCCACTCGATCCTCAAAATACCCGGCATAGCCAATGTGAATGTCTTGGCGTGACAGTCTAGAATAGCATGCCATGGAGATAGCCAATACATGCCCAGAATATCATCAAAATCTACCATGCTCAAGAACATCAAATCAACTCGGGTCTCCAGACCCTAATAGTAATAAGAGATGACCGATATACATGGTCCATAATAATAATATTGCCCACTGGGATAGATACGTGCACAGGTAAAGCAAGAAACCCTCGGCTCATACCCAAATGATGAGCAAAGTATGAAGATAGCAATAAGTAGAACTGCGATCAAATAAAATTGAGGCATCCACATGGAAGACTGAAATAATACCTGTGATAACAGTATCCGAAGCAATATCATCTGGCCGGCCCTAAAGAGTATAGAATCGAGCCTGACCACCATTCGATCGGCCACCCCCTCTGGGCAACCCCTACCTACCTGTCCCTCTGTAACGACCCGACCGGTCGTTTTGAGTACTAGCGCTATGTGGAGGCCATGAACAGCTTCATTTCGGGTATTATGACTTGTTTGCACGGTCGAAATCTAAATGCAAGGAGATGGAGTTAAATTTAAATGAAAATTCCCATTTCAGAAGCTTTAAGTTGAAAGAATGAACTAGGATTGGATTTTTGAGTAAACAGCCTTGGAATCAGGATCTGAAGGGTCCAATAGGTTCGTATAATGATATTGGACTTGGGTGTATGCCCGGTTCAGGTTTTGAATAACCCTGGAGCATTTTGGCATCTAAAAAATTATGGAAGTTAACATTTTGGAAGAAATTTCATAAGTTTGACTTGAAGTGCATTTCAGCATTATCAATTTCCGTTTGTAATTTTGAGACTGGACGTAGCTCCGTATAGTGATTTGGGATTTGGGAGCGCGATCGGAAATGAATTTGGAAGTCCGTAGGTCATTTTGGAGTCGTTTGGGTAAAGGTAGGAATTTGAAGGTTTTTAAGAAGCTTGACCGGAAGTGGAAATTTTGATATCGGGCTCGAAATGCAAATTTTATTGTCCGGATAGCTTCATAAGGTGATTTGGGACTTAGAAGTGTGTCCGGAATATTTTTGTGATGACTGGTGTAGAATTACGCTTGAATTAGCAAAGCTAGTATTTTGGTGAATTTCGGTTGATAGGTGAGATTTTCATCCGAGGGTTGGAATGAAATTCTGAAAGTTTTTGTAGCTTTGATATATCATTTTGGATGTGTGTGCAAAATTTGAAGTCAATCGGACGCGATTTGATAGGTTTCGGCATCGGAAATAGAAGTTGGAAGCTTCAAAGTTCAAAAAGTTTGAATCGCGGTGTAATTCATGGTTTTAGAGCTGTTTGATGTGGTTTGAGGCCTCGAGCAAGTCCGTAATGTGTTTTGGGGTTGGTTGGTATGATTGATTGGGGTCCCGGGGGCCTCGGGTGTGTTTCGGGTTATGATCACGCTCTTATTTGATGGTTCAACATTGCTCCTTTGAACATAAAGGGGTACCATATTAAGTAAATTATCTCCAAATTCAGTTTTGTTTGATCCATTAGATCCATATCGTAATTTCGGAGCCATAGCAAAAAGAATTGTCGAATTTGGACATCGTGTGAGGAAGTTATGCTTGATTCCGTGCCGAGAAAAGTGCTGGTGTCTGTCAGAACCGCAAAAGCGGAATCTGGCCATGGATGCGGAACCGCAAACGCATAAATTTAACCGCAAATGCGGTCCTCCATATACAAAAATTATCCACAAAAGCGGAAAATGGGCCTGGAAAGTGTTAAAAATCGAGAAGTTTAGTATTTTGGGCATATCTTTAGTTCTAGAGCTCCGATTGAGGTGATTTTTGCGGCGTTGTTCTCGTATCATCAAGGAGTTAAATATCAGAAATTTATTTTGATGTATCTCCATGATTATTTCTGCTGGTTTCTATTTTTATCCGTGTTTAGATGGTAAAAATTGGGATTTTGAGCCCTAATGTTGAAAAATGATGAATCCTTGTTTTGAGGGTCGAAATGACATGCGACTTGTATAATTTTGGTATGGTTAGACTCGTGAGAGTACGAGGGTTCTGAAAACATAATAATATTTCAATTCCAAGCCGATGACTGCAGGGGTATTTTGGTCATTTCACCTCTGTTCGTGTCGTAGCTTTAATTTTATCATTGTATTATGTTACTTGCGATGTTATTTACACTGTGTAATTGGTTTGACTAGATACGGTCCACTCGGAGTCGGATACTCGTGGCAAGGGAGTCGTTTCTTAGCGATTTTGTACCGGAATTGAGGTAAGTGACTTGTCTAACCTCGTATGAGGGAACCTTCTCCCCTAGGATATTATATGTTTATTTAAATGCCTTGTAAGCGAGGTGACGAGCGTGTACATGCACAAATTGTTGGAAACCACCTTACTTGAACTGTTCAAATCGTGATATTTTTGTCATTTAGCTTGATATTTCTGTTATTTAGCTGATTAAATTGTAACATTTACCTGGTATTCGTTAGAAAAGCATGGTTAGATAGGATTATCTATCTAAGTGCCTATTTTTCTTACTTGAACTTCTTGAAATTTGTTGATACTGGTTTTAGTGTAATTGTAGTTATGTATTTTATATTTCTCTGTGCTTTCCTTCTTATTGTTGTGTTTGTAGACTGCGGGTTCAATTCCCGGAGATCCAAGGGTTGCGAGTTCGATTCCCGGAGACCTAGAGTTGTAGTGTTTGTGGACTGCAGGTTCAATTGCCGGAGATCCAAGGGCTACATGTTCGATTCCCGGAGACCCGGAGTATATTGAGATATTGAGATGCGGACTGCGGGTTCGATTCCCGGAAATCTTAAGCTATTGAGACACGGACTGCGGGTTCAATTCTCGAAGATCTGAGATATTGAGGTACGGACTGTGGGTTCAATTTTCGGAGATCCTAGGGCTACGGGTTCGATTCCTGGAGACCCAGAGATACTGATATAGGGACTGCGGGTTCAATTCCCGAGGGTCCTGAGTTGTTGGATATAGAGAGGGACTGCGGGTTCAATTCTCGTAGATCCTGGACTTTTTAATTTGAATTTATGTTGTGTTTGTTACTCGTTGTTAGATTAGTTGTAGATGGTTGCAGTAATTACCTTATTGTTTTTATTTAAGATTCATTCTTAGTTAAACTGCTTCTTATTGTTATTATCATTATGTTATTGTCTCTCGGTACGGCCCTGACCTTCCTCGTCACTACTCCATCGAGGTTAGGCTTGGCACTTACTGTGTACCGTCGTGGTGTACTCATGCTACTCTTCTGCACACTTTTGTTGTGCAGATCCAGGTATATCAAATCAGGCACATTTCAGGTGATCTAGCAGCTCTTCAGGAGACTCGAGGCATGATCTGCTACGTCCGCGGATCCGGGGAGTCCCTTTTTATTCTCAATAGTGATAGTAGTTATTTCCCTTACTCTTATTGTATAGACATTCCTAATGTATAGAGCCACAGTTGTACTCTTTCTTAGTCTGTGTTGCCCGTGGGTTTCCGGGTCTTGGTTGTATGTTTCTTAGTGTGTTTTGGCAAAGTGTATGTGCTGAGCAACACTTATTACATTTCATTTCCATTATTCTGATGTTGCCTTATCTTTTATTTCATGAAGTTTGTATATTCTGCATCGTGTTAGGATTATCTAGTCGCGAAGGTTGGGTGGTGTCATGACAGGCTCACGATTGGTGAAATAGAGTCGTCACAAGTTTGTATCAGAGCTCTAGGTTCGTAGGAGTCATGGGACGCAGACCGGTTACTTAGATTCTCGCTGATCGATACGGAGACATCTGTAGTTATCTACGAGGGGCTATGTAATTGTTTAGGAAACTCTTCAATTCTTTGCATTCCTTATCGTGTGTCATTTATTCAGTTGGAGCCTATATCATATGTTCTTTTGCATCCACTTGTGTATTGAAATTGCACACTCGGTATCAAGTATGCGCTGACGGTTCGTGATGCTACAGAAGGATTATAAGGGAGCGAAGAATTTACTCAACCAATGTTACCGCATGTCATCCATATCGATAATGCAAGAAAGTTGAGAGATCCATTCAATTGTGCACATGGGGGTGCACTAGGTTCTGACATTCAGTTGGTAAGTACGGTCTTGAGAAGGTTTACTTAACTGCCTAATCGTCATAGTAATGGTAGAATCACAAGGTGGATGTAGATCTAAAGATAGTTGGTGGTAATAAAGACTATATGGTTCAAATAAGATGTCTATTTAGTGAAGGGTTCAACCAGCAGCAGAGATACTGGGGAAATGAGTTTAACTATCTTAAGAAGGACATGTACCAAACGAATGTTTTGGGTGGTCTAATGATGAAGATGTACAAATGAGAAAGGCTAGTATCAAAGGAATAGCAGGATGTATCTTATGGCTTCGTGCCAAGTGAAAGGATTTCACCATTAACGATCAAATTATGGGTCATGTGTCATATCAGATTTGGCCTGCAATATATTTAAGTGCTATTCAAAAGTTCTCTGAAACTTGCTGATGAGTAAGAGTTGAGATTTGTATGGTGTGAAGTTGGGACTTTTGATGTTCCTATGTCCGTAATAATTCTACATTTCATTATCAGCAGGGAAAGCTTCGACAAAGGCTACATGGTGCTTCGAAGGTGAGTGAGAATCACGGTATGTTTTAAGCTGTTGTTGGTAGAGAATGCTCGGTGCATGGAGCGGGATGATGTTTGGTTGTATTGGAATGAGTTCATACCCTATGGTGTCAGAGTGCTAATAGGGCACAGGTGGTTATGTTCGTTGGATCAAGTGAATTGCAGTAGAATAAGAGTAGATGACTTGAGCGAATGTTTCTAATATGTTCGAGAGTCGCGTAATAGTGGCTTTGAGCTAAGTGGGAGAGTCCCACCGCTTATGATTTGGGTCGCATGGCTAATTACCTGCGTGAATTCTGGGTATTAGCGTATTAATGGGTTATTGCGGCTACGGAAGAGGACCATGAGTGGTAATTTGAGTATGAATTATTGAATGCATGTTATGGTTAGCCTTACTAGTTCATGTTCAAACTTGAGGGAAAATTCATGATTTATGCCTCGTATAGGTGCAGTCTTCGCGGGAAGTGATTCCGCTGATTGCTTTATCGAGAGGGTATTCATATGTTATAAAATTCAGTAGATTTGGTTGCTTACTGGGACAAGTTATAGTCGGATGGCTCTCAATAGCTATCCTAGTGAATTCAAGAGGTAAATTGTAGTGCCTGATAATTCTGAGTCTATAAGTACAGTTGAGTCTCAAGCTTTTGAAGTAACTTATGAAGAAAGACACAAAATGTTCTATGATGTTATGACTTGTGGTGTAGCATTTGAGAGACATGAAATGGTCGTCGTTTTTGACACAGCATGGCCTCATGATTTCAGGTCACTCGAGGTGAGTGCGGGTGGAATAAGTTAGGTATTGAAGGGAGATATTAACATTTCTAAGGCAATCAAGGATAAATTGGAAGGAAGTAGATTGATTAGCCATAGTTGAGTTGGCATATGGGTCTCAGTGATCGGTTCATGCAGCGTGATCGAGTTATGCGTGTGATTTGTGGTGGTGCATTTGAGGCTTGTCGGTCGTAGTGATTGGTGTTATTATGAAGTATTCTTCTGTTAGGGCCTGTTATGAGTAGGCAGATCTTGGAAAGGGTTATGGTGGATTGAACCACTACTTAGAGATTGGCATATTCGATGGTTATGAGAATTCGCCGTATGTTGTTATAGTTCTCCTGCAGTTAGTTAAATGGAAAGTCTTATGTGATGAAGTATTAGCCTATCGTCAGTTCTAGAGCTATGATGGAAATCGTGTCTATCGTATATCGGCACGTGAGGTGCAGTGAGTAGTATGAAATTTGAAGTAAGGACCAAGGTCATAGTTTGGTCAATGAATCTGATATAAAGAGCTCGGATGAGCAGGAAAGGAGTTTCAGTGTTTTGAGTAAGATAGGTATTAACGTCAGTATCACTTGAGATCGGTGTTCTGTGAGAAAGGCTTTGCATCCTGGTTAGGGACTCCTGATCGATTTTCAGCGTTAGTGCAGCTGGTGGTTTGAATCTGCAGGCCCGCTAATTATTTGGAAGATGGTGGAAGCTTGTCCAACAAGAAGATTGTATAGGTGTCACATGTAGTCACTTGATTAATTAGAAATTTAAACCAAGTATGAGGATTTTGGTAATATCATCCATTTGAGAATTTATGCCTGGAGGGCAGTCTGCTTATTGGGTTATATACCTGTGAAATATTATTTGCTTAGCTTGGCACGATCAGGATAGACTTAAGGTTGGTGGATAGATTTAAATGTGGAAGTGAGCCTTACGTCAGGCCAGTTGTGTTTATTTAAGTAATGCGCTCTTTATGAAGGGATAGTTGCGGTCTTATTTCGTTGTTAGTGAATTCATGTAAAGATATATTGCGCCATATGAGTTGTGAGGCGGCTTGGTAAATTCCTTATGTGTTGAGGTTTTGCTCAGCGGTGATGTTATATGAGCATGATGGCTCTTAAGACTTAGATCATGTATCGCACCTCAGTTGTGCTTGAGTTTGTAGCCTATAACGCTATATGTTTCCTTGTGGATGATATTATGCACCTTAGTGTGCTTATGACCGATGATCAATATTTTGATGTGATGAGCTATTCAAATTGACGTATATCTCCTTATGTGAGTTCTATATATGGATCGGGTGGCAGGTCGCCATGGGTATATTGTTTGGATCGGGTTGCACGCCGCAACAGTGTGATGTTTAGTTCAGTGCCCATATTTGCTTTTATGTGTTCTATTTCCTATTTTCTGAGGAAGTCCATGTTAGTGTGCGAGTTGAATAGTTCTTTCTAGAGTTTGCCTTCCTTTTGTATCGCGTACGAATTAGTAGACTATTGGCACATTATGTCATCTTGCGGGACTTTTGATTATGTTTTAGGGGGCTTATCGCCTGAGCAAATCTTGTCGGGTGAGATGAGGTTATTGGATTTGGGGTCAGTGCAAACTGATTATATGAAGAATATTATAGAGAAAAGATCATTCTCTGGTTTAGGACAAGGTAATGGATCTTGTCAGGAGTATAGATCCAATGAATTATTGATTCAGTAGTTGGTTATGAATATCGGCACATCTCTTCCGTTGTGTCAGTGTTGTAAAAGTTAGAACAAGACCTATGTAGGTCATGAGTGCAATTGGAGCATCTGATTCGTTGAAATTTGTCTAATTTGATCATAAAATATTATCGTGGTCCTATGGATTTTGTGTTGCAATGTAAGAATCCAGTAAAGTTATGTAGTCATGTTTAAGGACGGCGTGTGGTGAATAATTGAGTGATCTCTTGATGAAAACAGACCTGACATAGAATTTCGGATGTTGGAATTAGGCTTTAAGACTTATTTGTTTGAATAAAAGGGAATATCTTCAGATTATATCAGGCTAATGCGCTCAGCTGAGTTTTGGAAGCGCAGGAAAGTGCATAAGATGCTATAAATGATTTCAGACTACTCCAGTACAATTCTCAGCACGTTCGAGGACGAACGTATGTTTAAGTGGGAGAGAATGTAACGACTCGACCGGTCATTTTTAGTACTAGCGCTCCGTGCAGGCCATGAACAACTTCATTTCGGGTATTATGACTTGTTTGCACGGTCGAAATCTAAATTTAGGGAGATGGAGTTAAATTTAAATGAAAATTCCCATTTCAGAAGCTTTAAGTTGAAAGAATGAACTAGGATTGGATTTTTGAGTAAATGACCTCGGATCAGGATCTGAAGGTCCAGCAGGTTCGTATAACGATATCGGACTTGGGCGTATGCCCGGTTCAGGTTTTGGATAACCCGGGAGAATTTTGGCACCTATTGTGGAGGTTCACATTTTGGAAGAAATTTCATAAGTTTGACTTGAAGTGCATTTCAGCGTTATCAATGTTAGTTTGGAATTTTGAGACTGGACGTAGCTCCGTGTGGTGATTCTTGATTTGGAAGTGCGATTGGAAATGAATTCGAAAGTCCGTATGTTATTTTGGAGTCGTTTGGGTAAAGGTAGGAATTTCAAGGTTTTTAAGAAGCTTGACCAGAAGTGGAAATTTTGATATCGCGCTCGAAATGCGAATTTTATGGTCCGGATAGCTTCGTTAGGTGATTTGGGACTTTGGAGTGTGTCCGGAATATTTTTGTGATAACAGGTGTAGAATTACGCTTGAATTGGCAAAGTTAGTATTTTGGCGAATTTCGGTTGATAGGTGGGATTTTGATCCGAGGGTCAGAATGGAATTCCGAAAGTTTCTGTAGCTTCGATATATCATTCTGGACGTGTGTGCAAAATTTGAAGTCAATCGGATGCGATTTGATAAGTTTCTGCATTGGAAATAGAAGTTGGAGACTTCAAAGTTCATAAAGTTTGAATCGGGGTGTAATTCATGGTTTTAGAGTTGTTTGATGTGGTTTGAGGCTTCGAGCAAGTCCGTAATGTGTTTTGGGGTTTGTTGGTATGATTGATTGGGGTCCCGGGGGCTCAGGTGTGTTTTGGATTGTGATCACGCTCTTATTTGATATTTCAATATTGCTTCTTTGAACATAAAGGGGTACCATATTAAGTAAATGATCTCCAAATTAAGTTTTGTTTGAACCATTAGATCTGTATCGTAATTGCGGAGCCATAGCAAAAAGAATAGTCGAATTTGGACATCGTATGAGGAAGTTATGCTCGTTTCCGTGCCGAGAAACGTGATGGTGTATGTCAGAACCGCAAAAGCGGAATTTGACCGCGGATGCGGAACCGCAAATGCGGAAATAGAACCTCAAAAGTGGTCCCGTATATGCGAAATTTATCCGCAGAAGCGGAATAGGGGCCTGGACAGTGTTTAAAACCGAGAAGTTTAGTATTTTGGGCATATCTTGAGTTCTAGAGCTCTGATTGAGGTGATTTTTGCGGCGTTGTTCTCGTATAATCAAGGAGGTAAATATAAGAACTTTATTTTGATATTTATCCATGATTATTTCTGCTGTTTTCTATTTTTGTCCGTGTTTGAATGGTAAAAATTGGGATTTTGAGCCCTAAAGTTGAAAAATGATAAATCTTTGATTTGAGGGTCGAAATGACATGTGAATTGTATAATTTTGGTATGGATAGACTCGTGAGAGTACGAGAGTTCTGAAAACATAAAAATATTTTGATTCTGAGCCGATGACTACAGGGATATTCTGGTCATTTCACTTGTGTTCGCACCGTAGCTTTAATTTTATCATTGTAATCAGTTACTTGCGATATTATTTATACTGTGTAATTGGTTAGACTTGATTCGGGCCACTCGAAGTCGGATACTCGTTGCAAGGGAGTCATTTCTTAGCGGTTTTGTACCGGAATTGAGGTAAGTGGGTTGTCTAACCTCGTGTGGGGGAACCTTCTCCCCTAGGGTATTATGTGTTAATTTAAATGCCTTGTACGCGAGGTGATGGGTGTGTGCATGCGCAGATTGTTGGAAACCGTCTTACTTGAACTGTTCAAATCGTGATATTTCTGTCATTTAGCTTGATGTTTCTATTATTTAGCTAATTATATTGTAACATTTACCTGGTATTCATTAGAAAAGCATGGTTAGATAGGATTATCTGTCTAAGTTCCTATTTTTCTTACTTGAACTTCTTGAAATTTCTTGATACTGGTTTTAGTGTAATTGTAGTTATGTATTTCATATTTCTCTGTGCTTTCCTTCTTATTGTTGTATTTGTGGACTGCGTGTTTAATTCCTCGAGATCCAAGGGCTGCGGGTTCGATTCCTGGAGACCCAAAGTTGTAGTGTTTGTGGACTGCGGGTTCAATTCCCGGAGATCTAAGAGTTGTGGGTTCGATTCCCGGAGACCCGGAGTATATTGAGATATTAAGATGCGGACTGCGGGTTTGATTCCCGGAGATCCTGAGCTATTGAGACACGGACTGCGGGTTCAATTCCCGGAGATCCTGAGATATAAGATGTATGGAATGCGGGTTCAATTCCCGGAGATCCTAGGGCTGCGGGTTCGATTCCCGTAGACCCAGAGATACTGATGTAGGGACGGCAGGTTCAATTCTCGGGGGTCCTGAGTTGTTGGATATAAATAGGGACTGCGGGTTCAATTCCCGTAGATCATGGACTTGTTAATTTGAATTTACGTTGTGTTGGTTACTCGTTGTTAGATTAATTGTAGACGGTTGCAGTAATTACCTTATTGTTGTTATTTCAGATTCATTCTTATTTAAACTGCTTATTATTGTTATTATCTTTATTTTATTGTTCTCTCAGTAGAGGCCCTGACCTTCCTCGTCACTACTCCATCGAGGTTAGGCTTGGCACTTACTGAGTACCGTCGTGGTGTACTCATGCTACTCTTCTTCACACTTTTGTTGTGCAGATCCAGGTATATCAGATCAGGCACATTTCAGGTGATCTAGCACCTCTTCCGGAGACTCGAGCATGATCTGCTACGTCCGCGGATCCGGGGAGTCCTCTTCTATTCTCACTAGTGATAGTGGTTATTTCCCTTACTCTCGTTGTATAGACATTCCTGATGTATAGAGCCACACTTTCTTAGGCTGTGTTGCCCGTAGGTTTTTGGGTCTTTATAGTATGTCGCTTAGTGTGTTTTGGTGAAATGTATGTCCTGAGCGGCACTTATTACATTTCATTTACATTATTCTGTTGTTACCTTATCTTTTATTTCATAAAATTGTATATTCTGCATCGTGTTAGGCTTACCTAGTCACGAAGGCTGGGTGCCGTCATGACAGGCTCATGATTGGTGAAATAGGGTCGTGACACCCTCACCCCTAGCTGGTGGGGCAGGTGCTAAAGGTATTGGGCCAGAAGATAATGGCTGGCCCATCTGCTGACATGAACTGGTTGCATGGTAGGGACACTCCCTCTGTATATGTCCGAACTCACCACACTCATAGCAACTCCCGGGTTTTAAGGACTAGGATTGAAGGGAACCCCTCACGCCAGAGTGGCTAGCTGATGCACTTGGCCAGGATGAACCCTGAACTGATAGAGCATGAGATAAACTATGTACTAGAAGTGCACTAAGAGATGGTTGACTCTGCTGAGAGCCTTGAAAACACCTACCAGAAGATGACCCACGGTACTTTGAGCGAGCTAACAGATGAGGCTTGAAAGAATGAACTCTACTCTGGTGAACTTGGCTTCTAGATGGAGCACCATTGAAGCTACTTGATCCTCGGGGCCTCTTGGCCTCCCTCTCCTCTCACTCCTGACGGCGAGCCGTCTCAATATCTCTAGCAATATCTACTGTATCCTCAAAGGTATTGTTTAGGATCCTCTCTTGAGTCATCAGAATACGGATGGGATAAATGAGCCCATCCACAAACCGTTTAATCTTCTCCCGATCTGTCGGGACCATCCATGGAGCATAACAAGGCAACTTTGAGAATATCACCTCATATTGCATCATAGTCATATCTCTCTAATGAAGCCACTCAAACTGCTTACAAAGCTCATCTCTCTGAGACCGTGGTACCTCCTTGTCCAGAAAGATAGTGGAGAACTCCTGCCAAGACAACGATGCTGCACCTGCCGGACTATGCCATTCATATGCCTCCCACCATGTAAAGGCTGCTTTTGAGAACTAAAAGGTGGTAAATGATACCCCACTCGACTCTAAGATCCCTGTTGTCCGAAGCATACTCCAACACTAATCAAGAAAACCCTGGGCATCCCCACCGGGAATATTACTGAAAGTAGGAGGTGAGAGCCTTCTGAACCACTCAAAATGACAATGTTCATCATCTGGCATCACTGGAACCCCATCACCCTAAACTGAGGCAACTGGCTGAACTTGGGCAACCTGCTTAACTGGTGGCGCCTCTGGTGTCTGCAAACCCTGCACTACCTGCTTAGGCATGCGAGCTGCGCGGTCTGATGACCACCCCTGTCTGGGAAGTAGCTGTGGGAGTAGTGGCCGAGATTGCCTGAGTTAGTCCAGTTCAAACAGATAAAATCTGAGCTAGGGCCTTTTGAAGACCCGAAATCACAATAGGCACCATTGGTGCCTGAGCAGGTGCTGCTGGAGTCTCTACAACTAGAGGTTGATCCTAAATGGGGGCAACTAGTGTTGCCCCTGCTACGCTGCCTCGACCATGACCACGGTCGCGTCCACGACCTCTAGTAGGTGGCAATTGTGGTCATCTGCCATGTTCGATAGCACGTGTTATCGCCATCTACGAGAGAATAGAATAAAGAAGTTTAGTTCTCAGATCAACAAGGCCGCACTACAAGAATTTCAAGAATATAAAGTTTTTCCTAAAGGTTCTGCAGCCTCTCGAGGATATGTACAAACGTCTCCATACTGATCCATGAGACTCTGCTAAACTTTCTCATGACTCGCGAAACCTGGTAACCTAAGCTTTGAGACCAACTTGACACGACTCAAACATCGATCGTCATAGCGGCCAAGGCCTTGTTAGGCAAGCTCAACCTTCACAACATTCTCAATCCAAGTTACAAAGCTCTTTATCAATTTTTTAATTTAAAATATCATTAAGCAAAATCTCAGTGTGTGATAGTAATAAACATTGTGCGAAAACCACAATAATAACAAGGTAGCCCATAACAGATCTGGCGTCACAAGTCAGAGCCTCTAGATACAACTGAACAACATCCTATACATATGAAAGTCTAGGTGCAAGAGTAAAAGAAAAGACAAGAGGAGAAATTGGGTCCTGCGGACGCTGGTATCTACCTCTATGACTTAGACAACTGAACTAGGCTGCAACAACAACCGCAGTTAAGCCTCTGGGATCCCTGTATCTGCACACAAGTTTCAAGGAGTAAAGTCAGTACTCCAACTCAGTGACTAATAGCAATAAATAGCAACTAAAAGTAATAAACCTTGTAAGAGCACTACGCAGTTCTATAACGAACAGTAAAGGCAGTAAAGATCTGCTAATCAGGTAAAACTGGTGAACATCTACTACAATCCGACAATTTACCAATACTATTGCGTCGCGCAGCCCGATCCATACATAATACTATTGCGGTATGCAGCCCGATCCAATTATAATATATACTATTGCGGCGTGCAGCCCGATCCAATAATAATAGTTAATTGCGCGTACTGGGGGTATGTGTAGACTTCGAAGGGCCTCCTATAGCTCAAGCACTATAATACTATGGCGTGCAGTCCAATCCACATAATATATCACTGCGGCATGTAGTCCGATCCACATAATATACTATTGTGGCATGCAGTCCGATCAATATATGTATAACTATATATACTGTTGTGGCGTGCATCCCGATCCGGTGTATATCAAATACCCTCACTTCGGGGTCCTTGACCCCTCTCAGTCATTATAGACTTGGCCTTTCAGGCCCACTCAGCTAGGAGAGGGTTTTCAATCCCAGGTATTTCGCACATAGAGGGCAAATTGCTAAGGCCGGTTCATATTATGTTTTATAGTTAAGGATATGACTAAGAGTATGTTTTCAACAAGACCCCAAACATGGCAACTAGCCCAAAATATACGTATATAAGGTCAGTCTCAGTCAAAAGTATAGTAGAGTCATCAATCGGGATGGACCAAGTCAAAATCCCTAGCAGTAAAATCACCACGCTCATCATATGGAGCGTATCTCATCTTAACATAGCACCACATAGTGCAACTATAGGGTCTCAAACCCTTAGTAAATCATTCATAGCAATTACTCACCTCAAACCGGCCGAAATCTTAGCTCGCCTTGCGCTTCCCTTGCAATTCGACCTCCTCGAGTGTAGAATCTGACCAAAACCACAAGGAATACACTAAAATAAGCTAATGTGTCACGACCCAATCTCCATACCCGGTTGTGATGGCGCCTCTCGTGAAGACAACACAGGCCGAATAACCCATTTCGTTTATCTAACACTTATTAAACATAAAAAAGATGGAAAATGCAAGTTAAATAACATTTAATTAACAACATTATAGCCCATCTCAGCCCGACCGGGGTGTCACAAGTCACGAGCATATAGGAGAATCGTTATTATAATTTCAAAGTCTATAATACATAGAGCAAAAATCTGGAATCAAGAAGAAGGAACTCAGTGCCGCGAACGCTGGCGGTCACCTTTCTTAGCTATGATAGCACTTACATTCGATCAGTTATTAACCCGCTACCAGGTGAACAATACTGACAACTGCACGCGAGGTGCAGGGAGTAAAGTGAGTACTTCCAACTCAGTGGAAATAAGAGTAAATAATGCTGAAAGGAAAGAAAACACGTAAGAGCACTACATCATGCTATAAAGTATAGCACAACCCTTTCAGAAACAGTAATTTCCTGAAAATACTTTATAACATATCAGGCTGAGTTTAAAACCTCTTTTGAAAATATCTCTTTCTTTCCTTATAAACATTTAAGCACATGAATATGATATCAAGTAGTGCAAGTCCGTACACAAATCAGCCCCACGGGCACAACACTCATTTAGCAATTTACACCAGGGTATCTGGTCAACAAGGAAAGTAATACATGTATGCCAATGATATATGAGTGCTAAATGTCATGCCACGTAGTACAAATAGAAATCAATGCATGAATACAATGAAATGCACATGACGGTACGCTCCGGTACCCACTGCGGCGTGCAGTCCGAACTATTTAACATCGATAGCGCTCATTGGGGGTGTTTATAGACCCCATAAGGGCTCCTACAGCCCAAGCACAATATCCTGGTCAGTCATTGTTACATGACCGGTCGGCCATTGTTACCTGACCAATTTACATCATACAATATCATTGTTACCACTATTTCAATATCACTGCTACAGCTCGTGGCCCAATCTCTGATCAGTCCAGAATGCACATAAGCCACTTGGGCATTTATAAAATAGTAATTCTCAGCCCAAAATAGTATTTAAAGTATCATTTGAGTTTTCAAATCATAGAAAAATCGCTGAGTTTGCAAAACAGTTTTAAAACCCTGGACCGATATCAAATAATGTGCAAAGTAATGCAAAAATAGCAATATCGATCTCTGGAGGATTCAGATAATCAACACGAAGCCCAAAACATGGCAATTAGCCCAAACCATAAAACATCAAATACGTTTCAGTCAACTACGTAGTAAAATCAACAACCGTGACGGACCAAGTCATAATCCCCAACGGTGCTCTACCCCACGCTCATACCTAGCGTGCAAGTCACCTCAATATAGCACTATGATGTGCAAATCTGAGGTTTCAAAACCCTCAAGACATCATTTACAATTATTACCCATCTCGAACCGGCGAAAATTCTAGCCCGCGATGCCTTTGCCCTTCAAACATGCCTCCACGCACGTAAAATCTAACCAAAACCAGGAAAAATTTATCACAATATGCAAATGGGACAATACCCAATCGAAAACAATCAAATTATAGTAAGAACCTCTAAACTAGCAAAACCCTAGCCCCGGGCCCGCTTCTCAAAATTATGAAACTTACATTACCTGATTCCTCGTCTCGCCACTAGTCCGTACATACCAAGAACTCCCAAATCCGAGCTCAAATGACCTATCAAATCCAAATTTGAAATATCAAAAACTCAAGCCCTAGCTTTTACCCCTTTTTGGTGAATTTCAACCTATTTCTATGTTAATTCTATCATAGACTTGAATAATTAGGCCGAGGAACTTACATCCATGCAATCCTCCTCGAATCCCTCTTCAACTTTCCCCAAAGAGCTCTCAAAATACTCAACAATGGAGTAAATATGAGTAAAACTCACGGATGAAATATTTTAAAATAGGTCAGCCCAGGTCCAGCATTTCGTTCTACGGGAACGTGGTCAAATCCACGCGTTCGTGATGTACAAATTATATTGGACCAAAATAACCAATGTGTGATCGCGATACCATCACTGCGAACGCGAAGCACCACTAACCAACCTTCTGCGCTCGCGAACCAAATAACGTGAATGCGGAGAGCATTAACTTACCTGCCAAATTCCTTTGACGCGAACGCGACATAGCTTGTGCAAACGCGAAGCAAAGCCCTCTTACCTTCTGCGAACGCGGACACATGAATTCGAACGCCTAGAGAAAATCACATGCCTCCCAAAAAGCTTCTACGCGATCGCGACGCCACACCCGCGATCGCGAAGCACAAATACTCTGCAACATTAAGACAACAAAATCTGCAACTCAAAATGCCAAGACTCGCCCGATCGACCATCTGAAACTCACCTGAGGACCCCGGGACCTCAACCAATATCACTATCGCATCCTAAAAGCTCATTCAAACTTGTTCCAATCATCAAAATACATCTAACAACACCAAAACAATAAATTATCATCCAATTCAAGCCTATGTTCTTTAAAAACTTCCGAAACAAACATTCGATCAAAAACCCAACCAAACAACGTCCGAATGACCTAACATTTTTTCCATATATCCAAAATCACCTAACGAAACTATAGAAACTCTCAGAATTCCATTCCAACCCTTGGATCAATCAATCGGAATTTGCCAAAATTCACGCTTCGCCAATTCAAGCCTAATTCTACACCGGACCTCCAAATTTAATTTTGATCACACTCCTAAATCACAAATCACCTCCCGAAGCTAATTGAATCATCGGAATTCACATCCGAGCCTTCTAAATCACAAGTAAACTTCCGTTTGAACTTTCCAAAACAAGCCTTCCTTAAAGAGACTAGGTGTCTCATTTCTTATCAAAATCACTCCAAATCAATTCTAGCACTCCCAATACCGATAATGAAACATGATGAAACTTGAAATGGGAAAAACAGATTAGTAATACATGAGACAACAGGTTGGTTCATCACACAATAGGACCTGACCCAATTGAAAGAACCCGAAAAACAACCAAAAATACGAAGTTTGGCAAAACCTGAGCCCCGGGCCAACAACTAGAAAAATTATAAAATTCATATCACCAGATTCCTCATCTCGTCACGAGTACGTACATATAAAATACACAAGAATCGGAGTCCATTGGACCCCTCAAATCATCAATTCAAACTTCCTTAAGTTTCAAACCCTAACCTCCATTTTTAACATTAAACCCCTTGAATTTTAGTGTTTAATACATGAGTTTACACTATAAAAATATAAACTGAGTCCCTTAGTTCATAAATGATGAAATCCCTTTGAATTATCTCCAAAATCACCCAAAATTCGCTAAAGCCGAAGTCCAAAATATTTTTCTTTTCTTTTCCAATTTCGTGAACACTGTTCACTTTAATTCCATGTCGTTTTCCACTTATGTGGTCATGTAACCGCACATGCGGTCCCGCACATGCAACCAAATGACCGCTTATGCGGTCTCACATAAAATTCCATGGGACCGCTTATGCGGACACTAATCCACTTATGCGGTTTTCTGACAACCGCTTCTGTGGTATAATGTCCGCTTATGCGGACTCGCTGAAGCAAACCCATGTCCGCTTATGCTGAATTTTCCTGAGCCACACCTGCCCGCTTCTGCGATCTATCTGCCACATCTGCGGAACCGCTTCTGTGGCTCCTTTTTCGCAGATGCGTAAATACCAGAAGAAAGAATTTTCAGACCTGCAACAATACTTCAACCTCCCGTTTAACCATCCGAAATCACACCGAGGCCCCCGGGACCTCAACCAAAAGCACCAACACATCTTAAAACCTTATTCAAACTTGTTCCAATCCTTAAAACACATCAAACAACGTGATACTCATCAAATCACATCAAATTCAAGCCTAAGATTCTCCAAACCTTTCGCAATACGCATTCAATCAAAAACCCAACCAAACAACGTCTGAAGGACCTGAATATTTGCAGACATACTCAAAATCACCTAATGAAGCTACTGCAACTCTCCGAATTCCATTCCGACCCTCGGATCAAAATCCCACCTACTAACCAGAATTCACCAAAATTCAAACTTCGCCAAATCAAACCTAATTCTATACCAGGCCTCCAAATTCAATTTCGATCGCACTCTTAAGTCAAAATTCATCCCCCGAAGCTAACCGAACTACCAAAATTCACATCTGAGCCCTCTAACTACATAGTCAACATCCGGTTGACTTTTCTAAAATAAGCTTTCTTCTAAGAGGCTAAGTGCCTCATTTCAAACTAAACCAACTCAATTTCACCCGATCGACTCGAATACTAATATTGAAATATAAATCAACACAATATGGGAAAAACGGGATGGTAACTCACGTGACGACGGGTCTGGCCGTCACAGGTATTAACTAATACACATATACTTAGTGCATAGTATAGTGTAAGTGTCACACCTCCCTTTTTACTACCCCACTTTTAGGAAATAAGCATATAAATACCCTCGTAGGGTATACCCCGACGCTCAGATATCCGAAACGGATAAAATAACGTAAGGGAAGGAGTTTTTCCAATTAAAGGACAATCGGTTCGGGATTTTATTGAGATTAATCAGAGTCGCCACTTGGGAATGATAATGGTATCCCAAGTCACCGGTTAATCCCGAATCCGAGGAATTTGACTCTTAAATTGTCTGCGAAGCAAAGATCCGGATAAGGAACTCTGTTAACCTGGGAGAAGGTGTTAGGCATTCCCGAGTTCCGTGGTTTTAGCACGGTCGCTCAATTGTCGTTCTCGACTTTTGTTTTGACTTCATCACAGATTTTAAGAACATATAGTGCTTTTACATTGAGTATTATTTTTAGAGAATTTGCGGCATCGCGAAAACACGCCTCGAGTCATACCGCAATCAGTACGCCTATGACTTTCTGTGTATTTCAGCTTTGCCGAGATTTGGATTTGAGTCGCACCAAGTGCACACTCGTTCAATGGAAGGTATATTAAAATCGTGCCCTAAAATAGTCTATCGGCTTTCGATTATTTTGGGTAAGACTATGGAATTAGCTAATAGTCTTCCCGAGTCTAATTGTATTAAACCATTACTAAATGGGGGCCCCGCTTGTTCAACATTATGCATGGCTCGTCCCAATTATTTATTAAGGTCCAATCCTATTTGTTCAACTATATTTGCTATACATTGTTTTTGCCTTAATCGATTTGTAGTATTAAACATTCCAGGCCCGTCGAATTTTGTTATTTAATGGGGGCCTGGTCTTCTCTTCATTAAACACACGTTCGAACTGCCCAGGTCTTCGATGCCTAGGCAGTTTTAGGACTTCTCGCTGGCCTCGTTAGCTTCACATTATGGTCCAAACTCATATTGCATATTAGGCCCAAACCAATTGGTAGTAGATAACTATGAAAGTAAATACAAGGAACCAGAAATAACGCAATCATACAGGATTAAGAAGCGAAATCAAATTACTTTTATTCATTAGAAGAGTCGAATCACTGTACAAAGATATCAATATTAATTCTAAATTACAACTATTCAGTGTATACATGAATGAACTACTCCTATCCTTTTGTCTTCTGCTAATGTCCTAAACAACATTAAAATTAACGAGCTAAGAAGTGGTTTAACTGTATTTAAACAATCTAATTGTTTGTTAATGAAAACTTATCTAAGCTAATTGACCTGATGGTGTATACACAACTGCTGATTCTTATTCGTCCTCGTTCATACTGTGTCACAGACCCCATTACAAGTGATTTATCAATTTTCCCTTACTTCTTTCCTTTTAGACTTATCTGTATCCACATACTAATTTACTGATATGACTAAACGCTAATGTTACTGTAAGTTAAGCTCATTTGATGTCATCGAAATCAGTTTCACCCTTCATTAAATTAGTCTCTTTTATCTTACTCAGATTCCAATATTAATCTACGAAACAAACTAATTGCGTGAGCATTGACTGTTGTCGACTCATGTGATTGCTAATAGACTTCGTTTTAGAGATTTTACCTAATTAGCTAAGTGAAGTGCTACTTACTACTACTACTATGTTACTACTTATTACAATGTTTTTGTTTTTCGTTTTTCAGCTACTACAAGATACATACAATAAGTAAATTACAAATCTAAGCTAGCAACACTAAAACAGACTATAAGGCAGCATATAATCGAGTCCAGATCTTCATTTCTATTTCAGTCAAACTTTCCATTACAGCTTCTAATAGACAGAAGAGTACCTGAATTAGCAAAGAAACCAATGAGTTCTAGGGGATTAGGCAGATAAGTAACAGCAATAGATCCAAACAGCAATGCAACAGTATTTGATTGACGATCCACCAAAGTAAGACCACAACAAACAGCAGACAGAAATCCCACAGTGAAAGCAAGTAGAAATCCAAGACCAAATTCAATCAAAGAACTCCAAAACCCAGAAGATGTCCACGAGTTTTCACCAGAAAAATCCTAGAAAAACACTACTGCTAAGCTATTTCTTTACTCTGAAACTTTTTAAAAGCCAGACTCAATGAATTTCAGATTGCCCAAAATTTCGAACCCCTTTCAGCCCCTTTTTAAGGTGTATTTATAGTTGGGCAAAAGGGCTGAAGCTTGGGGAGAAAGTATGGGATTAATCCCACTTCTCCCCTCTAAAATTTACCCATTGTACACTTAAGCCCCCATTTCAGTTACCAGAAATCCTTCCAGTATGTGCTGGAAGGTTCTAAAGATTCCTTTTTATGGGTTTTTACCAATGTAGCCCTAAGGGTTTGGGATTTTTACAGATATCCCATTTAGGGAGACCATTATACACTTAAATCTCTGCAAAATTGCAGAAATCAGGGGTACAAATGGCTCCCTTACCCTCTTATGTTTCACCCTATTCACTGTTTTACCAAATTGGTTTCCAATTATGCCCTGAATGCCACTGCTAATTTACCTGACTGCCTATGTCAAGTTTCAGCTTCTTTGGGACTTATTTAACTAATAGCCAGCCCTTGCATTGGTATTTAAGGGCTGGCGAGTTCTACTTTAAAGAACTATTTCAAATTTGGCCTCTTTTACTCAGTTCCAGTTAATTAGGACCAATTTTATTTCAATTTTAAAACTAATTGCAGGACTAGCCTGCTTTATTGACTCTTTAAAAAACTAGCCAGTCTCAAGTTGAGACTTGGATAATTACTGAACAATTAGGCCCAAAACCTTTGCAGGTTTAGCCCTTTTAATGTTCAGGGCTCAATATAGAGCCTGGGCAAGTCTGCATTTGCAGACTTAGCCACTTTGCACAACCAGCCCTTTTTTTTAAGGTGGACTGTGTGTTAGGGCCTTATAAAGTTGGTCAACCTTTTGCAAAGTTGACCACTCTTAGGCCAATTATTGCTTAATAACATATTTTTGTTCATTTAAGTCTAATTAAAATAATTGCAGGACTAGCCCGCTTAATTGAACTATTTAACTAATGGCCAGTCTCAATTTGAGACTTAGCCTGGGTAATTAAACCCATTTGCTGAACTGTTGGGCCCAGAACCTTTGCAGGTTTGGCCATTTAATGTCCAGGGCTCAAAAGTGAGCCTGCGCAAGTCTGCATTTGCAGACTTAGCCAGTTATTACACAATTAGCTTACTTAAGCCAGTGTGTGACAGACCCATAGAGTAGGTCAATTGCAAAATTGACCACTCTTGGTCACCTATTTAACTTGTGACCTATTTTTGTGATTTTTCAGTGAATAACCTATTTAAAAACTAACCATTTTCATGGACCTAATGCTAGCAGCTATAACCAATTCCCCTAAAGTCTGATAGATATTTAACAGTATTCACACTAACATAGAACTATTGCAAGCTTAGCCATTTCAATATACAATTGCACACATAACCACATGAAGCCAAATATTGTTCATTGATCAATTAAAACTCAGAAGAGGGGTTTGATAATGTTGACTCTCAACTAATCAACTCACATAACTTAAATTCATGTAGCAACATGTCAATTAACATCAATCAGGCTTAGTCACAATCATTTCATGCCAGATGACATACTGAAAAACCCTACAACACTTAGCATTCATGGACATAGATTCATAGACACTAAATTTTCACAAAACAGTCAAAAGGAAATGAAACATGACTTATTTTAATAAGGAGAGCAATGGACCTTGGCAGAACAATATAAGAATGATAGTCAGAGTCCACTTTCAAGTACTAAACCTAGATTAATATATATATGTGATAGATAAAATGAAGATAAAGAAAAGAAAAGACATGAAGTAGCAGTGAAGAAGAATCCTACATCTATCATGTGAAGTAGCAGAAGAAAGAATCAGGATTTCTAACTCAGAGAAACAGATCATGATGGCTAAACATTTAAAGAATCACAAGAGAAGAACATGTCATGCATTTCACCAGATCAGAAGCCATAAATAAAAAAGATGAAGAAAAGATAGATTCTTGAACTTTAGAAGAAAAGGTCATAATAGACAGAACATAAAGACCAAATCAAAACAAGAAAAATAAGGCGAACAAAACCCTAATACTAACAGGTTCTTTGAATCAGGGAAACAGACAACACAGAACAAGATATAGGAAACGAGCAAGATCAAAAATCCTAAAACTAACAAATAAAGCACAAGATATCAAGAACCTAAAAAAACAGATAGAAGCAAAAAGATGAAACATGAAAGATGAACAGACAAACAGAGAGAGCAAAAGAAAAAACATAAAAGGCGGGGGTACTTAGCTTGTAGGGCCGGTCCCCTGAGCTTCCCATTTTACTCTTTTTTTTCTTTCTTTTCCGGTCTTTTCAGACCTTTCTTTTATTCCAGTCTTCTTTCAGCCCTTTTTTTTATTCCATTTTCTTTCATTTCTCTTCTGGTTTTCTCGTTAGACTTCAAGATGAAGTCTTTTAGGGTTTCTGGTTAAAAGGGGGTGTTAAGAAAGGGGAAAGGTTGGATCTTGAGAAGGTTTGAGTTTTGGGGGTCGTCGGAGTTAGGGTTCCGGCGACACTTTTTGGGATATTCGACGGGTTCCAGGGATCTTCGAGGGATGTGGGTGGTATGGTTGGGTAGATCTCACCAAGATGGTTCGATCGGCATTGGTTTGATTGTGTGATTCATACTTTGGTGGTCACCGATGGTGAGTTCCGGTGACCGGCGTTACAGAACAAGCTTTGTCTTCTAGGTTTTCTGGGTGTTTGTGGTGAAGAAGAAAGAAAAGAAAAAGAGAAAAGATGAGGGGGGGAGTTAGAAAGGTCGGCGACCACCGTGGAGAGTGGTGTCCGCCATGGCCAGCGAGGTCTGAAGAAGACGAAGTCAAGGAGAAGGTAAGAGAAAGGGGGCGGCTAGGGTTAAGAATTTGGCAAAATGAACCAACCCTTCAGACACAAGTCTTATATAGCCGTGGTGATTGAGGTAATCTTGCTCGTCCGTTTGATGGAGATCAACGGCCGTGGTTGATGTTACTAAAACGACGTCGTGTCGTTACAACTAAGGCCCAGGCTATTGACCATCAGATCATTTTTAGCGGACGGTTGAGATCAAAACTACCTATTTTAATTAACTAATTAATTCGCTCTTTTATCTCAGCCATTGGATTAAACAGGACGAACGGCTGAGATTCAATCTCTTATACAAATCGGACAGGCCAATTCACTGGGCCTGCTCAATTAAATTCAAATCAGCCCAACCATATTATACCACCTATATTTTTGTATTTTTCTGCTTTTATTATTTTTATGTGTTTTCTTTTATACTTTTTTTTTATTTTATGGAATAAAATAAAAACCTAATTTCCTACTTAACCTAATTATTTAGTATTTCTTGGCAATTTTCTACTATTTTTCCTAATTTTAACTACTTAAAACTATTTTTTCTTCTCAAAACTAATCAAATTAAATAAATTAATCACCTAGCCTAATTTTTTTGATTTTTCTAATTTCTACTTATTCAAACACACAAAGTATAGCTAATTTCAAACAAAGCAAGTAATTGCACTCAAAAACCTATTTATTTTAATTTTGGAATTATTTGCCTGGTGCAAAAATCATGTGCTCACAGTAAGTACATATATTATGCATATATAAGAGTTTCAGTGCAAAGACAAGTGAGCAGTAATGAGAGATTTTGCACATTGGCACATTCCGTAAAACCATTTTTGAAAACCTTTTGACCGCACCCTGCTTCAGAGGTTGCCTACATATCCTGGGCTAAACAGGAATCAGGTCAGTGTAGTTCGGGAAGGTCTGACAGTTTAAAACTACCAGACTCACTGTTGCATTGACACTATTGAGACCTGCTAACTTACTCCTTATTACACCGGGGGGAGAAATGTAAAATGAAGAAGCTATTCTAAGCTATGATCCTACAATTACAATTGTTCCTAACCTAGCTTTTGCTCTTCTTCCCTTTTCGGTGATGCAGACTCTCTTTTTTTTTTGATTTTCTTTGATGCTGACTCTCTTTTTTGTTGATTTTCTTTTCTTGTTTTCCCCTCTTTTTTTTTTGATTTTCAATGGTACTTCTTGTCCTCGAGCTGAAACCTGCTCAAAACAAAACAACAAACTACTTTTTTTTTCTTTTTCTGCCCCAGTGTGGGCTTTTAGCTATATAAACCATGACGTGCAATGTATTCCCGCATTTGAAGGTGGGCACCTAACGAAATTAAACGTGCAATGCGATGTAGAAAAATATTCCCGTATTCGAAGGTGGGCACCTAACATAAATTAAACATGCAATGCGATGCAGAAAATATTCCCGTATTCGAAGGTGGGCACCTAACGTAAATTAAACGTGCAATGCAATGGAGAAAAATATTCCCGTATTTGAAGGTGGGCACCTAACGTAAATTAAACGTGCAATGCAATGGAGAAAAATATTCCCGTATTCGAAGGTGGGCACCTAACGGAAATTTAAACGTGTAATGCGATGCGGAAAATATTCCCGTATTCGAAGGTGGGCACCTAACGGAAATTAAACGTGCAATGCGATGCGGAAAAATATTCCCGTATTCGAAGGTGGGCACCTAACGAAATTTAAACGTGCAATGCGATGCAGAAAAATATTCCCGTATTCGAAGGTGGGCACCTAACGGAAATTAAACATGCAATGCGATGCAGAAAAATATTCCCGTATTCGAAGGTGGGCACCTAACGAATTTAAACGTGCAATGCGATGCAGAAAAATATTCCCGTATTCGAAGGTGGGCACCTAACAAAAATTAAACGTGCAATGCGATGCGGAAAATATTCCCGTATTTGAAGGTGGGCACCTAACAGAAATTAAACGTGCAATGCGATGCAGAAAAATATTCCCGCAGCCTGAGGACTGGGGAGTGGACTTTAAAAGATGCTACCTTCCTCTTTTTTGGTATTTTCTTTTACCAATTATCTCTTGCTTTGTGAATTTCTGCACTTATTGGTGAACTTTCTCTTTTTGGTGTTTTCTATTTTCCACATTGGTCACATTCACTTTAAAGTGATTAGTGACAATTTGTTCCTGCATGAAACAAAATTTATTAGATATAAACTGCTGGCAACTGGCATCTGCCGTCTCCGCTTCTTATTGCTTCCTTCTTTTTGCTTTTCTCATGCTGCATAACTTTCAACTGCTTGTCCCTTGCAAACTCTTTTTGTCTCATTTTTTCCATTTTTGTTTTGTTTTCTTTTCTTTTGGCCATATCTGCCAAACTTCCTTATTTCCTTCCCAACTCTTCCTTCTTTCTGACCCAGTGTTGTTTCAGCTTTCGTTATCAGGAGCTGGTAGTTAGCTCTCAAAAGGTAAATAATGAAATGCAGAAAAATGAAATAAAGGTAAGGGCGTTTTGAAGAGATGATAGAACTTATATGGGTATTTGCTGGCTGATTCTGCTGACCATGCCATGTATTTAAACTCTGACCCAGTTCATTCCAATCATTATTCTGTCTCCGAATTGTTTCCAGCCCAAACCGATGCTGTTTCTGTTACCTTTTCTCTTTTCTGGTAACCCTCACGATCGCCCTACGGTGCCTTGAAAGGTTTTCACCAATAGAACTCTCTTATTTATTCTCTCAACCTCACAGTCGTCTCACAGTGCCGGTTAAGGTTTTCACTGATGAGACTCTCTCATTTTATTTCTCTCAAACTCACAATCGCCTCACAGTGCCGGTTAAGGTTTTCACCGATGAGACTCTCTCATTTTTTCATTTTTTCCTTTTTTTTCTTTTGTATTTTGTTTTCTATACCACGGGTACCATCCGATGTTTTGCTCCTCCTTCATTGCATTCGTTATCATTTCGGAATTGATCAGAAGGTCTTTCTTTGGACTGTAACGTGGCTTTTGGATGGGTTGAGAAAGAAAGGTATAAAAGCTCAAAATCTCATGAGGGTTCAAAAATGTTTACAACTCTCGGAATTATTAAACATAACTTCTGCCCCAGTTTCAATATGTGGAGAATTTTTGGATTTTTTCTTTATCGTGACTGAACCTCAGAGAGGCTGCCTACGTACCCTTTCGGGATCAAGTCAGACGTAGTTCATCCAACTTCATTAGTTAGATGGATTTCTTTTTGACTTTTTCCCGATTTCTTTGTCTTTTTCTCTTTTTTTTTCATTTTTTCTTTTTTTTTTTCTTTTGTATTTTGTTTTCATTTCATTTTTTCATTTTTTTTTCATCATTTTGGCAATTTCGATCTTATTGCGCTAAAGCGATTCCGAGAGAGGGATATGAAAGAATATATTTATTAAGGCTCAAAGGGGTTATCAAAGGATAAAGTGTTTGGATAGAGAATAAAACGCCTTCGTTATTTCAATTCCAAAATCACAACAAAATACAAAACACATAATTGAAAAGGAATCATACATAGTATCTTTTGACTGCATATGAATTGATAGTTGTAAGGCCCCAGAAAATTTTGCTAAGTAATATAGGATTCTGTGGTGCCACGTAGGCTAATTATTATATTTTATGTGCTATGAACATTATGTACATCAATTAGACTTGCTAAATATGAGTATGAGTCTTATGGTAAGTGATATGAGGTCCAAATGAAAGCCCAAGTGTAAGCCAAATAGGAAAATTTTCGAAATAGGCGAAAATTCCAAATGGATTCACACAAGGCTCCACTATAAACGACCATAGATAATTATGTATAAGGTTTTATGTGGTGAATAGCATATCAAATGAAAGCCCTTTGAGTCTAGTTTCCAACGCTTCAAACCGTTCGTCATTTGGACATTCCTACACAAAGTTATGATCAAATTACCAAAGGCTGGAAAATAAAATCCTGTGTCAATTCTGCGACCGCATAATGCATCGCATTTCTCACTTTGCGGTCGCATTCTTGTCGCAAACTGAACCCGAGAAGCCCAGTTAATTCTTCTAATTTTTATAACCCGACCCCATTTCAATATATAGGCTTTGGGGTTCATTTTGGGGTCATTTCTTACTGATTTTAGAGAGAGGTGATAGTATTTTAGAGAGAGAAGGAGGAACCCAACATCTAAATCATCCAAATCTTGCATCAATCTTCAAGAATCAAGAACCCAATAGCAAGTTCTTCATCTAAGAGGTAAGATTCTATACCCTATGGTTTAATTTCGAGTTTGGTGTATAAGATGAGTTATTGAGGTATGATTCTTGGGTTTATTAGTATAGTGTATACATGCATGTACAACTTAGGTTTATGGGAAGATTGTTTAACTTAAATAACTAAAGATTGGGTGAGGGAATGAAGGAAGTCTTAAAAAGGGGATTCTAAATCAAGATGCTCAACTAGTGTTTGATAAAATGTTCAAATGAGCTAGTTTCATGAATATCTTTCTAATATGTGTTTAATTTTGTTATGTTTCATAGTAAATTGGAATTGCTAGAGTTTTTGGAGTGTTGTAGTAACTTAAGGAAAGCTCAATCGAGGTATGTATGGCTAATTTTGATTCTTGTGAAATCGCCTATATGTGTGAAATTTGTTTGGTTCGTGTTAATTTGACAAATTGTGTGAAATTCTTGATATTGTTGTTGGATATTCAAAGTTGTTGTTGAACTATGAGTGATGTAGTATGGAATATGAACCGAAAGATAAATGGGAGTTGAATTGGGTAAATAATTGTGAATAATGATTATGATGGCCTATATGGCACTTTGTGGAAAAGAAACGAAACACTTGAGGATTGGTAAGTTATTGAACATACTTGTGTGAATATTCTTGAATATGAAAACATTGTAACTTGGTTGTGATATTGACTCGAGAAGTAATTGAGAGCATGAACAAATGTGTAAATTGCTTATTTGAACTTGTTGTACTTGTGTGTAGTGCCTTATCTGCTGTTTGTGATTGTTGTGTTTGAAAAACTGTACGGTGGGATTGGGTTGCACGCCGCAACATGAAGGAAATAAGGTGTGGGTTGGGGTGATAAGGGTGGCCGAGGTAATAAGGGTGGTCGTGGGTAATAAGGATGGAAAGCGATCGAAATCGCTATTGAAAATTGATACAAAAATCAATGATGTGAAATTGTGAAAGGAGACAGCAGGAGAGTTTGCAACCTGAGGGCACTGATTGCCCCTATGTTTGACTACTTGCAATTTATGTGGTTGATTGGTTGTTGTTCTATTTGTTGACCTTGAGCGTGCTTATGTTGAGGCTTATCTGAAATGAGTAAAAGGTGGAAAACATGGTTGTCTGACTTGATTAGTTTTGATGTAATTTAATGGCTTGAGTTTACTTGGGACAATGTTTTTTCATACATACCAGTACAATTCAAGTGTACTGACGTCCCTTTTGCCGGGGGCGCTACATTCGTGTTATGATTGTAGGTGGATCAGTAGCAGGCACTTCAGCTCATCGGCCGTAGCATCCTTCATCTTCCACTGCCCGTTTTGTGAGCCCTTTCCTTCCTTGGGGCCCTGTGTGGCTCATGCCACTTCTGTTTTAGACTTTGTTTTGGATTTTTTTAAGGTATAGCCGGAGCCTTGTTACCGGCAAGTATTGTATCCTCCTTTGTAATCCTAGAGGCTCCGTAGACAGTAAACTGTGGGACTATGGCCTATGTATATATATGTATATGTCGGGCGCTGTAAATTGTAACTTGTTAGTAAATCAATCGTATGGTTATGTTTGTACATTGTGAAATCAGTTATAATTGGTAAGATCTTTGGCTTATGAGTAATAAACAACACAGGGGTATCGCATGGGATAGAAAGGCACCCAGGTCCGCTTGACTGGGGCTACCTAGTCAGGCGCCGGTCATGTCCCTCGATTTGGGGCGTGACAAACTTGGTATCAGAGCCTAAGGTTTTAATGTGTCCTAGGATGTCTCGGAGCCGTGTCTAGTAGTGCCTTTCTTATCGGTGTGTTGTCGACCACATCATATAAGTTGGGGGCTGCACGGACATTTTGGAATTTACCAATTTCTTTGATATTCCAGATCGTGCGATATGGCTCAAGATAGGGAGCTAATTTTCTCTCTAATTATTACTCTCAAGATTGGTAATTTTGATACCATAATCTGTGAATTCGAAGCATGTAAGGTGGGATTTATCCCACCATTGAGTCAAAGTGGATCACCCAAGGACTTGTTAGAAGAACGTGTTGAGCCATGGAGTGATTGGTAGAACTTGTTGTTTAGGAGAGTACCCTTGTTCCCACTAATGTCACTGTACCACCAGATCATGTAGTATTTCATCAGTATGTACGGCTAAAACCCCTTCTCTTAGAAAATAAGCTTCCATGGTGCCCACATAAATGTTGTAGGTTCAAAATATAATTGATGTAGTACCCGTTTTGTTATGTTAAGCGAATTATTGCTGTGAAAATATATGTTGGAGGTACTTCTTCATTTGTTTAATATATTATTCTTGGTAGACGAGGATATGTAAAGAATGTGAACTATGTGCTAAAATGTCTAGACTTCAAGTCAAGTTTGAATTGATATTTTGATGCCAAATTTTGTGAGAAAACTTGTTATGGTTGATTCTTCCAAAATATTCTTACGTGTACCAAAGGTATTTGATTGATTGCGTCTTGTTGTTGGTAATGTATAAAGATGTTTGGAAATGAAGTAAGTGATTGTGTACATGTGGTAAGACTAAATGTTGGACTCTAGCTGTGATTGATACTTTACATGAATTGTTGTTGTGACCCGATATTTGTGAAAGATGCATTCCAATATGATCAATGTGCTTTATTGACAACTTAAAATGGTGCAAGGGATATGAATCATGTATTGAAATGTGAAGGTCTTAAATTGAAATTGAAGCAGCATACATTAAATAAAACCATGTGATGTCCTCTATGTATAGAGATGTTGAAATAAGTTAAATGCTTTAGAGAAATAAAATGTAGACAATGTGTCGAGAACTCGAAATGAAATTGTACCTGGTGATACTTGTGACAAGAGGGAATATGAAACAGATTATGATGTTGATGTGAAATGCGGGGAAGAAGAGATTGTGTTATGAAATGTGGCATAGTGCCAAGTCTGATGTGATAGTTATGGCCCCAAGAGTCGATGGACTAATATACGTAAAAATGGCATGATTCTTTTATTTGATAATGTGGTGAACGTTTAAAGTGTTTGATTTGTACTTGTGATTTCCTTATTATTGTATGAAGAGCATAGGTGAATAATTTTATATGTGAACCCTATGGAAGGGCTATGAAATGCAGCCCTAGAGGTATGGAAATTATGTAAAAAGCTATGTGATCCATTTTATTTGGTAATGTGGTGATTGTTTAAACTTTTTGTTAAACCCTTATGATTTCCTTGTCCTTGCATAGATATGTTCTTAAAAAGAATCTAAATTACAAAACAGTTCATGCACATGCATACTCTTTGAATGAGACGTATTATCTACAAAGTCTCCCTATCATAGTTCTATTGTTTACAACCTCCTATGGAATTGAGCTCTATAATTATGTTCCGGAATTGAGTTATAGCACTATTGATACTCTTCCTACTTGCTTTTTCTAAATTCTCAACAAAGGACTATTCCCGATGAATTTCTTTCAGAAACGCCTCATTTAAATTGACAACATCTGCTCAGTTGTGCCTATACATGCACTATTGTAAAGTTTGTACATGTGGTGTCAAGTTCCATGCAAAGTATCCAAGATTTGTGATCCTTCTCGAGCCACTCTTTTACTTAGTTGTGTGTGTCTTATATGGCTTAATCAACCAATCTACCCTCTTACGAGTAACATTATGAAACCTTTTCACTGTCTAGTAACATATATGCACATCTCAGTGCCTATCATATGAGTGAATATCAATTGAAATGGTCACCGTTTGCATAAGGTCTCTCTAAAAAAATGAGATCCTCACATCCCCATCATAGATATCTTGTGTCGCCATGGTTTTCGTGCGCACTTGGGACATCTCGCAGTAAGTAGCTCACTCTGTCCTAGTATTGTGGTTGCTCCTGGCATGGTCATATATTGCAGTGGGGAGTTAATATAGTAGAAGTGTGTCTAGCTTATAACCAATGATTATTTTCTCATTATGTCTCCACAATGTTTTAATCGTATTCCTTATTTAGTGAATTCATTGTGCTAGTTCCCTACACTTGTACGACAACCATAAGAGAACATTCCCTTCTATGTATCACTATGACACATCCTTTTTTTTCAAGTCAAAACCTATGGAGATCTCATCATGAACATCAGCAAACCTTCAGTGATTATTGTGCACTGTCTCATTGAGTTTGGTTTTCTTCACACCCTCAACTTCTAGAATCATGGAATATGTCGTTGTCATGTGTGGAGAGTTTTAATACCCTTGGTATCTCACCTTCTTGGCTAGATTTTCCTTCTCCCTGGAGCGTCGTGCTAACTATTAGAACCATCTAACCAATTCATGATTTTGTCCCAACATCAAGATTTCATAGCAATTGAGTTTCGCTCGTGAAAGGTAGAAATTTGATGACTTTGGATTTTTGTACATATCATGAACATGTTGATTTGAATGACAAATGGTCGTAATTTTTAGTTCCCTCATATATGATCAATTACCAAGAAGTGTTAAGTTGTCTAGAATATGGTAATCTCATAAGCGTTCAACTATTTTCACCCTTATAGGCTTGTGGCATAGGTTATGTGCATCAAGTAATGTTAAGAGTATAATACAACTCCGTGTATTTTGAATCCCATATCACATTCAAGGTGCTAGAGTATTCCTATTCGGGGTCGACGGATTTTCCCTACACTCTAGAAATTAAGTGGTTCACGTACTTGAGTATTCCTCCTTAATGATTCCTATTTCCCATATACTACTTACTCCTATTCCTCATTTATGTATTAATTGAGGTAGTGACAATGATTAACCATGTCAGTATTGTTAGTAGTAACATTTTGTGTCTCTTAGTATACAACCTCATATAGTACTCTACCCAGTGCATTAATGGATTCTTGAAGAACTCCAGCCTGATCTTGAACTCTGTTGTTCCTCGTTGTATTAGATCCATTGGGTATTGTAAGTTCAGACAAGTCAAATATAAAGCTTCATAGTGTGATCACATATATATTGGATAGATAAAGTTATGGTCAGTTTATGGTATCACATCTTAGGGTAACTATTAAGGGTTATCAAGGGTTTAGTGTGAGTGTACCCCTGAAAATATTATGTGAGTTGATAATAAAAAGTAACATGACTGTATTACACATTAGGTTGCAATAGGTGTATGATATTCCCCGTAACTGTTCCTCATGTACTTTGTGTTTCCATATGCTTATGTCTAAGATGATAGTGATAAAAAAAATGTGGGTACGAATTGACTCGATTGCACTATATGATCATGATGCACTACTAGCAAGACTCGTGATGTCTTGATTTCATATGGACTGTTGATTGAAAGGAAATTATATTCTTGTTGATGAACACCTTTGCGATTACATTAATGGCTAGTAAGGACTATTATGAACACATGATTTTTTGTTTACTATGAACTGACATCCTTGATGGTATGATGCCAAGTTATGGAATTGTGGGTTATTGTTGTTATCATGAATTGCAATATCCAGTGGAGTGTAAATTGTACAGTGGAAGTTATCAAAAGGTAAAGTCAATGGATAGTTATCTCATGCAAGATGTTTATATGTCATCCTTGTTATGTATGTTTGGGAGTTGATATTATTTTTAAGAAGGTGTTATGACAATGTTTGTAAGTCTATAATGTCGTGTGGAAGGATAAATGTGTCATGGAAGGAAAGTACTTTCGTTTGATTGAATACCAGTTAGTTTTGACTTGGAATGTACCATATAAGTATTTTGATGTAAAACTGTGCAGTCCATGTTCTGGTATCCATATGTTAATGTAGTTCTTGTAATACTGGGATTAGGATTGTGTATATATACATTGTGGTGCTATGTACAGTTGTGGATGTGTGGATACGAAGATTTTAGTGATTCTCTGGCAGGTGGATAGGCCTAGTTACAAAGGAAACTCTGCCGGAATTTTTGAAAAATTTATGAGTTAGTGAAAATTTTGAGACTCAAGGTAGGTTAGAAAAGAGATGTATGATGTTAAAGTGTTTGGGAAAGATTATACTCCTCATTCGAGGACGAATGATCCTAAGGGGGGGAGAATGTAAGGCCCTAGAAAATTTCGCTAAGTAATATAGGATTCTGTGGTGCCACGTAGGCTAATTATTATATTTTATGTGCTATGAACATTATGTACATCAATTAGACTTGCTAAATATGAGTATGAGTCTTATGGTAAGTGATATGAGGTCCAAATGAAAGCCCAAGTGTAAGCCAAATAGGAAAATTTTCGAAATAGGCCAAAATTCCAAATGGATTCACATAAGGCTCCACTTTAAACGACCATAGATAATTATGTATAAGGTGTTATGTGGTGAATATCATATCAAATGAAAGCCCTTTGAGTCTAGTTTCCAACGCTTCAAACCATTCGTCATTTGGACATTCCTACACAAAGTTATGATCAAATTACCAAAGGCTGGAAAATAAAATCTTGTGTCAATTCTGCGACCGCATAATGCATCGCATTTCTCACTTTGCGGTCGCATTCCTGTCACAAACTGAACCCGAGAAGCCCAGTTAATTCTTCTAATTTTTATAACCCGGCCCCATTTCAATATATAGGCTTTGGGGTTCATTTTGGGGTCATTTCTTACTGATTTTAGAGAGAGGTAAGAGTATTTTAGAGAGAGAAGGAGGAACCCAACATCTAAATCATCCAAATCTTGCATCAATCTTCAAGAATCAAGAACCCAATAGCAAGTTCTTCATCTAAGAGGTAAGATTCTATACCCTAGGGTTTAATTTCGAGTTTGGTGTATAAGATGAGTTATTGAGGTATGATTCTTGGGTTTATTAGTATTTTGTATACATGCATGTACAACTTAGGTTTATGGGAAGATTGTTTAACTTAAATAACTAAAGATTGGGTTAGGGAATGAAGGAAGTCTTAAAAAGGGATTCGAAATCAAGATGCTCAACTAGTGTTTGATAAAATGTTCAAATGAGCTAGTTTCATGAATATCTTTCTAATATGTGTTTAATTTTGTTATGTTTCATAGTAGATTGGAATTGCTAGAGTTTTTGGAGTGTTGTAGTAACTTAAGGAAAGCTCAATCGAGGTATGTATGGCTAATTTTGATTCTTGTGAAATCGCCTATATGTGTGAAATTTGTTTGGTTCATGTTAATTTGACAAATTGTGTGAAATTCTTGATATTGTTGTTGGATATTCAAAGTTGTTGTTGAACTATGAGTGATGTAGTATGGAATATGAACCGAAAGATAAATGGGAGTTGAATTGGGTAAAGAATTGTGAATAATGGTTATGATGGCCTATATGGCTCCTTGTGGAAAAGAAACGAAACACTTGAGGATTGGTAAGTTATTGAACATACTTGTGTGAATATTCCTGAATATGAAAACATTGTAACTTGGTTGTGATATTGACTCGAGAAGTAATTGAGAACATGAACAAATGTGTAAATTGCTTATTTGAACTTGTTGTACTTGTGTGTACCTTATCTGCTGTTTGTGATTGTTGTGTTTGAAAAACTGTAAGGTGGGATCGGGTTGCGCGCCGCAACATGAAGAAATAAGGTGTGGGTTGGGGTGATAAGGGTGGCCGAGGTAATAAGGGTGGTCAGGGGTAATAAGGATGGAAAGCGATCGAAATCGCTATTGAAAATTGATACAAAAATCAATGATGTGAAATTGTGAAAGGAGACAGCAGGAGAGTTTGCAACCTGGGGGGCACCGATTGCCCCTATGTTTGACTACTTGCAATTTATGTGGTTGATTGGTTGTTGTTCTATTTGTTGACCTTGAACGTGCTTATGTTGAGGCTTATCTGAAATGAGTAAAAGGTGGAAAACATGGTTGTCTGACTTGATTAGTTTTGATGTAATTTAATGGCTTGAGTTTACTTGGGACAAAGTTTGTTCATACATACCAGTACAATTCAAGTGTACTGACGTCCCTTTTGCCGGGGACGCTACATTCGTGTTATGATTGTAGGTGAATCAGTAGCAGGCACTTCAGCTCATCGGCAATAGTATCCTTCATCTTCCACTACCCGTTTTGTGAGCCCTTTCCTTCCTTGGGGCCCTGTGTGGCTCATGCTACTTCCGTTTTAGACTTTGTTTTGGATTTTTTTAAGGTATAGCCGGAGCCTTGTTACCGGCAAGTATTGTATCCTCTTTTGTAATCCTAGAGGCTCCGTAGACAGTAAACTGTGGGACTATGGCCTATGTATGTATATGTATATGTCGGGCGCTGTAAATTGTAACTTGTTAGTAAATCAATCGTATGGTTATGTTTGTACATTGTGAAATCAGTTATAATTGGTAAGATCTTTGGCTTATGAGTAATAAACAACACAGGGGTATCGCGTGGGATAGAACGGCACCCAGGTCCGCTTGACTGGGGCTACCTAGTCAGGCGCCGGTCATGTCCCTCGATTTGGGGCGTGACAATAGCAGTCTCTACGCACTTTCCTTCAACATCTGTTAAATACAATGCTCCATTGGACAACACTCGTGATACCACAAACGGTCCTTGCCAATTTGGCGCAAACTTGCCTTTCGCCTCGGCCCAATGCGGTAAGATACGCCTCAATACAAGCTGTCCGATTTCAAACTTTCGAGGCCGTACCTTCTTATTGTATGCTCTGGCCATTCTTCGTTGATACAATTGCCCATGGCAAACTGTGGCCAACCTCTTCTCATCAATCAAACTCAATTGTTCCAACCGGGCTTTTACCCATTCATCGTCATCTATCTCAGCTTCAGCTATGATCCGTAATGACGGTATTTCTACTTCTGCGGGTATAACAGCCTCCGTTCCATACACCAGTGTGTAAGGTGTGGTTCCGATAGAAGTACGCACTGTCGTGCGGTAACCCATGAGAGCAAAGGGTAGCTTTTCATGCCATTGCCTGGATCCCTCCACCATTGTTCGGAGAATTTTCTTGATATTCTTATTCGCCGCCTCTACTGCACCATTCGCCTTTGGCCTATAAGGTGTGGAATTGCGGTGTGTGATCTTAAATCTCTCACAAACTTCCGCCATGAAATGACTATTTAGATTGGCTCCATTATCTGTGATGATCACCTTGGGAATTCCAAATCGGCATATAATATTCTCATGCACAAAATCCACCAGCGCTTTCTTTGTTACTGCCTTGAACGTCTTAGCTTCAACCCATTTGGTGAAATAATCAATTGCAACCAGAATGAACCTATGCCCATTGGAAGCGGCTGGATCTATTTGGCCGATAACATCCATGCCCCAAGCAACAAAGGACCATGGTGTAGACATTGTATGCAACTCATAAGGCGGGGAGTGGATCAAATCCCCATGTACCTGGCATTGGTGACATTTCTTTACATACCTGATACAATCACGCTCCATGGTGAGCCAGTAATACCCAGCTCTTAAAATCTTCTTTGCTAAAACATATCCGCTCATATGGGGTCCACATACTCCGGCATGTACTTCAATCATGATTTCATCTGCTTGTTGTGTATCCACACACCATAATAAGCCTAGATCTGGTGTTCTTTTGTATACCACTCCTCCACTGAGGAAAAATCCAATTAGCTAAATGCCTGATGGCTCTCTTCTGGTCTCCAGTGGCCTGCTCCGGGTATTTTCCAGCTTTCAGGTATTCCCTGATATCATGATACCACGACTCTCCATCTGATTCTTCTTCTACAGCAAAGCAATAAGCATTTTGATCACGGACTTGGATCTGAAGCGGATCTATATATGTCTTGTCAGGATGATGCAACATAGAGGACAGTGTGGCCAAAGCATCTGCGATCTCATTGTACATTCTTGGGATGTGCTTGAACTCTATAGACTGGAATCTTTGAGACAACTCGTGCAAACAATACCGATATGGTATCAATTTCAAATCTCGTGTCTCCCATTCCCCTTGGATTTGATGTACCAAGAGATCCGAGTCATCCATGACCAAAATCTCTTGAATACCCATGTCAATTGCCATCCTTAATCCCAAGATGCACGCCTCATATTCGGACATGTTGTTGGTACAGAAAAATCGGAGCTGAGCTGTGACGGGATAGTGTTGACCCGTACCTGAAATGAGTACCGCTCCGATACCAACGCCTTTGCTGTTGACGGCCCTGTCGAAGTACATTTTCCATCCTGGTCTCTCATCTTGCTCCATCTCCTCGACAATCATTGCCTCCTCATCCGGAAAGTATGTCTTCAATGGTTCATACTCATCATCCACCGGATTCTCAGCTAAGTGGTCTGCAATAGCTTGTGCCTTCATTGCCGTACGAGTCACATAGATAATGTCAAATTCTGTGAGCAGAATCTGCCATTTAGCAAGTCTTCCTGTAGGCATAGGCTTCTGAAATATGTACTTCAGAGGATCCAGTCGTGATATCAAGTACGTGGTATATGCTGACAAATAATGCTTCAATTTCTGAGCTAGCCAAATCAACGCACAACAAGTGCTTTCAAGTTGAGTGTATTTCACCTCGTAGGATGTAAACTTCTTGCCGAGGTAATATATGTCTTGTTCTTTCTTGCCTGTCTCGTCATGCTGAACCAGTACACAACCAAAGGAGTTATCAAGCACTGTCAGATACAAAATCAAAGGTCGCCCTGGTTCTGGAGGAACTAACACTGGAGGATTGGCCAAATATTCCTTAATCTTGTCAAAGGCTTCCTGACACTCGTCGGTCCATTTCACTGCTGCATCTTTCTTCAACAACTTGAAGATCGGCTCACACGTTGATGTCAATTGAGCAATGAATCGACTAATGTAATGCAACCTTCCTAGTAAACTCATTACCTCCTTCTTGTTCTTCGGCGGAGGTAAACTTTGGATAGCCTTGATCTTTGATGGATCTAGTTCAATACCTCGCCGACTCACTATAAATCCCAGTAATTTCCCTGAAGGTACTCCAAAGGCGCACTTCGCAGGATTGAGCTTTAAATTGTACCTCCGGAGTCTTTGGAAAAACTTTCTCAAATCTCTCACATGATCAGGTTGCTTTTTGGACTTTATGATGACCTCGTCCACATACACTTCAATTTCTTGATGCATCATATCGTGGAACATTGTGGTAATTGCCCTCATATAAGTTGCCCCAGCATTCTTCAATCCAAACGGCATGACTCTGTAACAATACGTTCCCCAAGGTGTAATGAAGGCAGTTTTCTCAGCATCTTCCTCGTCCATCAGGATCTGGTGATAACCGGCATAACAGTCTACAAACAAACCGATTTCATGCTTGGCGCAATTGTCGATCAATATGTGAATGTTTGGCAATGGGAAATCATCCTTCGGACTGGCTTTGTTGAGGTCTTTGTAATCCACACACACTCTGGTTTTTCCATCTTTCTTTGGGACCGGCACAACATTCGCCAACCAGGTGGGGTATTTCGTAACTCGTATGACCGTTGCTTCAAACTGCTTATTCACCTCTTCTTTTATCTTCACACTAATGTCCGTTTTGAATTTCCTCAACTTTTTCTTTACCGACCGGCATTCAGAATAGATAGGCAACTTGTGTACCACCAAATCAGTGCTAAGTCCGGGCATGTCATCATAAGACCAGGCAAAAATGTCCTTAAACTCATGTAACAACCTTATCAATTCATCCCTGAGGGGTGCCTCCAAATGAACACTAATCTTTGTTTCCTGGACATTGTCTTCGCTTCCCAAATTTACAGATTCTGTATCACTCAGATTCGGTTTGGGTTTTTCCTCATATTGTTTCATGTCCTTGCTTATTTCCTCTAGGGCTTCCTCATCCTCACATTCTATTTCACTATCTTCCTCAATTTCTTGTATGGTAACGTGATTGTCAGAACTGGGTCTAGAATCCTTCACGCATGACATGGCATCAGAATCAACACATGCAGAACTGTACAAAAGGAAAAATAAAGAAAAATAAGGCAAAAGTGAAGAAAAGAAAAACTGCATTTCATTCATAAAAAGAACGAACAAAGTTCGGGATACATTTTGATTTTCTTTTCATGAGGGGGATGGGAGAACTATAAAAATAACAATTTTGGGAAAGCAATGATGAAATTTTGGAGCTAACTACCAAGACTCCTTCCTGATAGGGAAAGGAGTAGCTTCCCAATTGTTTAACATGATTCCAGGTCCCACAAACTGCACATCCATCTTGCTTGTGCCTTCTCCCACTTCAACCATATTCACATCCCCAAACATCTTCTCAAAACTCAGCATTTCTTCATCAGGTCGGGTCTCGATGTACTTTGTCGCAGCAGATGTCTGATATTTTGTACCAGGCTTGACGAAGGTGTCGGATAGTTTGGGTATAGGCTTAGGTAAAGACCAGTTCTTTTCGGCTTTGGAGGCTCTTTGGATGTCGGCAAAGGTGGGTTTGAACCCTAAGCCGAAAGTACCTTTGTTTTCTGGAAGCTGAACCGGCTGAATAACTCCCTGCAATGCTTTGCCCAATCCCTTCCCTGGTGCAAACCCATTTCCAAGCATCTCTTTGGCCACCATCACAGCAGTTGGTGCCACCATAGGGATTGGCAACTTCTCCCATTCAGCAATTCTGTTTACCGCAATGGCATCTGTCACTTGATAGACCCAAGGACCCCTATCTCCATCAGTATCATCAAATGGTGTTACCATATTGCAAGCATTTTCTTCCCCATGTACCACAATCTCCTGTTGCTCCCACTCGAATTTGACCATCTGATGAAAAAACGATGGTATTGCCTTGGCCGCGTGAATCCAGGGTCGGCCTAACAACAAATTATATGACACAGCAATGTCGAGCACCTGGAATTCCATAGTAAAATCCACAGGACCGATGGTCACCTCCACAATAATGTCTCCCAATGTGTTTTTACCCCCACCATCAAATCCTCTCACGTTTATACTGTTCTTCCGGATTCTGTCCGGACCGATGTTCAGCTTTCCCAAAGTCGACAGCGGGCAAATGTTAGCGCTTGATCCATTGTCTATCAACACTCTGGTCACTACCAACTCTTCGCTCTTCACCGTAAGGTACAGCGCTTTATTGTGCTCGGTTCCCTCAACAGGCAATTCCCTATCTGAGAATGTGATCCTATTAGACTCGAAGATCTTGCTGGTAATCTTTTCCAGGTGGCAAACTGAGATCTTTTCTAGAACATGAGCCTCGTTCAGTATCTTCATCAGAGCCTTCCGGTGTTCTTCTGAGTGTATTAGCAGAGATAGCAAAGAGATCTGCGCAGGGGTCTTCCTCAACTGCTCAACTACAGAGTAATCTTGTGACTTCATCTTTTTGAGGAATTCCTCTGCCTCTTCTTCTGACACTGGTTTCTTTAACTGGTTCTCTTTCACTGTTTTCATTTTTCTCAATTCTTCTGGAGCAAAGCACCTCCCAGACCGGGTGAGACCGTGGGTTTCATTAATTTCCCCAGACACCTCTTTTCCTTTATAAACCACTATCACCTTGTTGTAATTCCAAGGTACAGTCTTTGTGCTCACTACCGGCATCTGCACCACCGGTCTTATGATTACAGGCTCCGTACTCACGCCTTTCACAGTCACAATCGGCTTTACGCCTGGCACTACCACTTTCAAACCCTCCACCACTACTAGCTTTCCTGTTGGTTTTTCAATAATCACTTTTTCTTTCACGGCTTCCTTTTCTGCTCTGCCACTTGACTTTATCATCATCACAGACTGAGATGGTTTCTGAATGCTATCACCTTGCACCAATTCTATCATGTGTGTTTCATGGTGATTTGGCAGTAGATTTTGGGTGATGTTTGGAGCTTCTGGAGCCTGAACTTCAATTCTCCTATCGTCAATGAGATCCTGAATGGCATTCTTCAACTGCCAACATTTTTCAGTATCATGGCCCAATGTTCTCGAGCAATACTCACACCTGACAGACGGATCAAGGTTTTTCGGGGGTGGGTTTGGAACTTTAGGTGCAACCGGGATCAGCATCCCCAACTCTTTCAATCTATGATAAAGGCTGGTATATGATTCCCCCAATGGGGTGAATGTTTTCCTTGCCTTATTTCTCCAATCTGAGTCAGGCCTAGGCCTGTTTTGGTTCCTGTAGGGTTTAGAGGTGGGGTATGTGTTCTGGGTGTGGTAAACATTGTGTGGGGTTTGGGCTCTCCACACATGTGGTGGTGGTGGTGGGTAGGCTTGGGCTTGTGGGTGGTGGTAGTGTGGGACTGCTGGTGGGTATGATGGTGGTGGTGGGTTATATGGTGTTGATGTGTTGTATGGGTTCGGCGGGTAAGATGATAGTGGTGGGTTATACGGGGTTGATGGGTTTGGTGGGTGTTGGTGGTAGGGTCTTGGTGGGTGATGATGCGGGTTACGGTTCCATGGCCTGCTTTCTACGGTTGCTACCTCTTCCTTTTTCTTCTTTCCCATTGCTCCTCCGTTTCCAGTTTGTATTGCTTGATTGGTGGCCTTAATGGCCGAAAAACTCATGATTTTATTTGTTTTCAAACCTTCCTCCACAAAGCTTCCCATCTTCACGACTTCATTGAAACTCTTCCCAATCGCCGACACTAAATGACCGTAATATGTAGGCTCCAAAGCTTGTAGGAAACAATCCACCATCTCCCCTTCCTTCATGGGTGGATCTACTCTTGCAGCCTGCTCCCTCCATCTGAAATCGAACTCCCTGAAGCTTTCCCCTGGCTTCTTCTCCATTTTTGTAAGGGATAGTCTATCATGTATGATTTCTAAGTTGTACTGAAAGTGATTTGCAAAGGCTTGCGCAAGGTCATCCCAGACGAACCACCTTGTATGATCTTGTCGGGTATACCACTCTAAAGCCTGAACCACTCAGACTCTGGCTGAAATACGCCATCAATAGCTCATCTTTACCCCCTGCACCTCTCATTTTACTACAGTATCCCCTGAGGTGGGCCACCGGATCTCCGTGTCCGCTATACATATCGAATTTTGGCAACTTGAATCCCACGGGAAGCTGCACTTCAGGGAATAGACATAACTCCTTGTAGGCCACACTCACCTGTCCTCCTAATCCTTGCATAATGCGGAAGGCATTCTCCAGACTTTTCACTTTTCTGGCCATCTCTTCTTGCCCGGCACTCTTGGCAATTCTTTCTTCACTCGTTTCTATCAGCGGAGCATGAGACTCATGTTGTCGGAAAGTTGGTTCTGGAGGGTAGTAGTGAGGATCCTGTATATGAAACATCGGTTCACTGGAGGATTTGTGCATGGCAGCGGGCAGAGGTACCACATACACTGGAGCAACTTGGGGTATGTGAGGTGGTGCTTGTTTTACTGGAGGTGGTGGTACTTGGGAGGTGGAGGCATATTAGTGAGGGTAATCAGGGTATGTGGAGGATGAATTTATTGTAGGTGGTTCAGGATTGGTATTGGCTGGAGGGATGTATGCGGGGTTAGCAGGGTAAGCTGGCAGGGGTTGACCTCTAGACCAAGCCTGGTACATCTCGGCCATCTGCTGCCTCAGTTTGTACATTTCCTCCTTCATTCCTGCTACATCTACAATCTCCTCTTCACGAGCAGGATCTACGATAGTTGCCTCAATTTCTTGGGACACAGCTTTCATCATCTTCTTGTATCTTGTGTTGTAGGGGTGGGTAGCCAGAATGCCAGTTGCCAAGAAAATCTGAACTCACAAGCATCAACACCCATTAGTTGTTAGCGCATGAATAAAATGCAACGACTTTAAAAACAAACACATTTCCTCGAGTCATCATGCATCATCCCGGCCGCTGCTCATTTGGACCAATCACTTCTCTTTTTTTCCCCTCTTTTTTCTTACCATTTTTCTTTCTTTTTCTTTCTTTTTTTTTCTTTTTCCTTTTTTTTTCTTGCTTTTTCTTTCGCTCTTTTTTTTTTCTTGTCATTTTCATAATTACGTTCCTATTTATTTGCCTAGCAAATTTAAAAGAAATGACATAAAGCAAAAGAATTGATAACAACACTTGATTTCCATTGATAATTCAAAACAATTGATTACAAGGTGATGTTGTAAAAGAAAAAATATAAAAAGATGATGCATGCCCTATGAGTACATTAATGCTCCTAGTGCCCGCGAGGCATCGTTCGGCCTTGCCGCGGGCCTATATGCTAATCCCCTTTGGAGCCTATCTAGGTCAGACATGACTTGTTGCACGAAGAACTTCACTGCTGATACAAAGGTTCCTCGAGACATATCTTCACACAGTTGACTCTTTCGGGTGATGTATTGGGCAATGCGAACAATCTTTTCTCGGATGACCCCCTTTTCTTGCAACAATCGGCTTATTTGTTCAGTGCGAGAATCCAAGGTATGTTGGTTATCCTTCTGCACTTGCTGCAGCTCCAATTCTAATCTAGCCATAGTTGTGTAACAATGTTGTCTCTCTTCTTCAAGATCTTTAATAATCTTGTTACTTTTAACCGTGGCTGAAATTATTTTCTTTCTAAGTTGAGCTACCTCAAAATCGTGCTTGTCCGGTAATTGCCGAACCAACTTGGCTCTTTCCTCAGCATCTCTGTCTATTTGCTTCCGAGCCCTGACTAATTCCTTTTCAGCTTTGTCCAAGTCAAAGCTGTAGTCATTTACTTTGCGCTGGAGAATCTCAATTAATTTCTCATCCCGGGCTAAGCGAACCGGGGTCTCGGATGCAATTTTCATTTGAGCCATTTGAGCCTTCAACATCTCATTTTCTTTCTTCAGCTGTTTCTTCTCCACTTCATCGGATGCTGCTTGTAAACCACTTTCGAAATGGAGATTTCTCAATTTATCCTCCAACAAGCTGATTTTGGCCTTGTATTCTTTTTCCTTGGCCACCCAGTTCTGATTTTCCTTGGATTGCTCTATCAAATCTTGCAAGTGAGGTCTCTTCGAAAGACGTTCGTGCTCAACACCTCGTCGGTACCATGTGGAGTATCCAGGTGACATTTCTCCCCTTGCTCTATTCGGCACACAAGTATCAATCTTCAAGTTTTGGCACTCATTCCAGATTTGCCGGATTTTTGCTTCCGGGAATTGCCCATCTGGACCAATCTCTACAGCTTGCAAACTGAGGTCCCCATCTCTCGGAATAATTTGACACCTACCTAACTGTCGCAGGGCCCTGTATGGGGCATAAGGTTGTATGCTCTTCAAACCCGTGATCAAAAATGGCGATCCCTCCGTTGGCATATACATTACCTCGTCAAGAGGTAGCCAGTCATACGTCCAATCGATTTGACCATCAGTTAGTGATCGAAGATACACAATCCATCCTTGGACTCCCTCCGGCAATTTTACTTCTTTTGTTCTCGTGCAGAATTCTTCTAAACATGTTCGTTCAGCCGAACCATAACTTGAAAACGAAGGATGATGGCATAGATGTTCAATTAACCAGATTTGCAAGATCAAATTACACCCTTCAAAGAAGTTGGCTCCCGCTTTGCACGCAGTCAGAGCACGGTAGATGTCAGCTGCGATCATTGGGGCTAGAGTACAATTATCTTGTACTATCAGTGTGGTAGCTACCCCGGAAACTTTTATGTTGATATGTCCATCTTTTCTCGGGAATACGACAATTCCGAGAAATGCCACCAAAAATGCAAACCTCCTGTGTTCCTCCCATTTCGCTTGGTTGGACTTGCAGCATAACTTGTTTGTGGGGTCGTTGAAGCCCCTTATGTGTCCAAACCTATTAAAGATGAAGTTTTAGGAACAAAACCCGTTGGCTAGATCTTCGTTATGAACATTCCGGGCAATTTTCAAAGAGTCGAGAAAATGATGCACTGTTACTGTTCTCGGAGATACCGGGTATTTTCCTTTTAATAGAACCTCAGTCTTCCCGATATAGAAGGCAATCTCCTCTAAAGTAGGGGTGAGTTCAAAATCTGGGAAATGCAATACATTATGTGCCGGATCCCAAAACGTGACCAACGCTCTAATCACATCGCCTCGGGGAACCATGTCTAATAACCCCGTAAGGTCTTTTAAGTAACCTTTGACCCAGTCTTGACCATCTGATCCCAAGTCTTTCCACCATAATTTCAGCTCCAAAGGGATTTTATTTAGGGAGAAATGTTCATTCATCATTGTGCTCGTCCTGCACATTTATTAAGGCGATTTTATTTAGAAAAAAAGGAAAATCTTTTTCAATGCAAGTTTTCATTTTTGAAGGAAAGAAAAGAAAATGACTTTCGAAGTGGCCATTTTTGCCAAAACAGCCTTCCGGCGTCCTTTCGGAACATTCGGCCATTTCCAAAAAATAGCGATCACCTCGATTATTTGAAAGGAAAATCTTTTTGGTCTTTTTTCTAAAAGTGTGGTTGGACCCGTTTAAGGGTTGCCTACGTATCCCACCTAACGGCGAGAATCAAACTTGCGTAGTTCGGTCAGATTAATTGACCAATTATTTCAACAAAAATTGTTCCACCCTTTTTTTCAGATTTTCAAATTTTCGGATACCTATTTCCTATAAATCTTATTTTCCTCTCTCTTTTTTTTCTTTCTTTTTCAATAATTTTTCTTTCCTCGGGATTTTCGCCGGTCCGCATAACGATCAAGGACAATAAAAATGCAACACACAACATGCTCGGTCTTTTCCAATACCGGGTCACCTGTCCTAGACGGACCCAACCCCTGTGTTGAGTCCCCTAAGTCAAATATGATGCAAATACTCGTCCTAGACCTATGTTCAAAATCTTACGGTTTCATAGAGTACTAGACCGTGTACCCGAGCGGACAACTCGAATCGAGGAGGGGGCTACGTACCGGTGACCCACGGAGTCAATCGGCTTTGTAACTTATCCGGCCTCTATTTTTCTTAATTTAAAAGTGACTTTAACAGAAAGGGGAGTCTCAACCAGTAAGCACATCCCCGGGGGTGAAGAGAGAAAGGTTTTCGGCACAATTTTATATACAATCCACATAATATCAAAGCGATAAAGCACATAGCATGTTGTTCAAATCATATAATGAAGTCAAACAATAACGCGAACGGCAATTCTAAAGAGCTCGAGTTCTTAAACCCCGAAACCGAAGTTCGGGGTTGGATTCCCCAGCAGAGTCGCCAGAGCTGTCACACCTCCCTTTTTACTACCCCACTTTTAGGAAATAAGCATATAAATACGCTCGTAGGGTATACCCCGACGCTCAGATATCCGAAACGGATAAAATAACGTAAGGGAAGGAGTTTTTCCAATTAAAGGACAATCGGTTTGGGATTTTATTGAGATTAATCACAGTCGCCTCTTGGGAATGATAATGGTGTCCCAAGTCACCGGTTAATCCCGAATCCGAGGAATTTGACTCTTAAATTGTCTGCGAAGCAAAGATCCGGATAAGGAACTCTGTTAACCCGGGAGAAGGTGTTAGGCATTCCCGAGTTCCGTGGTTTTAGCACGGTCGCCCAATTGTCGCTCTCGACTCTTGTTTTGACTTCATCACAGATTTTAACAACATATAGTGCTTTTACATTGAGTATTATTTTTAGAGAATTTGCGGCATCGCAAAAACACGCCTCGAGTCATACCGCAACCAGTACGCCTATGACTTTCAGTGTATTTCAGCTTTGCCGAGATTTGGATTTGTGTCGCACCAAGTGCACACTCGTTCAATGGAAGGTATATTAAAATCGTGCCCTAAAATAGTCTATCGGCTTTCGATTGTTTTGGGTAAAACTATGGAATTAGCTAATAGTCTTTCCGAGTCTAATTGTATTAAACCATTACTAAATGGGGGCCCCGCTTGTTCAACGTTATGCGAGGCTCGTCCCAATTATTTATTAAGGTCCAATCCTATTTGTTCAACTATATTTGCTATACATTGTTTTTGCCTTAATCGATTTGTAGTATTAAACATTCCAGGCCCGTCGAATTTTGTTATTTAATGGGGGCCTGGTCTTCTCTTCATTAAACACACGTTCGAACTGCCCAGGTCTTCGATGCCTAGGCAGTTTTAGGACTTCTCGCTGGCCTCGTTAGCTTCACATTATGGTCCAAACTCATATTGCATATTAGGCCCAAACCAATTGGTAGTAGATAACTATGAAAGTAAATACAAGGAACCAGAAATAACTCAATCATACAGGATTAAGAAGCGAAATCAAATTACTGTTATTCATTAGAAGAGTCGAATCACTGTACATAGAGATCAATATTAATTCTAAATTACAACTATTCAGTGTATACATGAATGAACTACTCCTATCCTTTTGTCTTCTGCTAATGTCCTAAACAACATTAAAATTAACGAGCTAAGAAGTGGTTTAACTGTATTTAAACAATCTAATTGTTTGTTAATGACAACTTATCTAAGCTAATTGACCTGATGGTGTATACACAACTGCTGATTCTTATTCGTCCTCGTTCATACTGTGTCACAGACCCCATTACAAGTGATTTATCAATTTTCCCTTACTTCTTTCCTTTTGGACTTATCTGTATCCACATACTAATTTACTGATATGTCTAAACGCTAATGTTACTGCAAGTTAAGCTCATTTGATATCATCGAAATCAGTTTCACCCTTCATTAAATTAGTTTCTTTTATCTTACTCAGATTCCAATATTAATCTACAAAACAAACTAATTGCGTGAGCATTGACTGTTGTCGACTCATGTGATTGCTAATAGACTTCGTTTTAGAGATTTTACCTAATTAGCTAAGTGAAGTGCTACTTACTACTACTACTATGTTACTACTTATTACAATGTTTTTGTTTTTCGTTTTTCAGCTACTACAAGATACATACAATAAGTAAATTACAAATCTAAGCTAGCAACACTAAAACAGACTATAAGGCAGCATATAATCGAGTCCAGATCTTCATTTCTATTTCAGTCAAACTTGCCATTACAGCTTCTAATAGACAGAAGAGTACCTGAATCAGCAAAGAAACCAATAAGTTCTAGGGGATTAGGCAGATAAGTAACAGCAATAGATCCAAACAGCAATGCAACAGTATTTGATTGACGATCCACCAAAGTAAAACCACAACAAACAGCAGACAGAAATCCCACAGTGAAAGCAAGTAGAAATCCAAGACCAAATTCAATCAAAGAACTCCAAAACCCAGAAGATGTTCACGAGTTTTCACCAGAAAAATCCCAGAAAAACACTACTGCTAAGTTATTTCTTTACTCTGAAACTTTTTAAAAGCCAGACTCAATGAATTTCAGATTGCCCAAAATTTCGAACCCCTTTCAGCCCCTTTTTAAGGTGTATTTATAGTTGGGCAAAAGGGCTGAAACTTGGGGAGAAAGTATGGGATTAATCCCACTTCTCCCCCTCTAAAATTTACCCATTGTACACTTAAGCCCCCATTTCAGTTAGCAGAAATCCTTCCAGCATGTGCTGGAAGGTTCTAAAGATTCCTTTTTATGGGTTTTTACCAATGTAGCCCTAAGGGTTTGGGATTTTTACAGATATCCCATTTTAGGGAGACCATTATACCCTTAAATCTCTGCAAAATTGCAGAAATCAGGGGTACAAATGACTCCCTTACCCTCTTATGTTTCACCCTATTCACTGTTTTACCAAATTGGTTTCCAATTATGCCCTGAATGCCACTGCTGATTTACCTGACTGCCTAGGTCAAGTTTCAACTTCTTTGGGACTTATTTAACTAATGGCCAGCCCTTGTATTGGTATTTAAGGGCTGGCCAGTTCTATTTTAAAGAACTATTTCAAATTTGGCCTCTTTTACTCAGTTCCAGTTAATTAGGACCAATTTTATTTCAATTTTAAAACTAATTGCAGGACTAGCCTGCTTTATTGACTCTTTAAAAAACTAGCCAGTCTCAAGTTGAGACTTGGATAATTACTGAACAATTAGGCCCAAAACCTTTGCAGGTTTAGCCCTTTTAATGTTCAGGGCTCAATATAGAGCCTGGGCAAGTCTGCATTTGCAGACTTAGCCACTTTTCACAACCAGCCCTTTTCTTAAGGTGGACTGTGTGTTAGGGCCTTATAAAGTTGGTCAACCTTTTGCAAAGTTGACCACTCTTAGGCCAATTATTGCTTAATAACCTACTTTTGTTCATTTAAGTCTAATTAAACTAATTGCAGGACTAGCCTGCTTAATTGAACTATTTAACTAATGGCCAGTCTCAATTTGAGACTTAGTCTGGGTAATTAAACCCATTTGCTGAACTGTTGGGCCCAGAACCTTTGCAGGTTTGGCCATTTAATGTCCAGGGCTCAAAAGGGAGCTTGGGCAAGTCTGCATTTGCAGACTTAGCCAGTTATTACACAATTAGCTTACTTAAGCTAGTGTGTGACAGACCCATAGAGTAGGTCAATTGCAAAATTGACCACTCTTGGTCACCTATTTAACTTGTGACCTATTTTTGTGATTTTTCAGTGAATAACCTATTTAAAAACTAACCATTTTCATGGACCTAATGCTAGCAGCTAGAACCAATTCCCCTAAAGTATGATAGGTATTTAACAGTGTTCACACTAACATAGAACTATTGCAAGCTTAGTCATTTTAATATATAATTGCACACATAACCACATGAAGCCAAATATTGTTCATTGATCAATTAAAACTCAGAAGAGGGGTTTGATAATGTTGAATCTCAACTAATCAACTCACATAACTTAAATTCATGTAGCAACATGTCAATTAACATCAATCAGGCTTAGTCACAATCATTTCATGCCAGATGACATACTGAAAAACCCTACAACACTTAGCATTCATGGACATAGATACATAGACACTAAATTTTCACAAAACAGTCAAAAGGAAATGAAACATGACTTATTTTAATAAGGAGAGCAATGGACCTTGGCAGAACAATATAAGAATGATAGTCAGAGTCCACTTTCAAGTACTAAACCTAGATTAATATATATATGTGATAGATAAAATGAAGATAAAGAAAAGAAAAGACATGAAGTAGCAGTGAAGAAGAATCCTACATCTATCATGTGAAGTAGCAGAAGAAAGAATCAGGATTTCTAACTCAGAGAAACAGATCATGATGGCTAAACATTTAAAGAATCACAAGAGAAGAACATGTCATGCATTTCACCAGATCAGAAGCCATAAATAAAAAAGATGAAGAAAAGATAGATTCTTGAACTTTAGAAGAAAAGGTCATAATAGACAGAACATAAAGACCAAATCAAAACAAGAAAAATAAGGCGAACAAAACCCTAATACTAACAGGTTCTTTGAATCAGGGAAACAGACAACACAGAACAAGATATAGGAAACGAGCAAGATCAAAAATCCTAAAACTAACAAATAAAGCACAAGATATCAAGAACCTAAAAAAACACCAGATAGAAGCAAAAAGATGAAACATGAAAGATGAACAGACAAACAGAGAGAGCAAAAGATAAAACATAAAAGGTGGGGGTACTTAGCTTGCAGGGCCGGTCCCCTGAGCTTCCCATTTTTCTCTTTTTTTTCTTTCTTTTCCGGTCTTTTCAAACCTTTCTTTTATTCCAGTCTTCTTTCAGCCCTTTTTTTTATTCCATTTTCTTTCATTTCTCTTCTGGTTTTCTCGTTAGACTTCAAGATGAAGTCTTTTAGGGTTTCTGGTTAAAAGGGGGTGTTAAGAAAGGGGAAAGGTTGGATCTTGAGAAGGTTTAAGTTTTGGGGGTCGTCGGAGTTAGGGTTCCGGCGACACTTTTTGGGATATTCGACGGGTTCCAGGGATCTTTGAGGGATGTGGGCGGTATGGTTGGGTAGATCTCACCAAGATGGTTCGATCGGCATTGGTTTGATGGTGTGATTCATACTTTGGTGGTCACCGATGGTGAGTTCCGGTGACCGGCGTTACAGAACAAGCTTTGTCTTCTAGGTTTTCTGGGTGTTTGTGGTGAAGAAGAAAGAAAAGAAAAAGAGAAAAGATGAGGGGGGGAGTTAGAAAGGCCGGCGACCACCGTGGAGAGTGGTGGCCGCCATGGCCAGCGAGGTCTGAAGATGACGAAGTCAAGGAGAAGGTAAGAGAAAGGGGGCGGCTAGGGTTAAGAATTTGGCAAAATGAACCAACCCTTCAGACACAAGTCTTATATAGCCGTGGTGATTGAGGTAATCTTGGCCGTCCGTTTGATGGAGATCAACGGCCGTGGTTGATGTTACTAAAACGACGTCGTGTCGTTACAACTAAGGCCCAGGCTATTGACCATCAGATCATTTTAAGCGGACGATTGAGATCAAAACTACCTATTTTAATTAACTAATTAATTCGCCCTTTTATCTCGGCCATTGGATTAAACAGGACGAACGGCTGAGATTCAATCTCTTATACAAATCGGACATGCCACTTCTTGGGCCAATTCACTGGGCATGCTCAATTCAATTCAAATCAGCCCAACCATATTATACCACCTATATTTTTGTATTTTTCTGCTTTTATTATTTTTATGTGTTTTCTTTTATACTTTTTTTTTCTTTTATGGAATAAAATAAAAACCTAATTTCCTACTTAACCTAATTATTTAGTATTTTTTGGCAATTTTCTACTATTTTTCCTAATTTTAACTACTTAAAACTATTTTTTCTTCTCAAAACTAATCAAATTAAATAAATTAATCACCTAGCCTAATTTGTTTTGATTTTTCTAATTTCTACTTATTCAAACACACAAAGTATAGCTAATTTCAAACAAAGCAAGTAATTGCACTCAAAAACCTATTTATTTTAATTTTGGAATTATTTGCCTGGTGCAAAAATCATGTGCTCACAGTAAGTACATATATTATGCATATATAAGATATATTCGATGAGATATTATCTAATACACTTATACTTAGTGGATAATATATATATATATATATATATATATATATATATATATATATATATATATATATATATATATATATATATATATATATATATATATATATATATATATATATATATATATAAACACACATGCCCGCTCCGTAGTACTATTCATCCCTTGTATTACAAAAGTATTAACGACTTATATTTATATTACTTGCATAGTAAATATAAAAGTAATTTTTAGTTTTGACCATATAGAGACCAACTTTGGTCGCTAACTGTAAATGAATTTAACTTAGCGACCAAAGTTGGTCACTAATTGTACATGACTTTAATTTAGCGACCAAATTTGGTCACTAAATTTTTGTCGGATTTTTTTATATTTTATATTATATTTTAATTAATAATAAAAATTGTTAAATGCTAGAACTGGGTCCCACTTTAGCGACCAACGTTGGTCTCTATTTTATTAAGCGACCAACTTTGGTCGCTAAATTTTGAATTATATTTATTTATATTTTATAATTTTTTGAAACAAAATATATATTTATTAAATATTATAACTAGGTCCCATGTTAGTTATCAATGTTGGTCGCTATCAACTTACCATTCAGTTAGCGACCAACTTTGGTCACAAGTTTTAAATTATATATATTTATATTTTATAAGTTTTATAAAATGATAATAATATTATTAAAAAAAATTATGTGGGTCCCACTTTAGCGACCAACATTGATCGCTAATCTCAGTATATCTTAGACCAAGCAAGTCTGACAGTCCAATCAACAGTTTGACTAAATTTGGGGCCAAGTAGCGACCAAAGTATTTCAAATATTTTTTTAATTATTTTCGGCAATTTGGCGACCGCTTTTATTGACAGACAAAATTTGATCGCTAATCTTTGATCGCTTTTTACAGGAATTCTAGTAGTGTCATGTTATATTTATCAAATAATTGTGGTCGCCCAAATTGGACCCTACAGTATTCTGTTTTAATTATTAGCCCTATAGTTGTTTGTCCACCAAGAAAGCTTACGCTGTCATAATTTAGAAGGAAAAAAAATAAAAAGGAAAAGAAAGATTTGTGAATTTCTTTTCTCTTTTTTTGTTTTTAGATAGTGGGAATTACTTTTACAAAGAAGAGGGAAAGTGTATCTTCTGGTCAAGTCAGAAGGGGACCAAATGATGCGTACTTATGATGGAAAAAAAAAAACAGATAAATATAAAGATTTGGAAAGTGGATTTTTATCTATCCTTTTTTACTAAATCAAAGTAAGCAATTGTGAGAAAAACAAAAGATGAGAAAGACACGCTTCATACAAGAAAAGGGAAAGAAAGGAATAACCAATTTTATGTGTATGATTTGGTATGAATGAAGCCCACGGAAATGATTTTCATGGATTTCCTTTATCTCTTTTGCGTGATGCATTTTAATTTAAGGGAAAATGACATTATTGCATTATATATATATATATATATATATATATATATATATATATATATATATGAAAAGTTACAAATTTTTTATACTCTTGTAACTATCGAATATAAATAATTTCGGCCGAGGACTAAAATAGAGATAAATAATTTCCATCGCATAGTAGGTCTCACAATAAATAGAGATAGAAGTAGGTTAAACTATTCCTAAACTCAAGAAATTAATCAAAATTATTGAGTTTTTAGATGAGTTGAGACTACATAAGTTAGATAGATTTATTAATTCCTAAATAATGGTTATTTCTTTTCTGATAATATTTCTTTTCAAGATTATAAAATTATTGTGGCAGTCCGGTTCACTTATGATATTATAATACCCAATATATATTTCGTAATATATCAATATAGAATTTGCTTAAGGTGTTAGATATACCAACACCAAACATTCTTCTCGACCCTACTAAATAAATGAAAAGAAAAATAAGTCGCCACTACTCCTTTAAAGGGCAAATATATTACTCTCATTTTTTAGCTTCATTTGAAACTTTCTGTCATCTCGAACTCCATTTACACCTTGCTTTAAACATACGTGACTTCAAAGTTTATAACAATTGTAGAATATCTACTTCAGCTATATATATATATATATATATATATATATATATATATATATATATATATATATATATATATATATATATTTGCTAACGTACTACATAGTTGTAGTAGGTTAGTATTGTATACATATTTATTTTCCTTAAATACCCCTAACATCATGTTATCAATGCATAAGTGAAATAGAAATTTTTGTCATCCTATCAATTATGATTTCCCCCATTGCTCTCCCCCGTCTCTGCCAACTAACTGCAAGTTGGGTGGGCATTAATTTTTTTTAACCTTTTTTTTTTTATGATTTTGCTTTCTATTCAACTACTCTTTCACAAGTTAAATACTTAAATTTTCTCCATTAATATTTTTTGTGAATGGCTTATAATTTTAAGGATTTATTGTTAAACTTTATGGAGTACCAAAGACATGAAAAGTGAAAATCAAACCATTACTCCATTGATAGGAGCATTTTACAGCACTGGTAAAAATATTGTAGTTAAAATTCTTGAGTCTTTCTAAATTTTGGTTTGTTTTAAAAATAAATATTGAAAAAGTAAAGTGAGTACAACTGCTAACAGAATGGAGAAGTCACCGGAAAAAGAAATAGAGATGAACAGTGACATGAAATTAGAAATAGGAAGGGAATTAGCCTATGGAGAATTTTAGATTGAAAAATGTTGTTGGTGGAGAACAAAAAAGGTGTCTTTAATGTGAAGGATGAGTGGTTTTTTTCTTTTGTGGAATGACCAAAAAGTCCTTGATAGTGAAATAATGGTAGTTTTTATAGAAAGGGCAAAAAAAATGAAAGCAAAGTTGTATACAATGCTAACCTACTACAACTATGTAGTAGGTTAACAAAATCCATATATATATATATATATATATATATATATATATATATATATATACTTACGCTATAATATGCACTAAGAATAAATATATTAGGTAAAACTGTATCGAATATAGGTTATGGCCATATTCGTGTGCTACTGTCGTATCTACTATGCACTAAGTATAAGTGTATTAGCTAACAATATACCTCGATTCCCAAAAGAATTTCTAGTTTTTTGACCGTAAAATTCTAAAGGATATAATTTGGTCAGGGCGGGGCGGTGATTATGGTTTCTTAGGTCGTATTTGATATCCAAGAAAAATATAAGGCATCCGGATCCAGGGCCAGGGCCCACGGTAGAAGGCGTGGGCTATAGCATACGAAAATTTGGTAATCGGGGGCTGAATTCTAGTTTTATGGACGTAAAACGCCATATAATGTAATTTGGTCATGGCGGGGCGGTGACTATAGTTTTTTAGTGTGTAGTTGACATCCCGGAAAAATTTTAGGCGATCCAGGTCCGGTGTTCCAGGCCCACGACGGAAGGCGTGGGCTATTGCACACAAAAAATTTGGGAATCGAGCGAAATTCTAGTTTTATGGCCGTAAAATGCCAAAAATATAATTTGGTCATGGAGGGACAGTGACTATGGTTTCGTAGGCTGTATTTGACATCTCAGAAATATTTTAGGCAATTCGGGTCCAAGGGTCCGGGCCCACGGCGAAAGGTGTGGGCTATAGCATACGAAAATTAGGGACAAGCGCGAATTTTTAGTTTTTTGACCGATAAATTCCAAACGATATAATTTGGTCATGCGGGGCGCTGACTATGGTTTCTTAGGTCGTATTTGACGTCCAGAAAAAATATTTGGCGATCCGGGTCCGGGGGCCCGGGCCCAGAGCAGAAGGCGTGGGCTATACCACACGAACATTTGGGAATCGAGCGAAATTCTAGTTTTATAGCCGTAAAATGCCAAAAAATGTAACTTGGTCATGGAGGGGCGGTCACTATGTATCCTTAGGCTATATTTGACATCCCCGAAACATTTTAGACGATCAGGGTCCAGGGGTTCGGGCCCACTATGGAAGGCGTGGACTATATCACAAGAAAAATTGGAAATCGAGCGGAATATTAGTTTTATGGCCGTAAAATGCCAAAAAATGTAATTTGATCATGGAGGGGCAGTGACTATAGTTCCTTATGCTGTATTTGACATCCAGAAAATATTTTAGGCCATCCGGGTTGGGGGATCTGGTCCCACGACGGAAGGCATGGGCTATAGCACACAAAAATTAGGACTCACGCAAATTTTCGGTTTTTTGACCGAAAAATTCATAAGATATAATTTGTTCATGGAGGGGCGGTGACTATAGTTTATAAGGTTGTATTTGACGTCCAGAAATAATATTAGGCGATCCTGGTCTGGGGGCCCGGGCTCACGGCGGAAGGCATGGGCTATAACACACACAAATTTGGGAATCGAGTGGAATTCTAGTTTATGGCCGTAAAATGCCTAAATATGTAATTTGGTCATGTCGAGGTGGTGACTATGGTTCCTTAGTTTGTATTTCACATCCCGAAAATATTTTAGGCGATCCGGGTCCAGGAGTCCGGTCCCACAATGGAAGGCATGGGCTATAGAACATAAAATTAGGGACGCGCGCGAATTTTTAGTTTTTTAACCGTAAAATTCCAAAAGATATAATTTGGTAATAGAGGGTTGGTGACTATGGTTTCTTAGGTTGTATATGACATCCAAGAAATTTATAAGGCATCCGGGTCCAGGGGGTCGGGCCCACGGTGGAAGGAATGGGCTAGCACACGAAAATTTGGAAATCGTGCGGAATTCTAGTTTTATGACCGTAAAATGCCAAAAAATATAGTTTAATCATGACATTGCGGTGACTATGGTTCCTTCATCTGTATTTGACATGCTGGAAATATTTTAGGTGATCCGAGTCCGGGGGTTCGGGCCCACGGAGAAAAGCGTGGGCTATGGCACACGAAAATTTATAAATCGAGCGGAGTTCTAGCTTCATGGCCGTAAAACGCCACAAAATATAAGATGGTCATGGAGGGGCGATGACTATGTATCCTTAAGCTGTATTTGACATCTCGGAAATATTTTAGCCGATTCGGGTTTGGGGATCCGGGTCCGGAGGTCCGGGCCCACGGCGAAAGGCGTGTGCTATAGCACAAACAATTTGTGAATCGAGCAGAATTCTAGTTTTATGGCCGTAAAACGCCAAAAATATAATTTGGTCATGGAGGGGCGGTGACTATGCTTCCTTTAGCTTTAGACATCCCGGAAATATTTTAGGCGATTCAGGTCCGGGGATCCGGACCCACGGCGGAAGGCGTGGGCTATAGCACACGAAAATTAGGGACTCACGCGGATTTTCTATTTTTTGACTGAAAATTTCCAAAAGATATAATTTGGTCATGTCGGGCGGTGACTATGGTCTCTGTCACGACCCTGGTTCACCAACCGTGAACCTGTCATGACGGCATCCAGTTTTCGCGACTAGGTAAGCCTAACACAATTGCAGAATTTATAGCCTTTACGAACAACTAAAAATAATAGCGGAATAACATAGAAAAAATGTAATAGGTGCCGTTTGGTACATACACTTCATCACAATTACTGAAAATATAACCTCCAAGACACGGAAACTCACGGGCAAAAACAGGCTAAAGATAGTAAAATTGTGGCTCTGTCCTCCAAGAGTATCTATACAACCGAAGCTAAAAAGGGAAATGAACTAATATCGCTAAGGAAGAACAGAAGGAGACTCTCTGGGTCTGCAGACGCAACAGATGCATACTTGAAGTCTTCGAATAGATCCGCAATCACCGATAGTGTGCCTGATCCGATGAACCTGTATCTGCACAACAAAAGTGTGCAGAAGTGTAGCATGAGTACACCACAGCGGTACTCAGTAAGTGCCAAGCCTAACCTCGATAGAGTATTGACGAGGAAGGCCAGGGCCCTACCGAGAATAATAATAACAACAATATTGAATAGTGTAAACAAGGAGTAGATCTGAAATAACAGCAAAATAAGATAGAAACTACAAGTCATTGATAGTTAAGCTAAACAAGGAAAAATAACACAACAAGTACAGAATCAATAGCACGGGATCTCCGAGAATTGAACCCGCAATCCATTTATGTAACACTCCTCAAATTTATAAAAGTTTTAATACACGCTAATTATTAAACTAAATTATTACTATTTTTATTATTTTTATCTTGCCCATATATATATATATATATATATATATATATATATATATATATATATATATATATATATATATATATATATATATATATATATAGGTATAAAATTAGGAAATATTAATAATTTTTTTTATATTACTAATTACTAAGAATGAGTATCAATAATTATTAAATGAGTTAAAAAGAAAAAAAAAAGAGAAAGGAAAAGCCTAAAGCCCATAAAGTGGGAAGAAAAAAGACAAAACCTTAAACAAAGTAAATATTAAAAGGTCTGAAGGCTAAAAAGCCTTAACAGAACAAATATACGTTCCTTCAGCAAAGAAAAAAAGGGCTAGGAAGCTTTATAGAATAAACTGAAGCAGAACGCTACGAAACTGAAGCGGACACTCACGCAGTGAACAAAAAAAAATCTAGGGTTCTTTTCAAATCTTTTTTTTTAAATTCAGGTATATAAACTTCCTTATTGTCAATTACCCTAAGTAGTAATTGGTAAGAATTAAGTAGTTAGTTCCCTTCTGATAACAACTAGGCCGGGAATCCAAACTAGAGTAAGAATTTGAGAAGTAAATGCGTAAGCAATAACAACAGGAATTGAACAACTAGAATTAAAGAGACGAAAATAAAGGATATGGGAAAGATTCAAGGAAAGAATTCCGAGAACTTTCAAGAACGCAAGTTCTATAGCCTTGACAAGATCAAAGTAACAATGTCTTGATTTATGAAAGAAATCAAACGCCTTTACTTAAAAAGCAAATCAAAATAATAGATTCGGATCTTGACCACTTTACGAGTAACTTGAGACAATAATTAATACTAGTATTAATCGCCTTCTAAGAATACCACAAAGGAATCAAAGATATCACAAAAGAGAAGTAAACTTACTACCTTGAACTATGAACTAGTAAAGGTTGAAAGATAAATCTCAAAGCACAAGTAACAAAGGTTCAAAAGAACTCTCAAAGTATGATATACTCAATCAATAATAATCTGTCTTATGAAGGAGAAGAACACCCTATTTATAGGAGTACAACGGCATAAATATAATATTAAAAACTAGGTGGGGTGGTTGTAGTGGAAAACACAATTATTACAATGAGGTAGGTGGTTGCTAAAGTCTAAGAAAAGCCTTTGGTTAGGTGAGGGGCGGCCAAGACCCTTTGGGCAGATTTGGGCCTTAAAACAACTAGTTTTGGGCCATTTGTATTGACTCCAATTGGGCTACTCTTGTAACACCTCTTTCTGGAACTCTTTTAAGCTCATTTTGAGCCCATTTGGTGACTCCAAGGGCTGATTTGGGTAACCAAATCTTCCTCCTCTTGGACTTCAATTTGAGCAACCAAATAGTTGTAAAACTTCGACAACTCTTCTCCTTTGGGCATGAGTTCTTCCTCCATAGTTAGAAGCTTCTTTATTTTCCACTGAAGTCCAGCAACCTTAGTTTGCAATTCCTTATCTTGAGATCTTGTAAATGGCCTTCTTGGAGCTTCCAAAACTCTATCCTTATCAGTGATGCTATCATTCCCCTCTTCTTGAAAAGAATTCGTCCCCGAATTCGATCCTACGTCAAACAAAGATAAGTCAGCAATATTGAATGTAGCACTTACTTGAAACTCACCAGTAAGGTCCAACTTGTAAGCATTGTTTCCAATCCTTTCAAGGACTTGAAAGGGGCCATCTCCTCTAGGATGCAACTTTGACTTCCTTTTGGAAGGAAATCTCTCCTTTCGAAAATGAACCCAAACTAAATCCCCAGGTTTAAAAATGACTTGTTTTCGGCCCTTGTTCTTTCTCAAGGCGGTTTGCTCATTTTTCTTCTCAATTTCAAGCCTTGTTTGCTCATGATTTTTTTTCATCATCTCAGCCTTTGTCCTGCCATCAAGACTAGCAATATCATTAGCAGGTAATGGTAATAAATCAAGTGGAGTAAAGGGATTAAAGCAATAAACAACTTCAAAAGGAGACATACCTGTAGAAGAATGGATTGTTCTATTGTAAGCAAATTCAATCATAGGTAAGTGATCTTCCCATAAAGTTAATTTACCTTTCAAAACAACCCTCAACATGTTTCCTAAGGTTCTATTGACTACTTCAGTGTGTCCATCAGTTTGTGGTTGACAAGAAGTGGAAAACAATAATTTCGTGCCTAACTTCCCCCAAAATACACGCCAGAAGTGACTCAAAAACATTGCATCCCTGTCACTAACAATTGTTCGAGGTATACCATGCAATTTTACAATCTCTTTTACAAAAAGATTAGCAACATGTGAGGCATCATTAGTATTTAAACAAGGAATAAAACGAGCCATCTTGGAGAACCTATCTACCACAACAAATATACTATCCTTACCATACCTTGTTCTAGGCAAACCTAACACAAAACCCATAGATATATCAATCCAAGGTGAAGTAGGAACAGGTAATGGCGTGTAAAGACCATGTGGTAACACTTTAGATTTAGCTTGTTTACATTCCAAACACTGTGTGCACATTCTTTCAACATCTTTTCTCATTCCAGGCCAAAAAAATTTTCAGCAAGTATGTCTAATGTCTTTGGGACCCCAAAGTGTCCCATAAGCCCTCCACAATGTGCTTCCCTTACAAATACTTCACGTAAAGAGAAATTAGGGTTACACAACTTATTATTTTTAAAGAGAAACCCATCTTGTAGGTTAAACCTATCAAGAGGACCCAATTTACAATCTGCAAAAGTTTTGCCAAAATCAACATCATTAGCATAAAGTTCCTTGATTTGATCAAAACCCATCAATTTAGAAGTGAGGGTAGAAACTAAGACATACCTCCTTGAAAGTGCATCAGCAACAACATTCTCTTTCCCTTGTTTGTAAGAAATTACACAAGGAAAAGTTTCAATAAATTCAACCCACTTAGCATGCCTTCTACTAAGCTTACCTTGACTTTTCAAGTATTTCAAGGATTCATGGTCAGTTTTAATGACAAACTCCCTTGGCCACAAGTAATGTTGCCATGTGGCTAAAGCCCTTACCAAAGCATAAAGCTCTTTGTCATAAGTTGAATAGTTCAATGTGGCTCCATTCAACTTCTCACTAAAGTAGACAATAGGTTTAGAATCTTGCATCAAAACAACACATATTCCCTTGCCAGAAGCATCACATTCAATTTCAAAAGATTTAGAAAAATCAGGCAATTGTAATAACGGAGCAGAACATAACTTTTCTTTCAACAAGTTAAAAGCATCATCTTGTTCTTTTCCCCATTTAAAAATCCTATCCTTTTTTATAACTTCAGTTAAAGGAGAAGCAATGGTGCTAAAGTCTCTCACAAACCTCCTATAAAAACTAGCAAGGCCATGAAAACTCCTAACTTCAGTTACACTCTTATGTTTAGGCCATTCTTTAATTGCTTTGATTTTCTCTTCATCAACCTCAACTCCCTTAGAGCTAATCACAAAATCCAAGAAAATCACACGATCCACATAAAAAGTACACTTTTTAAGATTAGCAAATAACAATTGCTTTCTAAGAACTTCAAAAACTTGTCTTAGGTGTTCTACATGCTCTTCTAAAGTATTAGAAAAGACCAAGATATCATCGAAGTACACCACAACAAATTTTCCATGAAAATCCTTAAAAACATGATTCATTAATCTCATGAAAGTGCTAGGTGCATTAGTCAAGCCGAAAGGCATAACTAACCACTCATAAAGCCCATATTTGGTCTTAAAAGCAGTTTTCCATTCATCTCCATGATTCATTCGAATCTGATGGTAACCACTTTTTAGATCAATCTTAGAAAAGATTTTGGATCCATGTAATTGATCCAACATGTCATCAAGACGAGTAATAGGGTGGCGATACTTTACTGTAATCTTGTTGATTGCTCTACAATCCACGCACATCCTCCAAGTTCCATCCTTTTTGGGTACCAATAGGACCGGAACAGAGCAAGGGCTCATGCTCTCTCTCACAAAGCCTTTCTCAAGCAACTCCTCAACTTGCCTTTGAAGTTCCTTTGTCTCTTCTGGATTACTCCTATAGGCTGGCCTATTTGGGATTTGTGATCCAGCTACAAAATCAATTTGATGCTCAATGCCACGTAAAGGTGGCAATCCACTAGGAATATCTTCTGGAAAGACATCTTCAAAATCCTGCAAAAGAGAACAAATACAACTTGGCAAAGAAGAAGTTAGCAACTCAGAATTAATCAAAGCCTCTTTGTAAGTAAGTAGTATTATAGGCAGCCCCTCTTTTCTTGCATTTAAACACTCTTTGGCTTTTATATAGAAACTCTCTCTTTTTCTTTCCTTAGCCTCTTTCCTCTTACCAAGACTGTCTATTTTTTTATTCGAACCCTCTTTTATCTCTTCTCTCAAATTGCTGCCCTCTCTCTCTTTCTTTTCTTTTTCCTCAAGCTCACTTTTTATCCCTCCCCTTGACTTTCCCATTGTTTCCTTTAATCTCTTCTGATCTTCAAAAACTTGAGAAGGAGATAAAGGTGCAAGAGTAAATTTTCTGCCATTTAGTTCAAGCGAATATCTATTCTTTCTCCCATCATGAAAAACATTCCTGTCATACTGCCAAGGACGGCCCAGTAATATATGACAAGCTTGCATATGCACTATGTCACAAAGAACATCATCCTCATATCTACCAACGTTAAATGAAATCATACACTGTTTATTTACCTTTAGTTCACCACTATCATTTAACCATTGGAGTCTATAGAGAGTAGGGTGTTTCATGCATGTAAGTCTCAGTTTTTCCACAAAGTATGAACTAACCACATTAGCACAACTACCACTACCAATGATCATAGAGCAAGTTTTCCTTTTATCCCACACCTAGTATGGAATATATTCTCTCGTTGTGCTTCACTATTACTTCCTAAACTGATAGTCATAATCCTCCTAACTACCCCAACCATTCCATCACTAGGTAGTTCTAAATCACCTTCATCACTCATGTCTCCCTCTTCATCTCCCTCACTCTTTTCACTCTCATATCCTCCATCTTCTTTTAGAATAAGGTTTCTTCTACTTGGACATTCATGCATCATATGTCCCCTTCCTTTACATTTATGACACTGAATAGAACTAGAAGGTGTAAAAGGTTTAGGGTTAAAGGTTTTACCTCCCTCTTTGTTCTCCAGTTTACCTTTTCCATTGTCTTCTTGAGGCCGAGAAAAATACTTCATCTCATGATTTGGCCATGGTTTCTTAGGCATGGTGCTTGTTCGACATCTCCATGAGCTAGATTGCTTTCTTTTATTTTGATTTTCTACCTTTATATACAAATCAACTAACTCATCTATTGTTACATATTGTTGTAATTCAACTACATCAGCTATTTCCTTATTTAAACCATTTAAAAACCTAGCCATTGTAGCCTCTTCTTCCTCCATACAATTAGCTTGGATCATAGCTATATCCATAGCCTTAAAGTACTCATCTACTGACATGGACCCTTGCTTCAATGTTTGAAGATGTAGTTGTAGCTCTCTTTGAAAGTGTGATGGTACGAATCTCTTCCTCATCACCCTTTTAGCCTCAGTCCAAGTAGCAATTGGTGCTTGTCCTTCTTGAAGTCGATCTTTATTAAGCTTTTTCCACCAAATAGAAGCATAATCAGAAAATGCAACAACAACAAGTTTAACCTTCTTCCCTTCAGAGTAGTTGTGACAGTCAAAGATTGCTTCAACCTTTCTCTCCCAATCAAGATACAAGTCTGGATCCCTTGTTCCCTTGAAAGATGGCATCTGCATCTTTATATTACTTATATTATCATCCTCTATCCTGCCTCTTTGTCCCCTCCTATCTCCTCTCACCCTATTAAAATCAATATCATTAAAATCATCAATAAAGTTTGCTTGATTTACAATAGGAGCATGGGGTACATTTCTTCTAGCAGGTGGCCTAACATTATTATCCCTCCTAAGTTCAGCTATTGTATCATTTTGATCCGAAATGGTATCCCTCATTTCTTGGAGTTGGAGATTCAGCCTTTCAAACTGTTGATGCATGGCTTGCAAGGTAAAATCATTCCTTGCTTTGATTTCAGCTTCTTGGAGAACCATTCGTTCATTATCACTACCTGTATGTGACATCTTTAAAAACTGTATCACACAAATTAGCTTCTTTTTTTTCTCTCGGAATAACCTTTGAACAAAGTACTTAATAGATTTATAGTTAAACCTAACTTGTATGTAGTTCTCAGTAGTAAAACTCAGATTTATCTTTTGTTTTTGGGAACAATTAAAAGAAGAAAGAACCAAATCCTAGAACTTTTAGGCTCGGTTGAAACAAGACACGAACGAAAAGGAAAGAATATAAATGTGCAGAATACAAAGAGTAAGAAAATCAAGGATCCCCTCTTCTTGTTTCCTTTGTTAATTGTTGGAAACACTTAGATACAAAAGATATATCCTGGAGAGCAAGCAATTGTATTTCTTCTTGTTTTAAATTGGATTTCGTTTTATTTTGTTTTTTTTTTCAAAATATCCCAAGAATTATCAAGAACGAAATCTTGATAGAACCGCTCTGATACCACTTGATAACAACTAGGCCGGGAATCCAAACTAGAGTAAGAATTTGAGAAGTAAATGCGGAAACAATAACAACAGGAATTGAACAACTAGAATTAAAGAGACGAAAATTAAGGATATGGGAAAGATTCAAGGAAAGAATTCCGAGAACTTTCAAGAACGCAAGTTCTATTGCCTTGACAAGATCAAAGTAACAACGTCTTAATTTATGAAAGAGAACAAATGCCTTTACTTAAAAAGCAAATCAAAACAATAGATTCGGATCTTGGCCACTTTACGAGTAACTTGAGACAACAATTAATACTAGTATTAACCGCCTTCTAAGAATACCACAATGGAATCAAAGATATCACAAAAGAGAAGTAATCTTACTACCTTGAACTATGAACTAGTAAAGATTGAAAGATAAATCTCAAAGCACAAGTAACAACGGTTCAAAAGAACTCTCAAAGTATGATATACTCAATCAATAATAATATGTCTTATGAAGGAGAAGAACACCCTATTTATAGGGGTACAAAGGCATAAAAATAACATTAAAAACTAGGTGGGGTGGTTGTAGTGGAAAACACAATTATTACAATGAGGTAGGTAGTTGCTAAAGTCTAAGAAAACTCTTTGGTTAGGTGAGGGGCGGCCAAGACCCTTTGGGGCAGATTTGGGCCTTAAAACAACTAGTTTTAGGCCATTTGTTTGGACTCCAATTGGGCTACTCTTGTAACACCTCTTTCTGGAACTCTTTTAAGCTCATTTTGAGCCCATTTGGTGACTCCAAGGGCTGATTTGGGTAACCAAATCTTCCTCCTCTTGGACTTCAATTTGAGCAACCAAATAGTTGTAAAACTTCGACAACACTTCTCCTTTGGGCATGAGCTCTTCCTCCATAGTTAGAAGCTTCATTATTTTCCACTGAAGTCCAGCAACCTTAGTTTTCAATTCCTTAGCTTGAGATCTTGTAAATGGCCTTCTTGGAGCTTCCAAAACTCTATCCTTATCAGTGATGCTATCATTAAGTAGTTAGTTCCCTTCTCCCTCTATATCAATAATAAATTTTATATTTAGGTGTAGTACTTTAAAATTGATTAAAATACACCGGTTGTTGTAGAATCGATTTTTTGACTGGTATCGATTGAATTGGGGCCTACGTATTGGTTCGAGAATTTTTGAGGTGAGTTGATACAACTCTTTACTAAAGTGGTTTAACTCACAAAAGCATGCATATAAACTGTTTGTTGAATTGCTTAAAAGAGTTTATATTAATTAAATTAGAGCTAGTGAGTACCTATTAACCTAAAATTGTTCTAGCAAATGTTTAGATGCGTTATTATGATATATGTGCTTATATTTTCAGATTTTTGTGTTATCGTTATATGCTATTTTCATGTTGAAAATTTATGAAGAAGAAAGAATCTTTAGAAACACTTTTATATGTTTAATTCATTCCTAAATTTCAGATTTTTATGTTATTCTTTGTACTTAACTGGAGTAGTAAGTACCTATTAGCTTAGAATTATTTTCTAGCTTAAGTTTAGATGATTATTTGGATATATGTGCATAAATTTCAGATTTTTATGATATTCTTTATATGCCATTTTCATGCTGAAAATTCATGAAGGATCAAGAACCTTTATAAATACTTTGTAATAATTATTTAATTCTTATGTCATGCCTTACATTTAAGGATACCAGTATGAGTATGTATAAAATATTTAGACTTGAAAAGTCACAAGAAGAAGTTTTAGAAAGAAAAGATTTTTGGGAGTATCCTTTATTCTGATAAGGGGTCATCGTCCAGGCCTAGGGTCTTGACCAAGGCATTGACTTCATGAATCTACTTTTGAAAAGTAGGGAGCACACGAGTCTAGGGTCTCGTTGCTGAGAATTCACTTAGCCATGCTAAGGTAAGATACATGAGCGCTGAGTACCATGAAACGAGTGGCACCTTGTGGATTGGGCCAATTCGATCAGGTTGGGATCGAACCCGTGCCGATCACACGGTGACTGAGACAGAATTAAGTCAGGGTAGTTGGAACTCCCAAAGTATAAAGTGAAGTATTTTTATCACGAAAGAAAAAGAAAAGAATTTTCTATTATGCAATTATTTAGAATTATTCTTATAAGCTTTATGTTTTACATGCATTTAGAACCGTTGTTCATAATGTATATATTATTATAGTTTCTTCCCCCCTGTTGTTGAGACTCACTGAGTACAATGGATGGTACTGACGTTCTCTTTTGGGAACCTACGTTGGTCTGTGGTACAACGTAGGAACCAGATTTGCAGGCGAGCCGACTACGAGTTAGGACTTCCTTCCCTTCCAGTGAAATTGGTGAGCTCCGCTTTTGTTGTGGAGTATTCTAAGATTCATTTTCATTTAGCTATTTCTTTGTTTATTTAGAGAACTAGCTAGAAAATCTCATGTCTTGAATAGTGCGTCGGTTTATTAGTAGATGCTTCATAGACATAGTCATTGGTTTGAGATTCAGAAATTATTTTATAATAACTTAGCAGTAATTTCAGTAGTTACTACGAATAAAGATTTTGGAGTTGATTTATTTAAAAATTTGAATTAATCAAAAGTATTTAGTTAGAGTATTGCTTTTCTGCATATAGAGTGTGGAGCTACAATTGATTGGATAAGCAGAGATGGTTCGCTCGATCATGTTTAGTTATCGAGTGCCTGTCTCGGCTTGTTTATAAAATGGGTCCTAACAAACTTGGTATCAGAGCCTCTGGTTTATGGAGTCCTAGGGGTCTATGAAGCCGTGTTAGTAGAGTCTTGTTTATTGTATGAAGCGCGCCATACTTATAAACAGGAGGCTACAAGCATTTAGGAAAAATCTCATTTTTGTCATACTTTAGATCGTGCAGTAGATCCTACCTCTAAGGAATTATCTAATGTATTCGTTTCTCCAATAATTCACAGAAATTGCTCGTACTCGCAACTCTGACAATGACACTCAGGATGATGCTCAAGAAACTCTTGCTACTATTATGGCCCAAGGAAGAACTAAAAAGGCTTCAACCCAGAAAAGGAAGAGTAAATCCACGGAGGAGGTTCAAGTACCCCGGGGTGAACATGAGGAAGGGGTGGAGCATAATGATCCGGTACCCCAGGATCCAGTACTGCCTACAACAACAGCTCCAGCTCAGGCAACTATATCTCCTTATGTGAGTCAGATGTTTAATATTGTCAACAGTGCTATGGAGATGTTTAAAGCCTTTATGGCCAACCAAAATGAGAGAAGAGATGAGATTCCGCCTCCATCAAATAGACAAAACAATTCTGAGTCCTCAAGAGTTAATGAATTTTTAAAGTTGAGTCCTCCAGTGTTCCATGGTTCTATAGTTGATGAAGATCCGATGTTGTGGCTGGAGGGTGTTAAGAAAGCCCTCCGAGTGATGAAAGCATTTGATGATGAAGTTGTAGAGTTGGCTGCTTACCAGCTTAGAGATGTGGCCGACGCTTGGTTTGAGATGTGGGAAAATGAAAGAGCTGAAGATGATGGCCCGCCTACTTGGGAAGAATTTGAAGAGGCATTCATGGCTATTTTTATCCCATAAGGGGATAAGGAAGCCACGGCTACAGAGTTCGAACATCTCAAGCAAGGGAATAGAAGTGTGCAAGAGTACTACATGGAATTCATAAGGTTGGCTAAGCATGCTCCTCTCATGGTTAAGACAGAAAGAGCAAAGATTTGCAGGTTTGTTGGCGGTTTGGCTTACCACATTAAGGATACGACATCAGCTGCAGCGGTAGGAATGACAACTTTCTCATCTGTTGTGGGGTTCGCCAAGAACTTAGAAAAAGACAGACTACAAAGGAGAGAAGAGAAAGTGCATAACAAGAAATCCCGGACAACGGGCAGGTTTAATGGTACATCCAGTGAAGGTGGAAGGGATTCCTCTAATAAGGAGTCATTAGAACTATCTCAGTCCAGTCATCAGTTAGGTGGTGGGTCTTTCTTCATGCGTACTCAGAAATATGGAAATTAGTCTCGCCAAAGTTAGAATTTTGGAAGATCATCCTCACATAGACAGAGTCATACTGAGCAACATTCACACCAGCAAGGTATTTGTGGAACATGTAAGCGGCAACATTCAGGTCACTGCAAGCTCGGGTTTCATGGTTGCTACCATTGCGGAGACATTGGTCATATAAAGGCCAACTGCCCAAAGTTGCAACGTAATTTCAGTGGCGGATCAACTCGTCCTTCTAGTTCCTCAGCTAATGCAGTTGCACCACCTCAGGCTTGTAGTTCTCATAATCAGACCGGGCATGAAGAAGGCAGAGGTGCAGACCGAGTTACTCAGGGAGGGGGACAACCCCGTTTGTTTGCTACACTTGATCATCAGAGTGCAGAGGCATCTGCAGAAGTTATTACAGGTATACTTTTAGTCTGCTCACATAAAGCATATGCCATAATGGACCCAAGTTCAACGTTTTCATATGTGACTCCATACTTTGCAATTAACCTTGACCTAGAACCTGAACAACTTAGTGAGCCATTCCTAGTATCTACTCAAGTTGGCGAGTCAGTGGAAGTTACCAGAGTCTATAGAGGTTGTATAGTTTCAGTCCAAGGTAGCAGCACCAAAGCCAATCTCATAGAGTTAGAAATGGTGGCTTTTGATGTGATCATGGGTATGGATTGGTTATCTTCCTGCTATGCCATGTTATATTGTCATGCCAAGATAGTCAGGGTTCAATTTACAAATGAAGAAGTCTTAGAGTGGAAGGGTAGTTCAGCATCGCTTGTAGGTAAGTTTATTTCTTACCTTAAGGCACAACGAATGATCGGTAAGGGGTGTCTTGCCTATTTGGCTCACATTATTAATCCAGAATTAGAACCACCAGCTCTTCAGTCAGTGCCAATTGTTAGAGAATTTCCAGAAGTTTTCCCAGATGACCTTCCCGGACTTCCTCCCGAAAGAATCATAGACGTCAGTATTGATCTCATGCCAGGAACTCAGCCCATATCTATACCTCCTTACAGAATGGCCCCAGTAGAACTTAATGAGTTGAAAGAACAGTTGAAAGATCTTCTTGACAAGGGCTTCATTAGACCGAGTGTTTCACCGTGGGATGCCCCAGTCCTATTTGTCAAGAAGAAAGATGGGTCTCTTAGAATGTGCGTCGACTATCGGCAGTTGAATAAAGTTACAATTAAGAATAAGTACCCACTGCCAAGAATTGATCAACTTTAGGGTGCAAAGTACTTTTAAAAAATAGACTTGAGGTCGGGATACCATCAGTTGAGAATCAGAAAAGAGGATATATCTAAAACATCCTTTAGAACTCGCTATGGACACTATGAATTTCTAGTGATGTCCCTCGGGTTGAAAAATGCTCCAGCTGCATTCATGGACCTCATGAACAGAATTTTCAAGCCATTCCTGGATAACTTTATTATTGTATTTATAGACGATATTTTGGGGTACTCTAAGAGCAAGGAAGATCACACAGAACACCTCAGAATAGCCTTGCAGACCTTGAAAGAGAATGAGCTTTATGCCAAGTTTTCAAAATGTGAGTTCTGGTTGCAGTCAATGGCATTCTTCAGCCACGTGGTATCTAGTGAAGGAATAAAAGTAGACCCTCAAGATAGAAGCAGTCAAGAACTGGCCTAGGCCGACAATGCCAACCGAAATCAGGAGTTTATTGGGGTTAGCTAGCTACTGTAGAAGGTTTGTGGAGGGGTTTTCCTTACTTGAAGCTCCATTAACTAAGTTGACTCAAAAACAGTTAAGTTCAAATGGTCAGACGCTTGTGAACAGAGTTTTCAAGAGTTAAAGAAGAGGTTGATCACTGCACCAGTGTTAACCTTGCATTAAGGTTCAGGTGGGTTCACAGTATATTGTGATGCCTCCAGAGTTGGACTTGGTTGTGTTCTTATACAAGATGGAAAAGTTATTTCTTATGCTTCCAGGCAGTTAAAGAATCATGAAAAGGACTACCCCACGCACGACCTGGAACTTGCAGAAGTGGTGTTTGCATTAAAGATATGGCCACATTACCTTTATAACAAGCATTCTGAAGTGTTTACAGACCACAAAAGCCTCCAGTACATTTTCAAGCAAAAATAACTGAACTTGAGACAGAGAAGGTGGCTCGAGCTATTGAAAGATTATGATATCAATATCCTTTATCACCCGGGCAAAGCTAATGTGGTAGCAGATGCACTTAGTAGGAAGTCAATGGGTGTCTTGGCCCATCTTGCTGTACAAAGGCGATTTTTGGGTCGAGAAATTCAAAAACTAGTAAATGATGGAATTAGATTGGATAAGACCGAGGAAGGAGACATAACTGCTCATGCCTTAGCGCAATCCTCCCTTGTTGCGCATGTTAAGGCTATGCAAGATGAAGATCCATACTTAGTGAAGTTAAAAGAAGGAGTCAGAAGCAAAGAAATCACGCTTTCACTCTAGGATGTGATGGAGTTTTGAAGTTGAATGATCGGCTATGTGTGCCTGATGTAGATGGTCTTAGAAAGACCATAATGGAGGAAGCTCACAGTTCGCGGTACTCTATCCACCCAGGTTCTACCAAAATGTATCTAGATTTGAAAGAATTGTATTGGTGTAAAGGCATGAAGACAAGTAGCAGATCATGTGGCTAAATGTTTGAATTGCCAGCAAGTCATAGCCGAGCATCAGAGGACTGGTGGCCTAGTTCAAGACATAGAAATACCACAATGGAAGTGGGAGATGATTAATATGGGATTTGTAGTAGGGCTACCTCGCACGTACCATAAACATGATTCAATTTGGGTTATTGTAGAACGACTGACAAAGTCCGCACATTCCTACCAGTAAAGACGACAGATTTCGCAGATCAGTATGCGCAGTTGTACATCAAAGAAATAGTCTGATTGCATGGTACTCCAGTTCAACTCAATTTGACAGAGGCCCTCAGTTCATATCGCATTTTTGGAAGGCATTTCAGAAAAGATTAGGCACCAAGGTCAATTTAAGCATCGCTTTTCATCCACAGACCGATGGCCAGGCAGAAAGGACCATTCAGATTCTCGAAGATATGATGCGTGCATGTGTTACAGATTTTGGAGGTAATTGGGATGATCACTTACCACTCATAGAATTTGCTTACAATAACAGGTATCAGGCCAACATTGGTATGGCTCCTTATGAAGCGTTGTATGGGCGAAGATGTAGGTCTCCGGTGGGTTGGTTTGAACTAGCAGAGGTGCCGTTGATTAGTCCAGAGTTTGTTTGTGCGGCCTTGGAGAAAGCTCAGCTAATTAGAGAAAGAATTAAAGCATCTCAGAGTCGTCAAAAGTCCTATTCTAACAGGAGGCATCATGAGTTAGAGTTCATGGTTGGTGATAAGGTGTTTTTGAAAGTTTCACCAATGAAAGAAGTTATGAGGTTTGGTAAGAAGGGGAAACTTAGCCCTAGATTTAACGAACCTTATGAAATTCTAGAAAATAAAGGAAACGTGGATTATAAGCTAGCGCTACCCGTTGAGTTGTCCTATGTTCATCCTGTCTTTCATGTGTCTATGCTTAGGAAGTACATTCATGATGAGTCGCATATAATACCTGCCATTACCATAGAAATTAAATAAGGCTTGACTTATGAAGAGTTACCTATAAAAATTCTTGATAGGCAAGTAATAAAATTGAGAACAAAAGATTTAGCATTGATAAAAGTTTTGTGGAGTAATCATGATTCAAAAGAGGCTACATGGGAGGTCGAAGAAGATATGAGAAAGAAATATCCATATTTATTTGGGAAAAAAGGTACGTGAACCTTAGTTTGGTTCGACATTTATACTGCATTTATTATATACAAGTTAGCAAGTATTTATGTCCTTTCTAGATTATACTTAGTCGTAGAAGTAATTTAGTTTGTTCCGTAGTCTATTTAATTCATTAATGTGATTTACTTGTGCTAAAGTTGTTGTGCTTTAGATTCTTGTTAGTTATTGTGGTACCTCCTTGCCGGATTGTGAATAATTAATTTATGAGTTGTGTATGGTGCTTATGAATGGCCTGTTATGGTATCTTTGGTTGTTGTTGATGTAGTAATGATATTTGTGACAGAGATATTTTTTTTGATAGTCCAATTTACAAAGGAAACTCTGCCGAAATTTTTGAAAATATAGGGAGTTAGCTAAAATTTTGAATCCCTTGGAAGAATGAGTAGTGCTAAGAAAACTTAAGAGGTTCAAGGACCTAAGGGATGATTGTTAGCTTAAGAATAAGGCCCTAGCAACATTCGAGGATGAATGTTTTTAAGGAGGAAAGATTATAACACTCCTCAAATTTATAAAAATTTTGATACACGCTAATTATTAAACTAAATTATTACTATTTTTATTATTTTTATCTTGTCCATATATATGGGGTATAAAATTAGGAAATATTAATAATTTTTTTTATATTACTAATTACTAAGAATGAGTATCAGTAATTATTAAATGAGTTAAAAAGAAAAACAAAAAAGAGAAAGGAAAAGCCTGAAGCCCATAAAGTGGGAAGAAAAAAGACAAAACCTTAAACAAAATAAATATTAAAAGGTCTGAAGGCTAAAAAGCCTTAACAGAACAAATATATGTTCCTTCAGCAAAGAAATAAAAAGCTAGGAAGCTTTATACAATAAACTAAAACAAAACGCTACGAAACTGAAGCAGACACTCACGCAGTCAACGAAAAAAAATCTAGGGTTCTTTTCAAATCTCTTATTTTTAAATTCAGGTATATAAACTTCCTTATTTTCAATTACCCTAAGTAGTAATTGGTAAGAATTAAGTAGTTAGTTCCCTTCTCCCTCTATATCAATAATAAATTTCATATTTAGGTGTAGTATTTTAAAATTGATTAATATACACCGGTTATTGTAGAATCGATTGTTTGACTGGTATCAATTGAATTGGGGCCTACGTATTGGTTCGAGAAGTTTTGAAGTGAGTTGATACAACCCTTTACTAAAGTGGTTTAACACACAAAAGCACGCATATAAACTGTTTGTTGAATTACTTAAAACAGTTTATATTAATTAAATTAGAGCTAGTGAGTACCTATTAACCTAGAATTGTTCTAGCAAAAGTTTAGATGAGTTATTATGATATATGTGCTTATATTTTCAGATTTTTAAATTATCATTATATGCTATTTTCACGTTGAAATTTTGTGAAGAAGAAACAATCTTTAGAAACACTTTTATATGTTTAATTCATTCCTAAATTTCAGATTTTATGTTATTCTTTGTACTTAACTTGAGTAGTAAGTAGCTATTAGCTTAGAATTATTTTCTAGCTAAAGTTTACATGATTATTTTGGATATATGTACATAAATTTCAGATTTTATGTTATTCTTTATATGCCATTTTCGTGCTGAAAATTCATGAAGGATCAAGACCTTTATAAATACTTTGGAATATTTATTTAATTCTTATGTCATGCCTTACAATTAAGGATACCAGTATGAGTATGTATAAAAGATTTAGACTTGAAAAGTCACAAGAAGAAGTTTTAGAAAGAAAAGATTTTTGGGAGTATCCTTTATTCTGAGAAGGGGTCATCGTCCAGGCCTAGGGTCCTGACCAAGGCGTTGACTTCCTGAAACTACTTGTGCCAAAGTAGGGAGCACACGAGTCGAGGGTCTCATTGCTGAGAATTCACTTAGCCATGCTAAGGTAAGATACATGAGCGTTGAGAACCATGAAGCGAGTGGCACCTCGTGGATTGGGCCTATTCGATCAGGTTGGGATCAATCCCGTGCCGATCACACCGTGACTGAGACAGAATTAAGTTAGGATAGTTGGAACTCCCAAAGTATAACTTGAAGTATTTTTATCAAGAAAGAAAAAGAAAAGAATTTTCTATTATGTAATTATTTAAAATTATTCTTATAAGCTTTATGTTTTACATGCATTAAGAACCTTTGTTCATAATGTATATATTATTAAAGTTTTTCCCCCATGTTGTTTAGACTCACTTAGTACAATGGATAGTACTGACGTTCTCTTTTGGGAACCTACGTTGGTCTGCGGTACAATGTAGGAACCGGATTTGCAGGTGAGCCGGCAACGAGTTAGGACTTCCTTCCCTTCTAGTGAAATTGGTGAGCTCCGCTTTTGTTCGTGGAGTATTATAAGAGTCATTTTCATTTAGCTATTTCTTTGTTTATTTAGAGAACTGGCCAGGATATCTCATGTCCTGAGCAGTGCGTCCGTTTATCAGTAGAGGCTTCATAGACATAGTCATTGGTTTGAGATTCAGAAGTTATTTTATAATAACTTAGCAGTAATTTCAGTAGTTACTACGAATAAAGCTTTGGAGTTGATTTATTTAAATAATTGAATTAATCAAAAGTATTTGGTTAGAGTATTGCTTTGTTGCGTATAAAGTGTGGATCTATAATTGATTGGATAAGCAGAGATGGTTCGCTCGATCATGTTTAGTGATCAAGTGCCGGTCTCGGCTTGTTTTTAAAATGGGTCGTGACAATTTAACTCAGTAGCACAGGATCTTCCGGAATCGAACCCGCAGTCCATTTATATTAGTGACCAGGATCTCCGGCAATTGAATTTGCAGTCCATTTATATCAGTAGCCAGGATTTTCGGGAATTGAACCTGTAGTCCATTTATATCAATATCTAAGATCTCCGAGAATTGAACTCGCAGTCCATTTATATCAGAAACTCATGATCTCCAGGAATTGAACCCGCAGTCCATTCATATCAGTAACTCAGGATCTCCGGGAATTGAACCCGCAGTCCACAGAATAAACACAATCAAACAAGGAAAATACACAGAGAAAAAGGAATACACTACTACGAGTAACAATTAAATTAAATCTCAACATGTCCCAGGTAAGCTCAATTAAGACAAATAAGCATTTAGACAGTTAATCCTACCTAATCATGCTCCTCTAACTAACACATGATAAGTCTTGCATTTAACCCAGTCAAATAACAGAGATGACATCGACTGAACAATTCAAGTAAAGTGGATTTTCAAAAATTTTCACATGTACACGCCCGTCACCTCGCGTACAAAGCATTTAAATCAACACATAATGTACCCTAAGGGGAGAGATCCCCCACACAAGGTTAGACAAGCCACTTAACTCAACCCGGTATAAAACCGCTAAAAACAATGCCCTTGCCATAAGTATCCAACTCCGAGTGGCCCAAATCTGTTCAAACCAATTACATAGTGTATATAACATCGCAAGTAACTGATTATTCCGTTAAATTTAAAGCTACGGCGTGAAAATAGATAAAATGACCAAAATACCCCTCCAACCATCGGCTCGGAATTGAAATAGTTTTATTTTTTCAGAACCCTCGAACTCACACGAGTCTAACCATATAAAACTCTCCCAAATTGGAGGTCAAATGCACCCTCAAATTATCAAAATTAGTGTCACGACCCCAAACCCGGTCGTGATGGCGCCCAGCGTACTGCTAGGCTAGCCCGACCAATCAACGACAATTACGGAGCTAGAAGCTCACTTTATCCAATTTAAGCATATCAAACAATAAAACAACAGTAATAGATATATCAAAACGGGGAACTAAGTCGCAACACATGCCAACTCACATAGACCGAAGGGTCAAGAGTCAAGAGCCTCTAAAGAATATAAGTGTAATAAGGTTTACAACCAAAACTCAGTACGGAAGGAATGACAACAAGAAATGAAAAAGGCAGTCAGAAGGGGAGTCAGGTCATGCGGACGCAGCACCTACCTCGACTATCCCGCACAATGCCTCCGAGCGGCTACCGGATCGGGTCTGCTGAGAGGTACCTGGATCTGCACACAGGGTGTAAGGAGTAAAATGAGTACTGCCAGACTCAGTGGTAATAAACAAGGGTAATACAGCGTAGATAAGAAATCCACAATAAAACACTATGTAAAGCTGTAACCAATACCCTGTAACAGTTCAATATCAACAGTAGAGAACCAACGAAATATCAATAACATAGTATAATAGCTAGCAAATGTAGCTAAATGCAATGCAATTCATGAAATGACCGCTAAGGCCCGTAGCCCGATCCAATTTGGGTACCCGTGCTCACTGTGGGGTTCAGACTCCGGAGGGGCTCCTACATCCCAAGCACAATATCATGAATATACGCTGCGGCGCGCAGCCCGATCCACTACCAGTCAGCTAATATGCAAATGCAGCCTCACAGGCTCAAAAGTAGTTTTGTAAACACTTTTATCATTTTTCAGTTGAAAACAGTAAATGTTAAGTTCTAGAGATTGGAAATATCATGATAATAGTAATAGCTACGGACTGGTAGTAAAACTAGCATGTCAATATCACACCACAATGCTAACGATCCTCGTAGGATCCCAATAACTAGTTCACAGCCCATAAATGTACTCAACCATCTGAGAAGGAGGTTCAACGACTCAAGAGTAGCCAATATCACAATATAATGTGCAACCATCTGAGAAGGAGGTTCGACGGCTCAAGAATAGCCAATATCATAACACAATGCCAACAGGTCGGACTAAGCCATAGTCCCCAATCACAATCGAACCCGCACTCACAAGAGACTACGTGTCTCGCCGCTATACAGTGTCACAAAGTGGTATACCATGGTTTCGAACCCGCTGGTCATCACCCACATCTATTACTCACCTCAATACGGCTCGACGACTAGTCCGTGATGCCCTTGCCACGAGAATGAAGTTCTGCACGCGTAGAATCTGATCAAATATAGTAGAAACACATCAAATTAAGCCAATGGAATGATACCCAGTCAAATCAACTCAAAGTTTCCAAAACCCGACTTTCGGTACGCTTCTCGAAAAATTACGAAAGTCACATATTCGGAACCCTCGTCTCAACACGAGTCTAAGCATATAAATTTTACAAAATTCAGACTCCTTTTGCCCATTCAAACCCTTGATTTTCTAAATTCAAGACTAGGTCTAAAACCTCCATAAAAATACCCCAAATTCGTCCAATCGCATGAGATAATTGCATAATATTATCAATACTAATCATAATTTGAGTCCATAGTTGATTACCTGATGAATCCCCTTGAATTTCTCTTCAAAATCGCCCAAATCGCCTCTTAAGCCGAGCCCCAAATGTTTTGAAATGTTTCTGAACTTTCTAACTTCTGATATAATTAAACCTTCTGCGATTTTCGCTTCTGCGGACAAATTTCCGCCTCTACGATACCGCTTCCGCGACCAATTGGTCGCTTATGCGAATCCTAGGCCTAATTGGCCATTTCCGCTTCTGCGAGCCACGGACCGCTTCCGCGCGTCCGCTCCGGTGGAATTACCTCCGCTCCTGTGGGACTTCCCGCTACTGCGCATAAGAGTCCGCTTCTGCGGACACGCTTAAGCGGCCAAAATTCCACTTCTGCAGATCCTTCACCACTCGACCGCTTCTGCGACCCTCATTCAGCATCAGCGATGCCGCCCCTGCGGACCAGGCTCCGCTTCAGCGATCACCTCCGCCTCTGCGCCCCCTTGTCCACTCCTGCGCTCCCATTTTTGCAGGAGCGAAAACAACAGAACAGAACTCAAAACCTGCAATTTTCCATGTTTTCTTCTGTTTAACCACCCGAAAACACCCTGAGGCCCCCGGGACCTCATCCAATCACACCAACACGCCCTAATACCTTATTCGAACTTGTTCTAATCCTCAAAACACGTCTAACAACATTAAAACACATAATTCATATCGAATTCAAGCCTAAATTCCTTAAAACTTTCTGAATTACACATTCGATCAAAAACCCGACCAAATGATGTCAGATTGACCTCAAAATTTTGCAGACATATCCAAAATCACATAACGAAGCTACAGGAATTGTCGGAATTCCATTCCGACCCCGGATCAAAATCTCACCTACCATTCGGATTTCGCCAAAATTCAACCTTAGCCAATTCAAGCCTATTTCTACACTGAACCTCCGAATTCAATTCTGATCGCTCCCATAAGTCACAAGTCACCTCCCGGAACTAACCAAATCATCAGAATCCGATTCCGAGCACTCTAGCTAAATAGTCAACTCCAGGTTGACTTTCCATATTCAAGCTTCCTTCAAAAATGCCATATGCCTCATTTTCAATCCAAATCGCTCCTAACTCACCCGATAGGCTCTAACACTGATATAAAAATATAAAATACATAAATGCAAGGTAACAGGGAGGTACTTTCCGTGACAACGGGCCGGGTCGTCACATTCTCCCCAACTTAAACAAACGCTTGTCCTCGAGCGGACCCAGAGTTATACTAGATGCAACCCAATAGCTGAATGACCTTACCAAGCATATATTCGGGCGATCATACGTCACCCTATCTCACATAAGTCCGAAAAAACAATATAGCTGAAATTTCACTGACCATTTGTACCATAAACCACATTGCACTTTCTGAAATCATATGCCAATCCTAATCTCATGCCTATACCCAGGATACACACGATCCAGCTGTAATAGCCCATACTTGCCACTTTGGGTGAGATCACATCATGTATCAAACAACCCAATCACTCGAGACGATGGCCTTGGGTCACAACAATTGCCCAAGGTAATCAAGTACTAACAGAAAAACCTTTCTTATTAGATAGAGTCTTATTCCAACACCTTCATATCCTGCCCAGGGCAGCTGAAACACGCGATATACCGAACACATCTCTCGGGTCATCCATTCCTGAATCCATTTCCCTTTTAACTGATACCACGCTAGATTTCGGAGCTGAACCGCGATATTACCTTTCTAACCAGCTGAAATCACATATACTCACACTCATTATTGGCTCCAACGATCATTTCGATTATAATACACCGCACTAGTGATATGACACCTCAACACCGGCCTAAGCCACGACAAGCACAACATCGGCTCCAATAAGAGACGTCTGAACATACTCAAATCATGACAACTGACTCAAACAAAAAAGTTACATTTCAATTCCTCTGTGCTATCATAACATAGGACTGAGATCGCGTTCCACATCTTTGAGTACCTAAATCCTCCTCGAGAGGTCATAACATCACGTGGCCTTGCCACGATTCGTGATTCTATCCCAACTCTATTACTCATGAAGCACCTCAAGTTACAAAGCTCAAAACGGTCAGCCACACACATATTTAGGTCTAAACCCAAGCAATCAATCTCACCCACGGTGAAACAATTAATGCATGTTATCAAATCCTGAAAGGACACATCGATGTGCCATTCACCGAGCGATACTCAGTACGAACTTTTCTTTAGAAGCCAGGAAGTATTGTATACCAGGTAACATATAACTAACTCTATTTTCACATTACACTGTTGCGGCGTGCAACCCGCTCCAATGACATACCCGTGGTGGCGTGCCACCCGATCCAGATACTATACTTGTGGCGGCGTACCACCCGATCCAAATAACCCGTGGCGGCGTGCCACCTGATCCACGCATAAATCTCGCAAAAAGGAAATGCACATTGAGTCGAATTGCTCATTAAAGTAACCATATCACTAGATATTGTCAGTTTACATTACCTTGTCCTTTTGGACCATATTCCCTGCCAATTCACTAGAATAGTTGTACCATTTTCCTTAATCACCACAAAGATCGATTCTTAAATCACCTGCAGCTGTCCGCGCTGCTCAATAATTTTAATGACTTCCCATATATTATGAACTGATCTCAAAACCTTGAATATGGCATTATCAACTTTCCATAACACATCGCATATACCATACCACACTAAGACAACATGGAAATTCATATCCCTTTCCTACGCCGCAAACATCGGCGCACTCAACTAGTCAAGGACTTTCATGATCTCATATAGAGAGAACTCATTACACATTCCAAGCCTTGCATACCAACAGGAAAAATACACTCATTTTCAAATCACGGTAAAACACATCATAAACCCTTTCTCCCAATTACAATTATATTCCACAAGTTAAAATGCCAGGACTAAGTCCTTATACCTATATCGAGTTGCACAATATCTGCAAGATTCATTACTTCAATCACATACCAAGAATTAATCGTATTCCTTATCATACCGTTTCGGTTTATTAACAAGTTGTTCCATTTACCCAGTTTCCTTTCTGATTCATCTTACTGTAACACCATAATACATCAACTCATGTTACAACACTAGACTCGTACCTAAGACCCATAAGCCACTGAATACTCCCTCAATGTTTCCCAGAAGTACCACATTCTACAATACATTATTTTGAAGAACTTTATGCGATTTGAATTCGTTATCATTACCTTCCAATACGGTTACATAGTCCCATCATTCACATGATATAACACAAGTCTTGATCTCTTCTAACGAAACCAATGTCTTTAGCCACATGCACAATCTTTAGACACCTGACTGTTACAAGTAGAATCTTGAACACCGCAAAAAACAATTCTCGGGCGTCATTCACCCTCATTCAGCTGTAATTCAACTGTCTTATTGAACAGACCTACTCGTGCCTTGCTATAACTCTGACACCGCAGAAGATGATTACATACAGACAAAATTGGCTATCTCTCTTTTCTATACACCAAATATTCCTTACCAACATCAGTTCAAAACATCCTAGTATTTCTTCACATCTACAAAGCATCATAACCTTTATCAAGATTCCCCATCATACCTAGAGACAGAACCAACATAGCACACAATAATGCCATCAATTAATCAATAACAACCTCCCCAACTTGTCTTAGAGCCACACATCTAAGCGCTTTTAGCCACTCATAGCATTCTTACTCAAATGATGCCACAAAGTTCTAGTTAGATTAAACTCAAGTCATTTACAAGCTTCGGTGGAGATTCGAATTATCAGACATCTTAACTCTTTTGCAATTCTTGAATTCTTTCACACACAACAGTTAAGCCCATTCTTTAGGTGATAAAAATCTTTTCTAAGTCCCAAATTTTTCCAAAAATTTTGGCAGAGTTTCCTTTGTAATTTGGCGTATCCACCTGCTAGAGAATCACCAAAACCATCCTAACAATACTTTTACAACTCGACAAGACATCACAATGCATATCAACAACATTAGTCTCAATACCACACAAATCATATTACCATAATTGTTACATGAACATGCGTTGCACCTACTCGAATCATAACACATATCAAATACCTTTCAACTACACATGTGAATCAACCCACCCACTTCGCCTCAATTTAGCATTTCAGCACAATACCTTCAACCAGGATACACATAGCATAATCACTTTAGTCTTCCTGAGTCTGAACTCGTTCCACTACACGCAAGGCAGTTTACCTTCCAACTAAGAGATATGATAAATATTCACCACGCCTATAGCTTGGGGCTACACAACAGATTACGATAAGAGTAGAACATCTAACAACTCATCCATTATCAAACCTCCCTAATACTTTACAGATCGGCACAAGGCCCCAAACATGGCTACTAACCCAAATACACAAATATAAGCCCAACCTCAGCCATTATACACAGTAATCTATCAATCGGGAATGATCAAGTCCAAATCCCCAATCACAATACCACCACGCTCGTCACATGACGCGTGTTCCAACTCAGCACAACACTGTATAGTGCAAATAAGGGGTTTCAAACCCTCAGTACATTATCCACCGTTCGAATTTCGCCAAAATTCAACCTTAGCCAATTCAAGCCTATTACTACACCGGACCTCCGAATTCAATTCTGATCGCTCCCCTAAGTCACAAATTACCTCCCGGAACTAACCAAATCATCAGAATCCGATTCCGAGCACTCTAACTAAATAGTCAACTCCAGGTTGACTTTCCATATTCAAGCTTCCTTAAAAAAGGCTATATGCCTCATTTTCAATCCGAATTGATCATAAACACCGATATAAAAACATAAAACACATAAATGCAAGGTAACGGGGTGGTCATTCCCGTGAAGACGAGCCGGGTCGTCACAATTAGTGCTAAGAAATGTATCCCAAGTTTCATCCCAAATCCAAAATTAATGGAGGAATTCGAGTTTAAATTAGTGGATATTAATCATATGGGAGTAAGAAATCGTTACCCAATAATTTCCTCTCAAAATCCCTCAAACAATCTCCCAAAAATCGAGCTCCCTAGCTTGCGTTTAAGCAATAATGGAAGAACCCTCGTTTTGAAATGTTATATTTTGATAGGTATTTTGTTCAATGTGATCGCATGAGTAGCTATGCGATCGCGTAGAAGAAAAATTAAAGCCCCAAAAATTGTACTATGCGATCGCAGCCTAAGGCTTACGATCGCATAAGGTGAAGAATTAATATAATGCGATCACATGAAGGCCTATGTGATCGCGTAGAAGAAATTGACCCCTGAGGCACAAACTCAAATTCTATACAATCGTAGACAAGGAGTGCGATCGTAGTGAAGAGAGAAACAGAGCTATGCGATCGCGGACAAGGCCTTGCGATCACATTGAAGAAAAATAGGACTCCCTTACCAGACATTATGCGATCGCAGGGACACCTATGCGATCGCATAGAGTAATTGTCTGCAACAAAACCCTGCAATTTTCCAACTTCCGAAATTGTCCCGTTGGGCATCCGAAACACCTCCAAGGCCCCCGGGACCTCAACCAAACCCACAGACATGACCCATAACATCGTTCCAGCTTGTTCAAATCCTTAAACTACCTATTACAACGTCGGAAACACGAATTAACCAAGTATTCAAGCCTAAGAACTTTGAATTCTAACCAAACACATTTTCGATCAAAAACCTATCCAAAACTTGTCCGAATGACCTGTAATTTTGCACGTAAATCTAAAATTACAAGACGAAGCTACAGCAACTTTCGGAATCCCAAATCGACCCTCGAATCGAAAATTCACTATCGGACCGGAATTTCAAAAATTTCAAACTTTGGCATTTCAAGCCTAAATGAGCTACGGACCTCCAAAATACATTCTGAACATGCTCCCAACCCCCAAATCACCTAACAGAGCTAATGAAACCATCAAATCTCCATTCCGGGGTCGTCTTAACACTGTTCTAAATACGGGCCATTTTTCAACTACAAAGCTCTCATTTAGGGACTAAGTGTCCCAAAACACTTCAAATTCCAGAACCGACCCTCCCGCCAAACCATAATAGCATAAATGAACTTAGGGGAACAGTTAAATTGGGGATCGAGGCATAAATTTCAAAAATGACTGGCCGGGTCGTTACAATAGCCAGCGTGACGGTCTTGGCGTGACAATCAAGAATAGCATGATGGGGCGACAACCAGTCCATGCCCAGAATAATATCAAAGTCAACCATACCTAGCAACAAAAGATCATCCCTGGTCTCAAAACCACAAATAGTGACCAAACATGACCAATACATATGGTCCACAACCAGAGAATCTCCCATCGAAGTAGAAACATAAACGGGGGCACTCAAAGAATCCCGATGCATACCCAGATGTGAAGCAAAATAAGAGGACACATATGAAAAAGTAGAACTAGGATTCGATAAAACTGATGCCACTCTGTGACTACCTATGATAGTACATGTGATAATAGAATCAGAGGCGACCGTTGTGGCACGACCAGGAATAGCATAAGATCTGGCACGTGGCTGGGCAGGTGGGATGGCAGCTAGAGCTGGAACGATGGCCTGCTGACCCTGTGGAACATGCTGAGGCTATGAAGTCTGTGAAGGCGCACCCCTCCCATGTCTGGGGCACTCCCTAACCAGATGGCGAGTATCCCTGCACTCATAACAAGCTCTAGGAGGGCACGGTAGCTGCGAATGACTAGGCCCGCTCCCGCTAGATTGACCCGTGGAGGTATCCCGCGCAGGAGGCACACTGGAAACTGGGGGAGCATAATAAGGCTCCCGGGGTGCTGGGGAAGCTGGAGTACCACCGACTACTGGCAATGCTGAATGAACTGGATGACCGGATTAACCCCTGCCATATCGATCGGCTACAGCAGTACGCGTACCAGAGAAATCATTTGACTCCCGATACCTCTTGGCCTCCCTCTCTCCTCGCTCCCTAGCGAGCATACTTTCAATCCGTCTGGCAATACTCACCACATGCTGATAAGGAACATCCATGCTGGATCGGATAGGCAAAATAAGACCCTAAATAAACCTCTGCACTCTCTCCCGGACGTGGCGACCAAAGCCGGTGCATGTCTGGTCAACTGGGTGTTACTGATGGCATACTCAGATACTGTCACAGTGCCCTGGCTCAACCGCTCAAACTCCGCACATCAAGCATCCTTGAGGCTCTGGGGAACAAAATCCTACATAAACATGTCAGAGAACTATGTCCAAGTCAGCGAGGCAGACTTGACCGGACTATACAACTCATATGTACGCCATCAATCATAAGCGGCCCCTCGAAGGTAAAAAGAAGTAAAGAAACTGTCACGACCCCAAACTCGGTCATGATGACGCCCAGCACATTGCTAGGCCAGCCCGACCAGTCAACAAAGTCACAGAGCCAACAGCTCACATTTAACCACTTTTAGGCATAATCAAGATCAAATAATCACAAAGAAAAATATTCTAATACGGGGATCACGTCCCAAACCAACAAAACCTCCCAAAGACCAGGAGTCACGAGTCATGAGCCTCTACAGAGTATATAAAGTGTGATAGTGTCTATGACGGTGCTCAAGTGCAGAAATAGATGTCAACATGAATAAAAGTAAGCTAGAAAGTCAGGTTATGCAGACACTGGCAGCTACCTCGACTGTCCAAATGCACTCCCGAGCAGCTACAGAATCAGCTCTGTTGTGATGTACCTGGATCTGCACACAAGGTGCAGGGAGTCTGGTGTGAGTACTTCCAACTCAGTGATAATAAAAGTAAATAATGCTGAAGGAAAGAAAATCACGCAAGGCACTATCTCATGCTACACAATACAGAACTATATTTTTATTCCTTTCCAGCATATGTGAGTAGATTATTTAGAAATCTCAATTTTTAGCTTTCTTTCTTTCTTGATAACATACCAATACCTGGGTACAATCTCAAGCAGTGGAAGTCTGCACTCAAATCAGCCCCTCGGGCTCAGCACTCCTTAACAATTTTCACCAGGAGATCTGGTCAATAAGGGAAATAATGCATGTGTGCAGTAATGTATGAGTGCTAAATGTTATGTCACGTAGTACACGTAAGCTAATGTATGTATGCCATGCAATGCATATGACGCTGTGGCGCACAACCCGATCCATGCAAAGGCGCCCGCGTCACAGTGGGGGTTCAGACTCTGGAGGGGCTCCTACAGCCCAAGAGCAATATCAATATCACGCCTGCTGCGGTGCGCAGCCCGATCCAAATACCACTGCGGTGTGCAGTCCGATCCATGCATGTGTATGCATATGCTCACATAAATCGTCATGCTCTAACATATGGCCCTCGTCCCCAATCAGTCTAACAAATAATCAAGAGAAATCCCTCGGGCAACAATATCATATTAGCTCACAGCTAGAAATGTCATTAAGACCTTGTTCAAGTTTTTCATAACCTTATAAAAATGCTGAGTAGCAAAATACCATTTAAAAACCTTAGACCGAGGCAAAAATATGCACAGTGTTATCAAGACAGTGATACCAATCCCTGAAGGATTCAAATAATCAGCACGAAGCCCAAGCATGATAATTAGTCCAATTCATGATAATTAATATCTTTTATTAGGATGACAATTCAATTTCAAGCAATTAGGTGTTATTATTCATTATGCGGGATGGACCAAGTCATAATCTCCAATGGTGCTCTACCCCACGCCCGTTATCCGGGGTGCAAGTCACCTCAATACAGCACTAAGATGTGCAAGTCCGGGATTTACTAGCCCTCAGGACATCATTTCCAAGTATTACCCACCTCGATCCGGCAAAAAATCAAGCTCCGCGACACCTTAGCTCCTCGAACCAGCATCCACGCACGCCAAAACTAGCCAAATTCAGTACAAATATATCAAAATAGGCTAACGGAACAACACCCAATCGAACACAATCAAATTACATGAAAAACCACAAAGTTTCAGAAATCCAACTTTCGGTACGCTTCTCGAAAAATTATAAACTCACATTTTTTGAATCCTATTTTCGCCACGAGTCCGTACATATAAAATCTACCAAAATAGGAGTTCAAATGGCCCCTCAAATCTTCAAATCTTATTTTCAAATCCCTAGGTCCAAACTCCGCAATTTACACCTCAAAAACATGTAATCTAGTTGGATTATTCGATGATAATTCAATATTATGGAGTAGTAATAATCACAAGTGACTTACCTCAAGATTTCCCATGATTTCTTGCTCAAAATCGCCCCAAACCGTGTTATTTCGCAAGAAAATAAGTAAAAATAACGAGCAGAAATGCAACAGCTTTTTATTAGCAAATCTAGTCGCTAAAGACCCAAATATGATCGCTAAAGGTGCCACACCAGACCTGATGCACCAGCACTCTTTTATTTTTACTAAAATGGCTTTAACTTCGTCATACGAACTCGGAATTTGACGATTCTTTTTCCTATGGCTCTGTAATTTTGATACGGATCCAGTGGTTCAAACAAAACTGAATTTGGATCTAATTTGCTAAGTGCAACATCAATTTCGCTCGTTAAACAATTAAATCACATTTCGCGTCAAAAATCCAATCGCAACTTGATGAAATTAAACCAAAATTTCCGAATCAGTCCTATAATTCATTATTTAAATTCTCAAAGTCTCGAAATCAAATTTGGATCTCTAGAGCTAAAAATAGACCTTTGGATCATTACATTTATGCTCAAAACGGCAAAAATCTTCCAAAAATAACCCGTTGTGCATCCGAAACACACCTGAGACCCTCGGGACCACAACCAAAAACACAAACTCAACCTAATACTTAATTCAAACATGCTTGGATCATAAAAACGCTACCTTAAACATAAAAAATCACCAAAATCCTAGAATTCGATTCAAACTTAAACTTAAACATTCAAAATTCACATTCGATCAAAACCCGACCAAACGATGTCTAAATGACCTGAAACTTTGCAGACATATCCAAAATCACCTAATGAAGTTACTGAAACTGTCGGAATCCATTCTGACTCCTCTGTCGAAATATCACCAATCGATCGGATTCCGCCAAAATTCCAACTTCGCCAAAATAGGCTAACTTCTTCACTGGACCTCCAAAATTACTTCTGATTGTGCTCCTAAGTCTTAAACCATCCCTCAAAACTAATCAAATCATCGGAATTCAGTTTCGAGCCCTCTAACTCATAAGTCAACGTTGGGTTGACTTTTCCAACTTAAGCTTTCCTTAAAGAGATTAATTGTCCCATTTCCTACTAAAATCGATCCGAATTGGCTCAAAGTTTGCACAGAAGTCACATTCGACATTACGGACTTGCACCAACTTTCAAAATCGCATTCCGACCCAGATATCAAAATTTTTACTTCCGGTCGAATTTTCTCATAAACCTTCAAATACCTATATTTAGCCAAATGACTTCAAAATGATCTCCGGACATCCGAATTCATTTCCGATTGCGTTCCTAACTCCAAAATCACCATACGGATCTATTCCCAGGCTCGGAATCCCAAATAGACATCTATAACTCTAAAATGCCTTCCAACCCAAATTTATGAAATTCTTTTAAAATACTAACTTCCACCATATACGCCGAAATGCTCACGGGTTATCAAAAACAAAATTCGAACATACGCCCAAGTTCAAAATCATCATACGAGCATGCTGGAACTTTTAGATCCCAATTCCGAGGTCATATACTCAAAATTCCAATCCTAGTTCATTTCTTCAACTTTAAGCTTTCAAAATGAGAATTTCCATTTAGATTTGACTCAAAAATTCCTGAATTTTAATTCTGACCATACACACAAGTCAATATACCTGAGAAGAAGATGTTCATGGCCTCAATCTGCTGAATGATGCGTCGGAGCTCAAAATGACTGGTCGGGTCGTTACAATCTCCCCCACTTAAACATACGTTCGTCCTCGAACGTGCTGAGAACTACAATGATGTTGTCTCAAATAACTTGTTTAACACATCATGCACCTTCCCGTGCTACCACTACTTAGTTGAGCACATTAGCTATATAATTCTGTAGATATAATTCTTTATTCAAGCGAATAAGCCATTAGGCCAAATTCCAACATCTGAATTTCCTGCCAAGTCTGTTCTATCATTCGACCACCATATCAATCTCCACACGTTGTACCCAAACATTAATGCATAACTTTGTTGAATTCACACTTTGCATCACTTTACTCATATGACCACAATGACATTCTTTATTTACCGCAGTTGCCTACAATACCCAAATACCGATGGAAACCTCTTATTAGTTGAAGTCTTCTTCCAACACCTTCATATACTACCAACGATAAATAAAACACGGGCTAAACCGTAACAATTACTCAGATCAACCATTTATGAAGCCATTTCTCTTTAGACTGATATTACAACGGATTTTGGAGCCAAACCTCGATATTACCTTTCTATCTAGCTGAAATCACGTATGCTCGCACTCATTAATGACTCCAACGATCATTTCGATTATAACACACCACCATGGTAATATGACACCTCCTCATCGGCCTAAGCCACGATAAACAAAACAGAGGCTCCAATAAGAAATGATCTGAACACACTCGAATCATGACAACTGAGTCACACAAAAGAGCTGTAATTCAAATTCCTCAATTCCATTACAACACATAACTAATATCTCGTCTCATATCATAGAATTAGAGTACCTGAACCTTCCTCGAAATGTCATAACATCACGTGGCCTTGGCACGATTCATGATTCTATCCAAGCACTATTACTCATGGAGCCCCTCAAGTCACCATGCTCAAAATGGTCAGCCATGCACATATTTAGGTCTGTACTCAAGCAATCAATCACACCCGCGGTGATACATTTAATATATGTTATCAAATCCTGAATGGACACAACCGATGTGCTATTCCCCGAGCGGTACCCAATACGGACTATTCCTTAGAAGCTATGAAGTATTGTATAGGAAACTATATTTTCCACATCACACTTGCGAACTTCCCAGCCTTAGCTTATTTTTCAAACTCCAGAAATTGGTCGGGGTTCGCAATTGTGAACCCATGTTCGCAAATGCGGACATAGAGACCTGTAAATCACAATTTTGAGTTCATTTCTTCACTTTTCACAACCCAAAAACACCCATTTGCGATTCTTCACGGATTCCTTCTTCTTCAAAACAATTGTAAGTCACTTTTTACTTAATTCTTTCAATTCCTAACATCATTAATCATGTTTTTCAATAGAAATCAAAGGTTTTCATGGTAGAATTTCTTGTTTTTGTTAGAATATAGGGTTTTTCATAAATTGGGAAATTGGACCTCGAATTGATGTCCGATTTTGAAACAAATCATATACATGAACTCGTGGGGGGATGGGTAACCGGATTTTGGTCCGAACCCCGAGTTCCGACCATATGGGCCCGGGGTCGAAATTCACTATTCTGGGTAGAATGTTGTAAAAGTTGTAATTGGTCTTAGGAATTAGTTTGTTGAGCAGTATTGATGAAATTGTGTTAAAAACAGGATAGTATGAATACAGTGGCTTGCCTAGCTACCACGACTAGGCGCCATCACGATCCCGATGTTGGGGGAAAATCCGGGTCGTGACAACACTGTTGCGGCGCGCAACCCGTTCCAATAACATACCCGTGGCGGCGTGCCACTCGATCAAGATACCATACCTGTGGCGGCGTGCCACCCGATCCACACATAAATCTCGCAAGAGGAAATGCACATCGAGTCAAGTTGCTCATTACAACAAACAAATATATAGCCTCAAGCTCGGCCACATGAAACGCATCCGACAACGTTCCTCAATACCGGAACTGAATCAATGGTAGATACCCTTACACTGACATCCGCCACAAAGGCCCAACTGACAAAGCAATACCTACCAGCCGTCCGTTGGCCCTAGGGTACATCTACCTTGTTGGAGCATAATCTGATACACTCTGCTACGCAGTTTGTGGCATTTTCTAACATAGTCCATATCCCATTAGTCTAGACAACCTGACTTTTGACAACCAGTCTGCAATCGTATATCATTATTCAAATTCCTCATATCAAGTAAAGAGAGATCCGCTAGGGCTTCCAATTTTCAATAATCGCTAAACGGTGCCGATACACATGATATACCACCACTGCATAGGCGGATCACGAGAACTTATAGTCTCCAGCACGTATATAGCACATGAAACCCTATGCCTGATTCCACACTTCCCCGTAAGAATACATAACACATCGCAAACTCTTTCTTCCAATTCATTGCATAAGTTTAACTACCAGGACTGAGTCCTTTTACCCACGTCGAGCTATGCAACTGCCAGCACTCAAGAGCTTTGTTGCACCATATCTGCAAGACTCATTAATTCAAACACATACCAGGATTTAATCATATACATATCATACCGTTCCGTTTTATTAACAAGTTGCTCCATTTACCCAATTTCCATTCTGATTCATAATTTAATATTCTCTTTACTGTAGCACCACAATACCTCAACTCATGTTACCCCACGAGACTCGTACATAAGACCACACGATCTAAGACCCATAGGCCACTGAATACTCTCTCAATGTTTCCCAGAAGTACCACATTCTACAACACTTTATTTTGAAGAACTTCCTGCGATTTTGAATTTGTTATCATTACCTCCCAATACGGATACATAGATTCCCATCATTCACATGATATAACACAAGCCTTGATCTTTTCTAACGAAACCGCCGTCTTTAGCCACATACACAATCTTAAGGCACCTGACTGTTACAAGCAAAATCTTGAACACTACAAAACCATTCTCGGGCGTCATTCACCCTTATTCAGTTGTAATTCAACTGTCCAATTTAACAGAACCACTCGTGTTTTGTTAGAACTCTGACATCGCAGAACATGATTACTTACAGGTACAATTCGCTATCTTTCTTTTCTATACACCGAACATTCCTTACCAACAATAGTTCAAAACATCCTAGTATTTCTTCACATCTACGAAGCACCATAACCTTGTCAAAATTTTCCCAACATACTTAAAGACAGTGCCTACATAGCACACAACCGTGCAATTAGTTATTTCATAGCAACCTCCCCAACTTGGCTCGAAGCCATTCATCAAAGCACTTTTAACCACTCATAACATTATTACTCAAGTGATGCCAAAATGTTAAAATGAGATTAAACTCGAGTCATTTATAAGCTTTGGCGGAGACTCGAATCATTAGAAATCTTAATTCTTTTGCACTTCTTGTATTCATTCACACACAACAGCTAAGCCCATTCCTTAGGTGATAAAAATATTTTCTAAGTCTCAAATTTTCCAAAACTTTTGGCAGAGTTTCCTTTGTAATATGGCCTATCCACCTGCCAGAGAATCACCAAATCCATCCTAACAATACATCGGAAATTTGACAAGACATCATAATGCACATAGCATAACACATTTGATCTTTTAGAGCCTGAGCTCATACTACCACACGTAATGCATTTTACCTTTCCACTAAGAGACAAGAACATATTCACCACGCCCATAGCTAGGGGCTACACAACGAATCACAATAAAAGTCTAACACCTAACAGCTCATCCTTTATCAAGCTGCCATTTCCACAATTGGGAACAATATTGGTCATATAATCTTCATAATACTAGTTCAAAAAATTAGCACTATGGTGCTCAAGTCACAGACAAATATCTGGCATTAAATCCTCCCGACTGGCCCAACATAAACTCACAGAGATCATATCTCGCCCCTCAATCAAGGAATCACAAGCCATCAAGGCAATCATATTACTGAGCGTTCGAGTGCGCGTACAGGCGTATGGAAGGAATTTCCAAGAATTATATCTCAAGCTGAATCAAGTACGCATGATAAGAATTCCAAGTGATGTGAAGTGTTTCCTAAAGGTTTGCAGCCTCCCGAGGATAAGTACAGGCGTCACCGTACTAATCCACAAGACTCTACAAACCAGCTCAAGACTCATGAGGCCTAGTAACCTAGGCTTTGATACCAACTTGTCACGACCCCAAACCCGGTCGTGATGGCGCCCAGCACACTGCTAGGACAGCCCGACCAATCAACAAAGACACGGAGCCAGCAACGCACATTTAACCACTTTTAGGCTTAATAAAGATCAAATAATCACAAAGAAAATATTCTTATACAGGGATCACATCCCAAACCAACAAAACCTCCCAAAGACCAAGAGTCACGAGTCACGAGCCTCTACAGAGTATATAAAGTGTGATAGTGTCTACAACGATGCTCAAGTACAGAAATAGATATCAACATGAATAAAAGTAAGCTGGAAAGTCAGGTCCTGCGGACGCTGGCAGCTACCTCGACTGTCCAAATGCACTCCCAAACAGCTATAGAATCAGCTTTGCTGTGATGTACCTGGATCTGCACACAAGGTGCAGGGAGTCGGGTGTGAGTACTTCCAACTCATCGGTAATAAAAGTAAATAATGCTGAAGGAAAGAAAACCACGCAAGGTACTATCTCATGATACACAATACAGAACTATCTTTTTATTCCTTTTCATCATATGTGAGTAGATTATTTAGAAATATCAATTTTTAGCTTTCTTTCTTTCATGATAACATACCAATACGTGGGTACAATCTCAAGCAGTGCAAGTCTGCACTCAAATCAGCCCCTCGGGCTCAGCACTCCTTAACAAATTCCACCAGGAGATCTGGTCAATATGGCAAATAATGCATGTGTGCTAGTAATGTATGAGTGCTAAATGTTATGCCACGTAGTACACGTAAACCAATGTATGTATGCCATGCAATGCATCTGACGCTGTGGCGTACAGCCCGATCCATGCAAAGGCGTCCGCGCTCACTGTGGGGGTTCAGACTCCGGAGGGGCTCCTACAGCCCAAACGTAATATCAATATCACATCTGCTGTGGCGCGCAGCCTGATCCAAATACCACTATGGCGTGCAGTCCGATCCATGCATGTGTATGCATATGCTCACATAAATCGTCATGCTCTAACATATGGTCCCCGGCCCCAATCAGTCTAACAAATAATCAAGAAAAACCCCTCGGGCAACAGTATCATATTAGTTCACAGCAAGAAATGTCATTAAGACATTGTTCACGTTTTTCATAACCTTATAAAAATGCTTTGTAGCAAAATACCATTTAAAAACCATAGACCGAGGCAAAAAGATGCGCAGTGTTATCAAGACAGTGATACCAATCCCTGAAGGATTCTAATAATCGGCACGAAACCCAAGCATGATAATTAGTCCAATTCATGATAATTAATATCTTTTATTAGGATGTCAATTTAATTTTAAGTAATTAGGTGTTAATATTCATTACACGGGACAGACCAAGTTACAATCCACAATGGTGCTCTACCCCACGCCCGTTATCCAGCATGCAAGTCACCTCAATACAGCACTAAGATGTGCAAGTCCGGGGTTTACTAACCCTCAGGACATCATTTACAAGTATTACCCACCTCGATCCGGCAAAAAATCAAGCTCCGCGATGCCTTAGGTCCTCGAACCCGCATCCACGCACGCCAAAACTAGCCAAATTCAGCACAAATATATCAAAATAGGCTAACGGAACAACACCCAATTGAACGCAATCAAATTACATGAAAAACCACAAAGTTGCCAAAACACGACTTTCGATACGCTTCTCAAAAAATTATAAAACTCACATTTTCGGAATCCTCATCTCACCACGAGTCCGTACATATAAGATTTACCAAAATCGGAGTTCAAATGGCCCCTCAAATCTTCAAATCTTATTTTCAAATCCCTAGGTCCAAAATCCCCAATTTACACCTCAAAGACATGAAATCTAGTCGGATTATTCGTTGATAATTCAATATTATGGAGTAGTAATAATCACAAGTGACTTACCTCAAGATTTCCCATGATTTCTTGCTCAAAATCGCCTCAAACCGTGTTATTTCGCAAGAAAATAAGTAAAAATAACGAGCAGAAACGCAGCATCTTTTTATTAGCAAATCTGGTCGCTAAAGACCCAAATCTGGTCGCTAAAGGTGCCACACCAGACACGATACACCAGCACTCTTTTATTTTCACTAAAATGGTTTTAACTCCGTCATAAGAACTCGGAATTTGACGATTCTTTTTCCCATGGCTCCTAAATTTTGATACAGATCCAGTGGTTCAACCAAAACTGAATTTGGATCTCATTTGCTCAGTGCAACATCAATTTCGCTCGTTAAACAATTAAATCACATTTCGCGTCAAAAACCCAATCGCGACTTGATGAAATTAAACCAAATTTTTGGATCAGTCCTATAATTCATTATTTAAATTCTTGAAGTCTCGAAATCAAATTTGGATCTCTAGAACTAAAAATAGACCTTTGGATCATTACATTTATGCTCAAACGGCAAAAATCTTCCAAAAATGACCCGTTGGGCATCCGAAACACACCCGAGACCCTCGGGACCACAACCAAAAACACAAACTCAACCTAATACTTTATTCAAACTTGCTCGAATCATAAAAATGCTACCTTAAACATGAAAAATCACCAAAATCCTAGAATTCGATTCAAACTTAAACTTAAACTTTCAAAATTCACATTTGATCAAAAACCCGACCAAACGATGACCGAATGACCTAAAAATTTGTAAACATATCCAAAATCACCTAAAAAAACTACTACAACTGTCGGAATTCTATTTCAAATCCCGGATCAAAATATCAGCTATCGATCGGATTCCGCCAAAATTCAAACTTCGCCAAAATAGGCTAACTTCCACACCGGACCTCCAAAATTACTTCCGATTGTGCTCCTAAGTCTTAAATCATCCCCCAAAACTAACCGAATCATAGGAATTCAGTTTCGAGCCCTCTAACTCATAAGTCAACGTTGGGTTGACTTTTACAACTTAAGCTTTCCTTAAAAAGATTAATTGTCCCATTTCCTACCAAAATCGATCCGGATTGACTCAAAGTTTGCACACAAGTCACATTCGATATTATGGACTTGCACCAACTTTCGGAATCACATTCCGACCCCGATATCAAAATTTTCACTTCTTGTCGAATTTTCTCAAAAACCTTCAAATTCCTATATTTAGCCAAATGACTTCAAAATGACCTCCTGACATCCGAATTCACTTCCGATCGCGTTCCCAACTCAAAAATCACCATACATATCTATTCCCAGATTCAGAATCCCAAATGGACATCTATAACTCTAAAATGACTTCCAACCCAAATTTATGAAATTCTTCTAAAATACTAACTTCCACTATATACGCCGAAATGATCACGGGTTATCAAAAACCAAATTCGGACATACGCCCAAGTTAAAAATCATCATACGAGCATGCTGGAACTTTTAGATCCCATTTCCAAGGTGATTTACTCAAAATTTCAATCCTAGTTCATTTCTTCAACTTTAAACTTTCAAAATGAGAATTTCCATTTAGATTTGACTCAAAACTTCCTGAATTTTAAATCCGACCATACACACAAGTCAATATACCTGAGATGAAGCTGTTCATGGCCTCAATCTGCTGAATGACGTGTCTGTGCTCAAAACGACCGGTCGGGTCATTACAGAAACCCCACTAGACTCCACTATGCCTATAGTACGGAGGATGCGATGACAATCATTCAAAAATCCCAAGGCATCATCTGAAGCTAGGCCACTGAACACTGGGGGATCATACTTCTTGAACCCTTCCAACCTCTGCTGCTCGTCCTTGGAGGCAGCTGACCCACCTCCTGGTTATACAGGTGCGACAAGCGGTGTAGGAATAACCTCTGGAACATGCTCCATGGGCAATCGCTTCTCAGGAGTGCGGGCTGCGGGAGTCTAGGCCCCTCACCCGGCCTAAGATGTGGTTGTAATGTGAGGAAGCAACCCTGCCCGAGCCAGAGTAGTTTATATTCTTATAAACTAAGCTAGAGTCTCTTGGTGTGTTGGAGTCGTAGTAGCTATAGTAGGTGTACCATCTTCAAGTGCTCCAACTTGATCCACCGATGGTGCCTCAACGGCAGCGCGCACGGGTGATATGGCTACACCTCGGGTGCATCCTCGGCCTCTACCCTGTCCCCGGCCCCGATCTCTGGCGGTGGCAGTAGAGGGCGCGGGTGCCTGATCCTCGCGTGTAGCCCGTGTCCTCACCATCTATAAGAGAGTAGAAGGCAGATGTTAAGAATTGGTGTCAAAACATCGCATGACATGGAATTCAAAAGAAATGAAGATTTTTCCTAAACAGTTACATAGCCCCTCGTATATAAATACGGATGTCTCCGTATCGATTAGCAAGACTCTAATAAACCGGCATGTGTCCCGTGACTCCTATGAACCTAGAGCTTTGATACCAACTTGTCACGACCCCAGTTCACCAATCGTGAACCCGTCATGACTGTAGACGCGTGATTTTTGACCCTCCCCAAGATTTTTCATAGTTTAGCGTAGAATATTTAGTTTTGTCTAAATATAACTATCTTAGCTAATTTGACTCTTTTACTTTATTTTTACCTTAAAATAAAAAATAGAAAAAATATAGTTTTATTAATATTTTGTAGTCATTTTAAACTTGAAAAAAAATAGTACGTTATATTTCATTAATATTTTGTAGTTACTTTAATCTTGAAAAATATAAAAATAGTTTTATTTTAATTGTCGGTCCTACTTTTAATAGTTATTTTGCTTTCATAGGATTAATCAAATAAAATAGTATCCCTATTCTCGGTTCCGGGCATAGAATAATATTCGGGTTCAAACTACCTGGTTTAAACATAATTTTTGGACCTAGCCCGTAACAATTATATCCAATAATCTAAAATCTAGACACATGGGGGACAAAAGAAAAGGGGAGACACCATACACAAAACATGGAGGGGAAAGGAGTGGACAGGAGGAAAAACCGGAGAAAGAAAGAAAGAAATATTAAAGAAAGGAGGAAAAAACGGGAGAACCTTTAAAAAAGAGAAAGATAAGAATATTTTATATAGTGGGAAATTGAAAAAATGGGAGGAGGAGAAGAGTCTACTGTCCATTGTCTTCTTCAGATTAAAAAAAACACAAAATATTGCATCTTCTTCTTCAGTGGTTCAACAACAACGTTCCCTTTCCCCTCACCAAAACAGTCGTGATATTAGCTCAAATGGCAGCAAATCTAGATGCAAAATGGATCCCAAAATGACTCCAATAATAGCTCTGTGATGCCTCAGAACAACTTTCTTAACTCCAGTAATATTGCTATGGTACCACTGCTGCAAAGTTCTACTAGCGATTGTGATAGAATCCTTCGATGTCCGTCAAAATCTATCAACAGTTTCGAGGTCGTTGAGCTGAGTTCGAGTTTGTCCGGAATTTTAATTTCTCCAGCGAAGTTGTTGTCTGAGTCTCCAATCGCCGTTTTAGATCTGGCCGGTCCTCAGAGGTGATTCGAGTTTTGCCTGTTCGAGGTTCAGATTAATAACTGATTTATTTTGGTTTGCTGCATTTTTTTAAGACTTTGTTTCATTGCACTTTGCAGAAATTATGCGGCAATAAGGATCCAAATTTTGTTCAATCTCAACCCATCTTTTTATTAATTTACGTTGTGTTTCATGTATTTTAAAATTATGGTTGTTGCTAGTTTCGTTAGTCTTGTCGCATGCGGATTTAAGGGAATTTGCCTAAAGCTGCTGATTGTCTAAAGTGCAATTATGTTATAATCCAGAATAAACATGCCTCAATTTAGTTGGTGTCATATACATATATTAGGCATTTAGTTTGGTACACTGAAAGTGTAATGATCTATTCAGTATTATTAAAATGAAGTGACCCGAATGAATTGTTTAGTAGAGAAATTTCCTAAACCTGTTAGAGGGATAGCACATTAATATTTGTGGAATTCGTTTGTGTTCGATTGGTATAAGTGAACGTGAATCTCTGTTTTAAAATTCGAGGCGTGCTATCCAGTAAATTTTTCTGTCCCTCGCAAAGTTAAAATGCCATGATATTAAATTAGGTTTCGAATTAGGTAGCGGGTTCAAGCTAAAAGGGTCTTCCCTTTTGTTTGAATTTGGACTTGAATTCGAGGCTAGAATTTATAATTCTGAATTAATTGACCATTAGAGACGAACAAATAGATAACTTTAGATTGTTACTTTAGCCTTTAATAATGAAAATTAGACGAGCCTCGCCAAAACAAATACATAGTTGCAGAGCCCTCATTAGTTACTTAATCCAAAAATTCTTAGAATTCACGATAGGCCGTTTAGCGAATTTCGCGGCATTCTCCAAAATAATAACACATTAGACTCTTTAGGCACGTGTTTAATAATTTTACCATCTTAAATTCGGGTGCACATTTATGTGACTCAAATCCAAATCTCAACGGAGTAGAAATGTGTCGATAACCACGGGTACATTGATGTGACGTGGTTCAAGATACGTTTTCACAACGTTACCATTTCGTGTTAAAATAATAATAATAATAGTAATAACATTAAAAACGGTTAAAATCTAAAATTCACACATAAGTTAAAGCATGTTATAAATTAGATAAATAAGCCAAATATGACATTTGGGCGACCGTGCTAGAACCACGGAACTTGGGAATGCCTAACACCTTCTCCCGGGTTAACAAAATTCCTTATCCAGATTGTTTGTGTAAAGACTGTAATATAGAGTCAATCTTTTCCTCGATTCGGGATTCAGCCGGTGACTTGGGACACCATTAGTCTCTCAAGTGGCGACTCTGAATCTTAATAATAAACCCATTTCTATTGTCCTTTAATTGGAAAAACTCCACTCGGACCCTCGCGGGTAGCGGCCGAAAGGAGGTGTGACAGCTTTAGCGACTCTGCCGGGGATAAAGCCCAGAACCACTGGTTCACGGTAAGAAATTCGAGCTTAGAATAATTATTGTATTTGGCTTTGTTTATTATCTGATATTTTTATATGATATATGCTTAATATGAAAAATGATGATTTTTACTGCTTTGATATTATTTGAACTGTATATATAAACTGTGCCAAAACCCTTCTCTTCTCACCTACGGGGATGTGCTTACTTGTTGAGACTCCCTATTCTGTTAGTGTCTTACCTAAGAAAGAGGATCAGAAAGTTTCTAAGCCGGCTGGCCTTTTTGGTTCCCGGAAAGGAGCTCCTTCATCGACTCGAGTTGTCTGTTTGGGTACACGGTCTAGAACAAATACCCAGGTTTTTAACATAGTATAACAAAATTCCATACCGGATCCCTAGTAGGAACGCTTATTTGCATCATGTTGCATTTGATTTAGGGGACTCAACACAGGGGTTGGGTCCGTCTAGGACAGGCAACTTGAAATTAAAAGACCATCCTGCTGCATCTTGTTTGTTTTACGCATTCATTTGCTTCAGACTTGCTTTTTCACCGCTTTTTAAATATTGAAAAAAAAAAGAAATGTTTTTTTTTAAAAAAAATGGTTTAAATGGTTTTTTCAAAAAAATAAACAAATAAAAATAGTTTGTCCCATTTACAGATGTAGTTTGTTTTATTTGACCGAACTACGCCGGTTTGATTCTCATAGGGCGTGAGATACGTAGGCAACCCTCGTCGGGTCCAATCTCTCCTTTGCAAAAATAGCCAAAAATGTCGAAATTATTTTTTCGTTGTAAATTAGTCGGTGATGCCATTTTCAAAACAACCGAATGTTCCCGAAAGGGACGCCGGAAGGTTGATTTTGCATAAATGACCACCTTGGGTCATTTTGTAGATTTATGGACAATTGAACCACAGAGCCTTAAAATCATCATCCTCGAGGCGCTGAAAGGTCATGTTTGCAATACCGGGTCTTTAGTTTTAATTCGAAAAAAATGTTAAAATTTTAATTTTTTTGTCATAAATAAGTCGGGTGATGCCGATTTTGTTAAATATAGCCGAATGTTCCCGAGAGGTAGGCCGAAAGGCTGACTATGCATAAACGACCACTTTTGGTCATTTTTAGGATTTTGGTGAGTTAGCTAACTCAGTCTTAAAATCTTTGTCCCCGAGGTACTAAAAGGCTGTGTTTGTAAAACCAGGTCTTGTCATTTTAATTATAAAAAAACAAGAAAAAAAATGTCAGTTTATTTGCAAATGCTGTTTGAATTTTTGGTCAAAATAAGCCGAGCCAGCCTTTGCGGTATTTTACTCCGTTCTTGCCAAAATAGCCTTAGAGTATCTTTCAGTTGTCAAAAGGCTATTTCGTAAAAGAACAGATAAGTTTGTGAAGTGTCATAGAATAATCCTCCCCGGCCTCAAAATTCATGTTGAATAGAGAAGGGGCCACGTTTGCAAAAATAGCCATTTGGTTAAAATTATCATATAGGGGAAGGAATTTGTCCCTTTATTTTGAGTTTGTAATTCTTTTACGTGTGGGTGTTTGATTTTCGAGTCTGTAGATCGTTTTTCCATCAAAGTCTGTTAGTTTAATTAGTTTTTGAACCTTTCATTTAAAATCAAAGTTTGTTTTATTATGAAAAACTAAAAAAAACTGTTTCATTGATTTTGACCTTTCATTGATGCGAACTACGCACAGTCTGATTCATGCGGGGTCATGATACGTAGGCAATCTCCATAAGATTCGACCACAACTAAAAAGCAAAAAATAAAAGTGAAAAAGACATGATAGAAATGGTTAAACCGCCTAGGTACATTGCATTCCAACGTGCATTTGCAATATGTGTTAAAACTCTAATGCTGACAAGTTTGTTATTTTCAAAAAGTTTCAAACAGTTAGCTCATTAGAACGTACTGGCAGATCACCATTACCAAGAAAGATCTAAAGGGCTCATATCAAAAAGGATGTCCAACTCGGAGAAAGGTGTTGAGAAGGAAAAGATGGAAAATCAAACGCTAAAGGAGGAAGTAGAAATGTTGAGACAAGAGATGAAAGAAATGCACCTAGTATGGGCTAGGGTGCAACACATACCAACCCTTCCCACTACTCCTACTCTCCCACCGGTACAAACTCCGGAATACCCTCCCCATGGCCCTTCGACAAGCTTCCCAAGTTACCACTACTATCAGGGACGAAATCCCTATGATCCCCCCAGCTCTGCCACCCAAACAGAACCCTACACCACCAATTACCCTTGTATTCGTGGCACCCCCACTGGCAACACTTCACAGATTTTCTAGCGATCCTGTATTTCAAATTCAGGATCATCAGTATTATCCTCCTGAACCCACCTTCAAAGCATCTGAACCTTACTCGTTATCTCTTCAGCTCGACAACCCGAAAATGCCCGAAATACAGAACAAGAATCTAGAGCAGGAAGAAATGGTTCGGAAAGTAAAGAGCCTATAGCAATTTTTTCGAAATATGCAGGGTCTAGGTGGCCAAGTCAGTGTGGTGTATAAAGATTTATGCATGTTTCCAGATGTTCAGTTGCCAGCAGGGTTCAAGATGCCTGAGTTCAATCTGTATGATGGGCATGGTGATCCAGTGGCACATTTGCGAGGATTTTGCTGTAAGATGAGATGTTGATGGCATACTTCAGCCAAAGTTTAAGCGGGTCTACATTGGAATGGTACACATGCCAGGACCATGGTAAATGGTACACCTGGGATGACCTAGCGCAAGCATTTGCTGGTCACTTCCAATATAATCTCGAGATAGTCCCTGACCGTCTCACATTGTTAAAAATCGAGAAAAAGCCTGGAGAGAGTTTCAGGGAATATGGATTCCGTTGGAGGGACCAGGAAGCAATGGTAGATCCCCCAATGAAGGAAAGTGAAATGGTAGATTACTTTTTGCAGACTTTGGAGCCAACTTACTTTGGTCACCTGGTGACATCAGTTGGAAAATCTTACAATTAAGTCATAAAAATGGGTGGAATGATTGAAGAAGGACTCAAGTCCAATAAGATAATGAGTTATTCGAAAATCAAGGCCACCACTCAGGCCTTCCAGAGTGGCACAGGAGGTGTGCTCGAGAAAAGAAGGGGGAAAAAGTCGTAAAAGTCAAAGTGGGTACTCGGCCCAGATCTAGAGGTCCTTCACCTTACTACCAACCTAGACTCCCACAACCCCACTACCCAACAGAACCACAGTTTTCCATCCATCACGCCCAAACATATCCCTCGAGCTCCATATAACTCACCTCAATGTTATCATCCGCAAAATGTCCGGCCATATGTCCAACTGCCAAGTCACTCCCTATGGCTAGCACCAGCACTGCATAATGCACTCCTGCCTTCACAACATGCTCGAGCACCCAACAACCCAAGAAAACAGGGGCAGGAAGGGAAGCAAAGGCAAAGAAATAGTTTCACGCCAATTCGGGAGTCCTACACAAGCTTGTTTGAAAAGTTAAAGCATTCTGGCCTGATTGAGCCGCTCCTTGGCTATACCCCAGACCCATATGCAAAAGGATTTGATCCTGTTGTTCGATGCATGTACCATTCTAATGTCCAAGGGCATAGCATTGAAGATTGTCGTTCTTTGAAAAAGGAAGTAGAAAGAATGATTCAAGAAGGGGTAATTGTGATCATTGACAGTGACGTGGAGCATGCAAATCCTCTTTAGAACTTATTGGCTGAAGTTGATGATATTCAAGCTGGTAATGAGCTTGACAATATAGATGCAGAACTCAGTGGCTAAGAAGCATGTCGTGCTTGGTAATGGGAAAGACGCTTCATCTCTTGATCAATCAGAGTAGAGTTTTGGTGGCTTATTTTGTTGTCATTTCTGTTGTCCGGGTTATTTTTATTGTTGTAACCCGGATTTTGTCTTGTGGTCAAACCCTTTTATCATCTATTTTTTGTCATAGCAGTTTGCTTAGTCTTGTCCAGTTTTGTTTTAGGGTTGTACTTTGGTTTGTTTTGCTTGTTTTATTGTTGAACCGTTTCGCCGTTAGTCTAATGAAACTTTCGGTCTTTTGTTACCTCCAGTCATCTTATTTGTTTAGTTCTTTTTATCCTTTAGATTTGTCTTTTGTTCAAACGCCGATTCTAATGACATGACATGCACGCACAGTTTGGGCCTAATCTTAAATGTTAATCATAAAACAATTTGGAGGTGATCGAGACATTTAAAGGAAATAAGAATGGTTTGAGATCATTTGGAGCCCATGTGAAACTGGGGCAAGTAAAAAGAAAATCGTTATAGGCAAGTTGGCCATGTTGAGATGGGGGTCATTCGTGGTAATAAAAATGAGAGTGTTGCCCAACAGGGCTTTAAAGATATAGTGAATGTCTAATTGTGTTGTTGGCACTTGGCATATTTTGAAGATTGGAATGACGGAGGCATTTTGTTCTGCTATCCAAATACTTTATCCATTGCCAACCCTTTGGGCTTTATTTTAATTTCTTTCATACCCCTCCTTCGAAATCAGTAGCAAATATTAGAAACACAAATGTGAAAGATAAAGAAAAAAAAGGAAAAGAAAACAACAAAAACTAAAAAAAATGAAAAAAAAGTAAAAAAAAAGTAAAAAGGAAAACTAGAAAAACGAGGAATTGGGAACTACGTTTGACCTGATTCCTCAAAAAGTATACATAGGCGTTTCACAGCTTTGTCATAGTGCAACAAAAAATCAAAAAAATCCCCAAGCAAGAAACTGGGGCAACAAAAACAATTGTGTTTATTGTAAGGAAAATCTAGGTTCCGAAGGTTGTAATTTGTTTAACCCAGGTTGTTTTGTTTTGAGCCTTTAATAACCTTTCTTTCTAGCCCTATCCAAATTCCACACTACGGTCCAAAGAAAGACCTTTTGACCAATCTTCAAAAGAAGCCAAGTAAAGCAAATGAGAGAGTCGTATCTGAACATAACACTCTGATTCCCATCAGAAAAGACTCTAATCATCAGTAGAAGAAATATGAGAGAGTCTTTGCGGTAACACCCCCAATCCCCAACTAAAAAGCAACACAAATGAGAGAGTCTTATTGGTGAAAACCTTCACGGGCGCCTTAAGGCGATGAAAGTTGAGAGAAAATACAAAATGAGAGAGGCTTGATAGTGAAAACCCTTTTGGCGCTACAAGTCAAATAAAGATTGAGAATCAGATGAAATCACCAGACAAAAATCTTGAAAGATGATTGACCATGGAGGATAGGACATATGTGCATGCCATGACCATAAGAGTCGGTATCCATGTTTGATAGGGTTTTATTTTGTAGTTTCTTTTGTTAGAAAGTCATCTTTTCTTTTTCTTCTATTTTTGTTTCCTTTTATCTTTCTTCTTTCATAAAAATTCCCCAGTAAAGTCTGTTGGTCAGAACAAATTAAAAATGACTTCAAAATTTGCCATCAGCTTTCCAATTATGCAAGACGGAATCTGATTGGTACACCCAAGTAGTATAAGTCAGGAGGGAACAAACGCAAGGCCAGTGTCCAAAAGGATATTCCACAGCAAGAGGAAATTGACAAATGGGTGGATCAGCAGAAGGATACCTCCTTCAAAAAGTGAAGGTTAATCACCTCAAGCCAAGGCCAGTGAGACTCAAAGGTCAGGAAAATGCCCGTTCCTTAGATATGCCATAAAAGAACAGGGAATACCCCAGCAGAAAAGGTATTTTCAGTGACAAGGATGAACAAAGAAAATGGTTCATCAGTAAAACATGCAAGATCCCCAAGCAGGGTCCCTGTCATCAAAATTTGGGTGGTCAGGATACCCGTGGAAAACAACGGTGAAAGGCTTGTGAATAAAGAGTCGTCAAGCAGGGCGGGGAAGCAAGAAAAGGAAAAAACTACCCCCAACAGGAATGTCATCCCTAGCAAATAATAACATCCCCAGCAAGTTTTGACAATGAGACGCATAGCAGGGAAAAAGGAGGATAACTTTCCCCAGCAGGAGCATCACAACCAACCACCACGTTTTAAACTAAAAGATTTTCTTTGATTTGAAGCAGGTAAAGGAAATGGCATTTGATGGCGGAAAGGCATGCCACGTGGAAGATTATCAAACTGGGGCAGAAAATTTTCCTTTCATTTGGAAAATTATCTGGAAGACGGGTATCCATTTGGGGAAGAAGAAAGAAAACACTAATTTTAAGGAAGGTGGTCTTTGAACCAGTGTTATCCCCAGAATAACAAGTGTTAATGAAGAAAGTTGCATCCCCAGCGGACAGAACAAAAGGATGAAACTTGTGTTCAGAAAAAGCAAAAGGCCAGTGTCATCCCCAACAGCTTCAGAAGAGTGAAGATTTTGAAGAAATGAAAAACCCTCAGCAGTGGTATCTTCAACAATGTTATCCCCAGCTGATAACATTTTTATCGCCAACAGGTAAGTAAATAATCCCCAACAGCGTTATCCCCGGCAATTTTGAAGGAAGACAACACAATTTTTAAAGGAAGCAGTTCTACAAGAAGGTAATTCAGGAAGAATGAAATGGTTAGGAGGAAAAAGGAGACGCACTTCCTAGTTTAAAGTCATTAATGTTTCACCCATAGGAGACGCACTTCCTAAGTTTATTTTTTATCCATAGGAGATGCACTTCCTAAGTTATTTTCACTCATATGAGACACACTTCCTAAATTAATATTTTCATGCATAGGAGACGCACTTCCCGAATTTAAATTCACCCTTAGGAGATGCACTTCCTAAGTTTATTTTCATGCATAGGAGACGCACTTCCTAATTTAAAAGTCATTAAAGTTTCACCTAGAGGAGATGCACTACCTAAGTTTACTTTTTACTCATAGGAGACGCACTTCCTAAGTTTATTTTCACTCATAGGAGACACACTTCATAAATTAATATTTTCATGCATAGGAGACGGACTTCCAAAATTAAGATTTCATTCATAAGAGATGCACTTCCTATTTTAAAATCATTTAAGTTTCACCCATAGGAGACGCACTTCCTAAGTTCATTTTTACCCATAGGAGACGCACTTCCTAAGTTTACTTTCATGCATAAGAGACGCACTTCCTAAATTAACATTTCATTCGTAGGAGACGCACTTCCTAGTTTAAAGTCATTAGAGTTTCACCGATAGGAGACGCACATCCTAAGTTTATTTTATCCGTAGGAGATGCACTTCCTAAGTTTAATTTCCCCATAGGAGACACACTTCCTAAGTTTATTTTCATGCGTAGGAGACACACTTGCTTAATTAAGATCTCATTCATAGGAGACACACTTCCTAATTTAAAGTCTTAAAGTTTCACCCATAGGGGACGCACTTCCTAAGTTTATTTTTACCTCTAGGAGAAGCACTTCTTAAGTTTATTTTCATGCATAGGAGACGCACTTCCTAAATTAATATTTCATTCATAGGAGACGCACTTCTTAGTTGAAAGTCATTAGAGTTTCATCCATAGGAGACGCACTTCCTAAGTTTATTTTACCCATAGGAGACACACTTCCTAAGTTTATTTTTACCCCTAGGAGACGCACTTCCTAAGTTTATTTTTACCCATAAGAGACGCACTTCCTAAGTTTATTTTATGCATAGGAGACGCACTTCCTAGTTTAAAGTCATTAAATTTTCACCCATAGGAGACACACTTCCTAAGTTTATTTTTACCTATAGGAGACACACTTCTTAAGTTTATTTTCATTCATAGGAGACGCACTTCCTAAATCAATAGTTCAGTCATAGGAGACGCATTTCCTAAATTTAAATTCACCCTTAGGAGATGCACTTCCTAGTTTAGCTCATTCCAGTTCAACCATAGGAGATACATTTCTTAATCAAGATCTTTCAAATAATTCTTATAGGAGACACACTTCCTTGTTTTAATCACTGAAGTTTTTACCCTTAGGAGACGCACTTCCTAGTCTTGATTATTTAAATTCATCTTTAGAAGACGCACTTCATAAGTCTGGTTCATTCATATTTTATTTTTAGCAGACACATCTGCTAGTCAAAGTTGTTGGTTTTACTCATCGGGGATGCACATCCTAGTCTAGTCTTTAGTTTACTCTCATCATCGCATCAGTAGAATAAATGGTTTACAATTTTGCTAACGACTTACAAATCTTCCTTGTACAAGCTGGGTAGAAAATTTCGTTTATGTTGATTGTAGGATCCCACCCGGAGAGCGGAGGGTTACAACAAAAATCCCCAGCATTAATTCCAAGTTAGAAGTAGCAGAAGCTACGGTCTGAGATGAACAAAAAAGGTTAGTCACAATAAAGAAAAAGAAATAAAAAGAAAAGAAGAAGCGAATCCAAAGTGCAGTTGGAGGAAAGATGTGGTCTGCTCAAGGCATGACCGAGGTCACAAGAGCTGCAAGCCTAGTCCAGATCCAGAAAGCCGGAGAAGATTGAACTAGCACCAACAACTAGCAAGTATCAAGGTTCAAATTTAGAGTCCGCATGAAGCACCAACCAATTCTCAAAATCAAGCTTCAGAAGACTTATAGATATGGATCTTGTAACTAGTAGCTGATAGGCTTAGTTAGTCTTTTTCATGTTTTGATTTTTGATGTAATAGCAAGACCACAGACCGGAACCTCGACGGAACGACACCTCAACTGGCTCTCCACCTTGGCGTACTCCATATTCTCGCTCACTTCTGAACTACACGTGGCCTGACTCCTTTATAGCCAAGGATATGTAGGTAGATCAGATACCTGGGCTCGGTCACATTTTTTTCCTTTCTCTTTAGTTTAATCTCTCAAAATAAGGGTCGGGTCAAAACACCTGTCTAGTCGTTCTTTGTCTCGAAACTCTTTGTGTTTCCAGTCAAAGAGGGGCAGCTGTAGACGCGTGATTTTTGACGCTCCCCGATATTTTTCACAGTTTAGCATAAAATATTTAGTTTAGTCCTAATATAGCTATCTTAGCTAATTTTGACTATTTTACTTTATTTTTACCTTAAAATAAAAAATAACAAAAAATATAGTTTTATTAATGTTTTGTAGTCATTTTAAACTTGAAAAATACAAAAATAGTACTTTATATTTTTATATATTTAAAAATGAAAATTAAAAAAAAATAGTTTCATTAATATTTTGTAGTTACTTTAATCTTGAAAAATATGAAAATAGTTTTGTTTTAATTTTCGGTCCTACATTTAATAGTTATTTTGCTTACATAGGATTAATCAAATAAAACCGTGTTCCTATTTTCGGTTCCGGGCATAGAATAATATTCGGGTTCAAACTACCTAGTTTAAACTTAATTTTTGGACCTAGTCCGTAACAATTATATCCAATACCCTAAAATCTATATACACGGGGGACACAAGAAAAGGAGAGACACCATACCCAAAACATGGAGGGAAAAGGGGTGGAAGGACGAAAAACAGGAGAAAGAAAGAAAAAAAAGTCAAAGAAATGAGAAAAAAACTGGAGAAACTTTTAAAAAGAGAAAGACAAAAACATTTTATATAGTGGGGAATTGAAAAAAAAAACGGGAGGAGGGGAAGAGTCAACTGTCCATTGTCTTCTTGAGATGAACAAAAACACACAATATTGCATCTTCTTCTTCAGTGGTTCAACGGCAACACTCCCTTTCCCCTCACCAAAACAGTTGCGATATTAGCTCAAATGGCAGCAAATCTAGATGCAAAATGGATCCCAAAATGACTCCAATAATAGCTCTGTGATACCTAAGAACAACTTTCTTAACTCCATTAATATTGCTATGCTACCACTGCTGCAAAGTTCTACTAGCGATTGTGATAGAACCCTTCGATTTCCCTCAACATCTATCAACTGTTTCGAGGTCGTTGAGCTGAGTTTGAGTTCGTCCGGAATTTGAATTTCTCCGGCGAAGTTGTCGTCTGAGTCTCCAATCGCTATTTAAGATCTGGCCGGTCCTCAGAGGTGATTCGAGTTTTGCCTGTTTGTGGTTCGGATTAATAACTCATTTTTTTTGGTTTGCTGCATTTTTTCAAGACTTTGTTTCATTTCACTTTGCATAAATTATGCGGCCATAATGATCCAAATTTTGTACAATCTCAACTCATCTTTTTATTAATTTACGTTGTGCTTCATGTATTTTAAAATTATTGTTGTTGCTAGTTTCGTTAGTCTCGTCGCATGCGGGTTTAAGGGAATTTTCCTAAAGCTACTGATTGCCTAAAGTGCAATCTATCTATATATATCTATAATAGAGGGCCACAAGCAAGGTTACGTGGCGCTTCTCTTTGCCAGGGAACCACAAATTTTTTTTTTCTCAATTTTTTGCCTTCTATCTCATTTTCACATAAATTATTTAACCAACCATCTAATACGCGTTTGTTCCATTTTGGGAAATGTCTCCACCCTTTCATATCAGTGCTTAAAATATCAATCCCTATTGTGCCTGTTTCTCCACACTATTCCATGTTTCCTCTCTTTGCATTTCTTCTTTTTCAGGTAAAGTCCTTATATTTCTCTATATACTCGGACGTTCGGTCTTCTCTATTTTAATTCTATCGAGTATTTATATTTTAACATTCATGATGGTGGGTTTCCTTATCCTCTTTCAACAGAAGTTTCTGTCATCATCGATTTTAACGTAGCCCATTCTTTTGATTTTTTGTCAATAGTTCTCTCTCTTCGCTTTACGATCAACAATTATATCATCTTCTTTCTTAAGGCATCATCTGTTCAACATCTCAATTATGCCTATAAATAATTTTGTAATTTTATTGTCCACGCATGAATGTGAGTAACGCACAAGGTGTTGGGTTTTTTTTGGCACCTATTATGATCTTTTGCATTGTTTGGTTTATCACATTGGCAAAGGCTAAAGATGATTTGTTCTGCTAATGAAGCCACACTAGATTTTGGCGAATGTCTTATTTGTTGTGTGGTGACGATTCAGATGTCATTTGGGCTTCTTATTTTCATGATCTTCCTTTCATGTATTTCTTGGTTGAAACGGTTGGAATTATAGAGATGAGGAGGAGGGTAACGTCAGAATCAGAAGAGCAGAATACACCAGGTGTTGGTAGATATTGTTAAAGGCAGCATGGTCTTCGCTTTCTTTGCTTCTTTAAAGACTGGGGTCTTCTTGATAACTTACACACTCAATCGCTAGGAATGGATCGCTGGCCACCGGTAGAATAATTTTGTCCTTACTTGGGACTTGCATGTGGTATCCTTTGCTTAAAATGGAGATCGCTAGGATTTTCAGTAAAGTATTCCTTTGCATTACAATTGTTATCGAATTTCATAGCATGTTACCCTCATATCTTGACTGAGTAACCAACATACTGTGACAGAGTAACCATCATTTTATGGCACAAGATTCATTCTTTTAGTTAGTTGCTTCATCATGCTCATCTTTCCTCGTCACATTATGTAGCGATATCTCCTATTGAAACATTTGTTTCTTACTGAAACTTATTAAATTTATATGTAAACAACATCTGAACTGGATTCTCTTTGAAGAACCTTATTCAATTGTACTTCATTGGACAACCGTTTGCACAAGAATCACCGAGGCAAAGGCCGATGCATCATGTTATAATTCCTGCTCCAGTAAAAGGTGGATTTTTAGTAGTTACTCTTATATATCTAGCATGTGTAACTCCCAGATATAATTTGTTTTTACAATACTATGGTGTAAGATGCTAATTAACGACATACCGGTTATTTCCTAAACTCAATAAGCGGGGAGGTGCCTTTTCAATTAGGACATTTATATTTTGTTATTTAATTATTTGATGAGGCAAACAATTAAAATAGGAGAAACATCCAAAAACAGGAGGAAAAAATAAACGTAAATCCTAATTATTGAGAGATGTCACATCACCTTCCTCATTAATTTAATGACAAATGACACAATAGTTTTATCAAGTACTTTCTGCGTTCATTTTTAGTTATTTATTTTTGACTTTACATTACCTTTAAAAAAAATAAATGAACATTTTGGGGAATAAGCAGTTAATGATAAAGGTAAAACATAAAAAATAGATTGTCTTTCTCTTGATTTGCTAAAATAAATAAGAAAAAGATAAAAATATTTTATTATTGTAGTGAACAAATAAGATTGAATGAAGAGAATAATAGTTTTTCTCTCACACCTCTTAATCTCTTAATAGCAATAACTTTCTTAACATTTCATGTACTTAAGTCCAAACGTTTAACGCATAAGTTAATGATACCTTACATGTAAGTTCATTTTGAGTTATCCTCATATTCTTCTCCATGTTCATCTATAAGTTTACTTTTTGACTTATTTTCTTTCATAACTTAGAGACTATCTTAAGTTTGTAAGATGACTCAAAATATTTAAAGTTCATAATCATTTTATGAGGATAAAAATAGAGGGGCAAGAGATGATTTGTGTTGTTAGAAGGGAGAATACAATGGAGATCGGAAGATGAAAGAGATCTATATGTTACTCCAAGAAGAAGACAAATATTCTTTATCTTCTGATAATAAGAGATTCTTTCTTAAGAATATATTTTAATCTGTTTCCTTCGTATTGTAAATTTCTTCGGTAACTATTCTAAATTTGGTGATATATAGAGTATTAGAGTAAAAGAAGAAAAGTACTATATTTATATTTAATATATTTATAAAATTAATTTTATTATGCATATGTATGAAATTCATTCTCTTATCTTGAACAATTTACCAAAATTACCAAGTATTTTACATATTCTATATCTTGATCGCGCGAAGCGCGGACAACATCACTAGTTATGTTATAATCCAGAATAAACATGCCTCAATTAAGTTGGTGTCATATACATATATTAGGCATTTAGTTTGGTACACTGAAAATGTAACGATCTATTCAGTATTATTAAAATGAAGTGACCCGAATGAATTGTTTAGTAGAGAAATTTCCTAAACCTGTTAGAGGGATAACACATTAATATTTGTGGAATTCGTTTGTGTTCGATTGGTATAAGTGAACGTGAATCTCTGTTTTAAAATGCGAGGCTTGTTATCCAGTAAATTTTCCTGTCCCTCGCAAAGTTAAAATGCCATGATATTAAATTAGGTTTCGAATTAGGTAGCGGGTTCAAGCTAAAAGGGTCTTCTTCCCTTTTGTTTGAATTCGGACTTGAATTCGAGGCCCGAATTTATAATTGTGAATTAATTGACCATTGGAGATGAACAAATAGATATCTTTAGATTGTTAGTTTGGCCTTTAATAATAAAAATGAGACGAGCCTGTGACGACCCAAAGGGTCATCACTTATTTAATTAATCATTTCGAGCTTCTGAGGCCTTGAAAACCTCATTCTATGTTGCCTCGATTTACGTGCACGATCCGAGCATTTAGCCGGAAAGATTTGGTGATAGAAAATATGAATTCTATGAGAAATTTGGATAAAAATGATATTAATATTGATATGGTTGACTTCGGTCAACATTTTTGGTAAACGGATCCGGACCCGAGATTGGATGGTCCCGAGAGGTCCGTAGAAATATGGGACTTGGACATGCGTCCGGAGTCGAATTCTGAGGCCTAGAGCCCAAGTTATGAATTTTTATGTGAAATTGTTTTTGATGTAATTATTAAAGGAAATAAATTAATTGACCTTGGTATCGGGCTTGTATTTTGGTTCCGACGCCCGGTACAAGTCTTAAATATTATATATGTGATTTCTGTAAAGTTTGGTGACATTCGGATGTCGTTTGAGATGTTTTGGACCTTGAGTTCCAAGTTAAGAAGTTTTGAAAATCAAAAATATGAAAATCATGAGTTTGAGGCTTGATTTGATTAAAACGAAGTGATATTGGCGGTGTGATCGCACGAACAAGTTCATAATGTATTTTTGAGGTTATGTACATGTTTGGTTTGGAGCCCGGGGGGCTCGGGTAAAGATTTGATAGGCCGTTGGATGAAATTCTGAATTTTTGAACCGCTGGTTTTTCACCCAGCTGTTGGCTTCGCAATTGCGAAGAATTTCTCGCAATTGCGAAGGGGACAGTGTAAGGCAAGGCTCGCAAATGCGAACCTTTATCGCAAATGCGAAGAACCCTTTGACCCAGCCTTGTTCGCAAATGCGAACAACTGTTCGCATTTGCGAAGGTCCCCAGTGCCTGCCTATGTTCGCAAATGCGAACAAAAGTTCGCAAATGCGAACATTCCCCATACTGCCTTGGTTCGCAAATGCGAACCATTGTTCGCAAATGCGAACACTGCCTTATACAGCATGTGTTCGCAAATGCAAGCATTAGTTCGCAAATGCGAACACTCCCTTGGCTGCCAGTGTTCGCAAATGCGAACTTCCCAGCCTTAGCTTATTTTTCAAACTCCAGAAATTGGTTGGGGTTCGCAATTGCGAACCCATGTTCGCAAATGCGAACACAGAGACCCGAAAAACACGAATTTCAGTCATTTCTTCACTTTTTACAAAACCAAAACACCCATTTGCGATTCTTCAAGGATTTCTTCTTCATCAAAACGATTGTAAGTCACTTTTTACTTAATTCTTTCAATTCCTAACATCATTAATCATGTTTTTCATAAGAAATCAATGATTTTCATGGTAAAATTCTTGTTTTTGTTAGAAAATAGGTTTTTCATAAATTGGGGAATTGGACCTCGAATTGAGGTCCGATTTTGGAACAAATCATATACATGAACTCGTGGGGGATGGGTAACCGGATTTTGGGCCTAACCCCGAATTCCGACCATGTGGGCCCGGGGTTGAAATTCACTATTCCGGGCATAATGTTGTAAAAGTTGTATTTGGTCTTAAGAATTAGTTTGTTGAGTAGTATTGATGATATTAAATCAATTGTGTATAGATACGATTGGATTGGAGCCAAATTTGAAAGAAAAAGACATTTGGGACTTGTTGTGAAGATAATTATTGATTGCCCTTGATGGGACGATTTATGAATTACTGTTTCTTTCTTTGCCCTTAACTGTGATTGTTATTAGGGTGAGGAAGAGTGATAATGCACGAAGGGTGATGCCGTGCCATGTTTATTTATTTATGCACGAAGGTTAATGCCGTGCCGTGTTTATTTATTGATTATGCACGAAGGATCATGCCGTGCCCTGTTATTGAACCATGTACGAATGATCATGCCGTACTATGGATGTGAGGATGAGAGTAAAAGCACGAAGGGTGATGCCGTGTACTTTATTTGTTTATTTGGTGAGGATGAGAGTAAAAGCACGAAGCGTGATGCCGTGCAACTGTTTGCTATTTCTTGAATTGATATTACTTGTGTTTACATTATACTTTGTTTTTCCTTGTGAATTTATTAACTGTTGTTAATTGTTAAATTCTTTGAGATATTCCTTATTGTGTTATTACCTGGTTATTTCTTGTTATTCCGTGGTATATATATATATATTGAATTGCACAGGTTTATGTGAGTGTCTGGTCCTAGGCTTGTCACTACTTCGCCGGGATAGGCCAGGCACTTACCAGCACATGGGGTCGGTTGTGCCGATGCTACACTTCTGTGCGTTTTTGCACAGGTCCAGGTTACGATCAGGAGCAGCAGCAGCAGTAAATAGATTGCGTGGGAGTTGATCATATTTGAGACCGAGGTAGCTTGCAGACGTCCGCAGGCCCGGCGTCTCTCTCTTTATTTATGTTATTAGCCGTGGTCTCTTTGTTCCGAGACAAACAGAATTATGTTATATTTCCTTCAGACTTTTATGTGTAGTATTCCATAGTAGTTTGTGAGTTGGTGACTCCACGTCTTGGGTAGATGAATTCAGTATGATTTTCACTTTGTATTTAGTTGTTTCTATTTCGATAAAGTATTCCGCATTTATTTAATTACAACTGTGTTAAAAATAGGATAGTATGAATACAGTGGCTTGTCTAGCTACCACGAGTAGGCGCCATCATGATCCTGATGTTGGGGGAAAATCCGGGTCGTGACAAGTTGGTATCAGAGCTCTAGGTTACATAGGTCTCACCACTCACGAACAAGCTTAGTAGAGTTTGAGAGGTAGGTACGGAGACGTCCGTACTTGTCCTCCAGAGTCTATTGAGTTAGGAAAAAGTCTCTCATTTGTTCTTTCTTGTCGTGCGACTTGTTCCTCAATTACTGATTGAATTTCTATTATGTCCTTTCGCAGATGGTGAGGACACGCGCTTCTTCGTCCGCTGACCAGCAGCCCGAGCCCCAGGCAGCTCCCGTGAGGGGCAGGGGCCAAGGCCGTATCAGAGGCCGTGGTAGGGGTAGAGCTCAGCCCCAGGCAGCTACTCCAGAGGTGGAGCCTCATATTGAGATTGACGAGGAGGTTCCAGTTCCAGCAGCTCCAGTGGGCCCAGCTCAGGTCCCAGGAGAGGCTTTATTTACCCCGAATCTCCGGGATGCTTTTGTCAGAATAGCGGGATTCATGGACAGCATTGCCAGAGCGGGTTTATTATCAGTTGCCCCAGCCACTTCTCAGGCTGGAGGAGGGGCCCAGACACCTATTGCCCATACTCCAGAGCCAGTAGCTCCTCAGCCTCAAACACCAGTAATTCAGCCAGCTGTGGCCACTCAGTCAGGTACCACAGCTGTCACGCCCCAAATGAGGGACATGACCGGCGCCTGACCGAGTTGCCCCAGTCAAGCGGACCTGGGTGCCTTTCATTCCCACGCGTTAACCCTGTATTGATTGTTTCTCATTAACCAAATATTTTACCAATAATGACTAATTTCATAATGTATAAACATAACCATGTGATTGATTCACTAACAAGTTCATAATTTATATTTACAATGCCCCATACATATACATAGGCCACAATCCCACAGCTTACATGTCTATGGAGCCTCTAGGATACAAAAAGGGAAATACAATACTTGCCGGTAACAAGGCTCCGGCTATACCTTACAAAACCAAAATGAAATCTAAACCGAGTGGCATGAACCACACAAGGCCCCGAGGAAGAAAGGGGCTCACCAAAACGGGCAGTGGAAGGAGAAGGATACTACCGCCGATGAGCTGAAGTGCCTGCTACTGATCCACCTACAATCATGACACGAATGTAGCGCCCCCGGCAAAAGGGATGTCAATACACTTGAATTGTACTGGTATGTATGGACAAACTTTGTCCCAAGTAAACTCAAGCCATTAAATTACATCAACAATTAATTAAGCCAGCCAACCATGTTTCCACATTTTCCTCATTTCAAATAATTCTCACACCAAGTACTTTCTACGATCAACCAATTTAACAATAACCAATCAATCACGTAAAACACAAGTAGTCAAACAAAGGGGCAATCAGTGCCCCACAGGTTGCAAACTCTCCTGTCGTCTCCTTTCACAATTTCACATTATTGATTTTTGTATCAATTTTCAATAGCGATTTCGATCGCTTTCCATCCTTATTGCCCCTGACCACCCTTATTACCTCGGCCACCCTTATCACCCCAACCCACACCTTATTTCCCCACGTTGCGGCGCGCAACACGACCCCGCCTTACAGTTGAATGCACAACAATTTCAAACAACAGATAAGGTACTACACACAATTTCAACAAGTTCAAATAAGCAACTTACACATTGGTTCATGTTCTCAATTTCTTCTCAAGCCAATATCAAAACCAAGTTACAAGTATTCCAAAATCGAAAATGCCCACATAATCATGTTCAACAATTTACCACAATTAAGGTGTTTCAAATTCCTTCCACAATAAGCCAAATATGCCATCACAATGGTTGTTCCCAATTCTTTACCAATCTCGATTACCTTTTTATCTTTCAATTCATATTTCATACCACACCACACGTAGTTTAGCATCAATCAAATGCTCAATAAGGAAATCAAAGAATTACGTAAAATTTCTCAATTTGACACATGCCAAAACGATTCGCACACATTTGGGCGATTTTACAAGAATCAAAATTAGCCATACATACCTGGTGATGAGTTTTCTTCCGTTAACTTCCTACTTTATGCTTACCCACGCAGTCTTGCTCTTGCCAACCTTGTTCTTGAAGACTCTTACTTCTACTCACTTCTTTTTACTAAAAATCAAGTTCAATAATCATGCATGAGTGTAAAAATTCTATTTTTAAAAGCTATTATATGCAAACCTCTCTTTTCCCAATTAAAACTGAAAATCAAAGAAAATAGTTAGGGTTTTTACCTTGAAAAGATTGGGGATGTTGAATCCTTGCCCTAAGATCCCTTGGAATTAATATGGTTGGAACAATCTTTGAAGATGAAAGATTTCTCTCTCTAAAAACCCTCTCTTCTCTCTCTAATTTTGGTAAGATGATATGATAAAATGAAGAAGAAGTGTGTTATATTAAAGAAGAGATCGGGTCAAAATGTTACAAAAATCTGGGCCGGGGTCAATTATGCGGTGCACTATGCGACCGCAGAATCAACATGCGGTCCGCATAGTGACCGCAGAATTGCCCCAAATTTTACACAGGTTCTGTTAAGGAATGCGGCCAGAATGCGGTCCGCATGCTTGATCTACGGTCGCAAAGTGCACCACAGATTTGACATGCGATCGCATATCGACCGCACTTTTGACACGATTTTTGGGAAACTCTCTGGAACGTTTTGCGGCAAGAATGCGGTCCGCATGTCAGGTTTGCGATCGCATTCTTGACCGCATATTGGACACTTTTCGGAAAAATTAATTCTCTACATTTTTGAAACTTAAATCACTACCAAGGGTTCGAACCGCGGCGAGCAAGCTCGCCGCGAAGAATTCTACGCATTCCTAACACATTATTCGGACCATGACACCACAACTACTAGGTTTTATGCACAAAATTTTTACGGGGCCTTACAGCCTTGGCCTGAGAAGCGGCATGCCGAGAATCCTTATGGAGGCTTGATCGGTTCTCCAAGCTATTTACCACTACATTCAGTGGAGCCGCATCAGAGGATCCTCAGGACTTCTTATTCACTTGCCATGAGATTCTCAAGACTATGGGGATCGTGGAGACAAACGGAGTTGACTTCTGTACCTTCAGACTTGCAGGATCCGCCAAGACTTGGTGGAGAGATTATTGCTTGACTCGACCAGCAGGGTCCCCAGCTTTATCATGGGATCAGTTTGCGGAACTATTTATGGAGAAGTTTCTTCCTGCTACTCAGCGGGATGTACTTCGGAGGCAGTTTGAGCGCCTCCATCAGGGCACTATGACAGTTATACAGTATGAGACGAGATTTATCGACTTGGCTCGTCATGCCGTAGTGATACTTCCCACGGAGCGGGAGAGGGTCCGCAAGTTTATAGATGGGCTTAATCAGCCGATTAGACTCCAGATGGCTATGGGCGTGGGGAGTTACATATCATTTCAGGAGGCAGCCAATGCAGCATGCAGAGTTGAGATGGCTCTTGCTAGGGGAGGCGGTTATTCTTCAAATAAGAGGCCTCGTCATTCAGGCAGGTTTGGTGGTTCTTCCTCTGGTGGCAGAGAATCCTTTGATAGAGGTCAGCCTTCCAGGCCTTTTCATTCCGCCCTTCAGGCTTCACAGGGTGGACCAGGTGATCGCGGTTTTCGGGGGCATTATTCAGACCAGTCTCCTATTAATGCTCAGCCTCTTCAGAGTGTTCGTTGAGGCCATTCGGGTCGTCAGGGCCAGCAGCCCCATCAGCCCAAGAGTTGCTACGGTTGTGGTGACCCAGGGCATTTTGTCAGGTTCTACCCTCGAGCAATGGACAACACTCATCAGTGGGGCCCTCGTCCCATGATTCAGGCCCCAGCTGACCCTCAGACTGCCCAGCCAGCCAGAGGCGGGGGTAGAGATTATAGAGGTGGAGGTCGAGACCGTAGAGGTGGAGACCGTCCAGCGAGAGGTAGAGGTCAGCCAGCTGATGGTCGTCCTAGAGACGCAGCTCAGAGGGGAGGTGCAGATCCCCGATTCTATGCTTTACCAGCCAGTCCAGAGGCAGAGGCATCAGATGCCGTGATTACAGGTACTATTCTTGTGTGTGGCAGAGGTGCTTCAGTATTATTTGACCCTGGATCTACATATTCCTATATGTCTTCCTACTTCGCACCGTATTTGGCTGTGCCCAGCTATGCTCTGGATATTCCAGTTTATGTGGCTACGCCAATGGGTGACTCTATTGTAGTCGATCGGGTGCATCGTTCGTGCGTAGTTATATTTGGGGGTCTTGAGACCCGTGTTGATCTGTTGCTCTTGGATATGGTAGATTTTGATGTCATATTGGGGATGGACCGGTTGTCCCCATACCATGCTATTCTTGATTGCCATGCTAAGACGGTGACCTTAGCCTTGCCCGAATCACCCCAACTAGAGTGGAAAGGTACCTCAAGCCACTCTGTTCGCACTGTGATTTCCTATGTTAAGGCTCGACATATGGTCGAGAAGGGGTGTCCAGCTTATTTGGCTTATGTTCGTGATTCCAGCGCAGAAGTTCCTTCCATTGAGTCGGTCCCTATTGCACGGGAGTTTTCGGAGGTTTTTCCTTCAGACCTGCCGGGCATGCCACCCGACAGGGATATTGATTTCTGTATTGATCTGGCACCGGGCACTCAGCCCATCTCTATTCCACCCTATCGTATGGCCCCGCCGGAGTTAAAAGAGTTGAAAGATCAGTTGCAGGACCTTCTTGAGAAGGGCTTTATCAGGCCCAGTGTTTCCCCCTGGGGAGCACCTGTATTATTTGTAAAAAAGAAGGATGGCTCGATGCGGATGTGTATTGATTACCGGCAGTTAAACAAGGTGACTATCAAAAATAAATATCTAATGCCGAGGATTGATGATTTGTTTGACCAACTCTAGGGAGCGAGGGTATTCTCTAAGATAGACTTGAGGTCAGGCTACCATCAGCTGAAGATCAGGGCGGCTGACATTCCTAAGACGACCTTTCGCTCTAGATATGGGCATTATGAGTTCTTGGTCATGTCCTTCGGGTTGTCCAATGCCCCAGCAGCATTCATGGAGTTGATGAATCGGGTATTCAGGCCTTACTTAGATCCTGTTCGTGATAGTCTTCATAGATGACATCCTGGTGTACTCCCGCAGCCAGGAAGAGCACGAGCAACACCTCAGAGTGGTTCTTCAGACTCTGAAAGATAACCAGCTATATGCCAAATTTTCTAAATGTGAGTTCTGGCTGAGTTTGGTAGCATTTTCGGGTCACATTGTATCAGTGGAAGGTATTCAGGTAGACCCAAAGAAGATTGAGGCAGTCCAGAATTGGCCTCGACCAGCTTCAGTGACTGAGATCCGGAGTTTCTTGGGATTAGGAGGTTACTACCGTCGTTTTGTAGAGGGGTTTTCTTCTATTGCATCCCCGATGACCAGGTTGACCCAGAAGGGTGTCCAGTTTCAGTGGTCAGAGGAGTGTGAGGCGAGCTTTCGGAAGCTCAAGACAGCCTTGACCACCGCACCAGTGTTGGTACTACCTACAGGTACATGGCCTTATACAGTTTATTGTGACGCATCTCGTACAGGGCTTGGAGCGGTATTGATGCAGGATGGTAAGGTTATCGCTTATGCTTCGAGGCAATTAAAGATACATGAAAAGAATTATCCAGTTCATGATCTTGAGTTAGCAGCAGTGGTTCATGCCTTAAAGATCTGGAGGCATTATCTATATGGTGTGACATGTGAGGTGTACACTGATCACAAAAGCCTACAGTACTTGTTCAAACAGAAGGAGTTGAATCTACAACAGCGGAGATGGTTAGAGTTGCTAAAAGACTATGATGTTACTATATTATATCACACAGGTAAGGCCAATGTGGTGGCCGGTGCATTGAGTAGAAAGTATGCCAGCATGGGTAGTCTTGCATATATTCCGGTCAATCGGAGACCATTAGCTCTAGATGTCCAGGCCTTAGCCAACCGGTTCGTGAGATTAGACATTTCTGAGCCTAGCAGAGTGTTAGCCTGCACGGTCGCTCGTTCTTCCTTATTAGAGCGTATCCGTGAGAGGCAATTTGATGATCCTCATTTGCGTGAGTTGAGAGATACAGTATAGCGGGGAGGTGCCACACAGGTAAACCTAGATGATGATGGGGTATTGAAATTGCAGGGTCGAGTTTGTGTGCCCAATGCCGAAGGGACTTGAGAGTTGATCTTAGCAGAGGCCCACAGTTCGCGGTACTCTATTCACCCAGGTACCGCGAAGATGTACCAGGACTTACGGCAACACTATTAGTGGCGCAGAATGAAGAAAGATATCGTTGCATATGTCGCTCGGTGCTTAAATTGTCAGCAGGTGAAATATGAGCACCAGAGACCTGGTGGTGTATTCCAGAGGATTGAAATTCCCGAGTGGAAATGGGAGCGGATCACTATGGACTTCGTTACCGGACTTCCTTTGACTCGGAGGAAATTTGATGCTATTTGGGTCATTGTTGATAGGCTGACCAAATCAGCACACTTTATTCCAGTATCTGTCTCCTACTCGTCGGAGAGGTTAGCGGAGGTTTACATTAGGGAGATTGTTCGTCTCCATGGAGTGCCAGTATCTATTATCTCTCATCGGGGTACGCAGTTTACCTCGCGGTTCTGGAGAGCGGTCCAGCAGGAGTTAGGCACCCAGGTTCAGTTGAGTACATCATTTCATCCTCAGACGGATGGCCAGTCCGAGAGGACTATACAGATTCTAGAGGACATGCTTCGAGCCCGTGTTATTGATTTCGGAGGCTCGTGGGACCAGTTTCTACCATTAGCAGAGTTCGCCTACAATAACAGTTACCAATCTAGCATCCGGATGGCTCCGTATGAGGCGTTGTATGGTAGGCGATGTCGATCACCAGTTGGATGGTTTGAACCGGGAGAGGCTCGGTTGTTGGGTACAGACTTAGTTCGGGAGGCCTTGGATAAGGTCAAGACTATTCAGGAGAGATTGCGTTCAGCTCAGTCCAGAGGCAAAAGACTTATGCGGATCGTAAGGTTCGAGATGTGGATTTCATGGTTGGTGAACGAGTATTGCTCCGAGTGTCGCCTATGAAGGGCGTGATGAGGTTCGGGAAGAAGGGCAAGCTCAGCCCTAGGTATATTGGTCCATTTGAGATCCTAAACGAGTGGGAGGGGTGGCTTACGGATTAGCTTTGCCGCCTAGCTTATCAGCCGTGCATCCAGTTTTTCACGTATCTATGCTTCGGAGATACCACGGCGATCCCACACATGTGTTAGACTTCAGTACTGTCCAATTGGACAATGATCTATCTTACGAGGAGGAGCCGGTGGCTATTCTAGACCGACAGGTTCGACAGTTGAGGTCAAAGAGTTATCCTTCCGTGCGTGTTCAGTGGAGAGGTCAGCCTCCTGAGGCATCGACCTGGGAGTCCGAGTCTGATATGCGGAGCCGCTACCCACACTTGTTTCCTGACTCAGGTACTTCTTTCTTTTGTCCGTTCGAGGACGAACGGTTGTTTTAGAGGTGGACATTGTGACGACCCAAAGGGTCATCACTTATTTAATTAATCATTTCGAGCTTCTTAGGCCTTGAAAACCTCATTCTATATTGCCTCAATTTACGTGCACGATCCGAGCATGTAGCCAGAAAGATTTGGTGATAGAAAATATGAATTCTATGAGAACTTTGGATAAAAATAATATTAATATTGATATGGTTGACTTCGGTCAACATTTTTGGTAAACGGATCCGGACCCGAGATTGGATGGTCCCGAGAGGTCCGTAGAAAAATATGGGACTTGGACATGCGTCCGGAGTCGAATTCCGAGGCCTAGAGCCCAAGTTATGAATTTTTATGTGAAATTGTTTTTGATGTAATTATTAAAGGAAATAAATTAATTGACCTTGGTATCGGGCTCGTATTTTGGTTCCGACGCCCGGTAGAAGTCTTAAATATTATATATGTGATTTCTGTAAAGTTTGGTGACATTCGGATGTCGTTTGAGATGTTTTCGACCTTGAGTTCCAAGTTAAGAAGTTTTGAAAATCAAAAATATGAAAATCATGAGTTTGAGGCTTGATTTGATTAAAACGAAGTGATATTGGCGATGTGATCGCACGAACAAGTTCATAATGTGTTTTTGAGGTTATGTACATGTTTGGTTTGGAGCCCGGGGGCTCGGGTAAAGATTTGATAGGCCGTTGGATGAAATTCTGAATTTTTGAACTGCTGGTTTTTCACCCAGTTGTTGGCTTCGCAATTGCGAAGAATTTCTCGCAATTGCGAAGGGGACAGTGTAAGGCAAGGCTCGCAAATGCGAACCTTTATCGCAAATGCGAAGAACCCTTTGACCCAGCCTTGTTCGCAAATGCGAACAACTGTTCGCATTTGCGAAGGTCCCCAGTGCCTGCCTATGTTCGCAAATGCGAACATTCCCCATACTGCCTTGGTTCGCAAATGCGAACCATTGTTCCCAAATGCGAACACTGCCTTATACAGCATGTGTTCGCAAATGCAAGCATTAGTTCGCAAATGCGAACACACCCTTGTCTGCCAGTGTTCGCAAATGCGAACTTCCCAGCCTTAGCTTATTTTTCAAACTCCATAAATTGGTCGGGGTTCGCAATTGCGAACCCATGTTCGCAAATGCGAACACAGAGACCTGAAAAACACGAATTTCAGTCATTTCTTCACTTTTTACAAAACCAAAACACCCATTTGCGATTCTTCAAGGATTTCTTCTTCATCAAAACGATTGTAAGTCACTTTTTACTTAATTCTTTCAATTCCTAACATCATTAATCATGTTTTTCATAAGAAATCAATGATTTTCATGGTAAAATTCTTGTTTTTGTTAGAAAATAGGTTTTTCATAAATTGGGGAATTGGACCTCGAATTGAGGTCCGATTTTGGAACAAATCATATACATGAACTCGTGGGGGGATGGGTAACCGGATTTTGGGCCTAACCCCGAATTCCGACCATGTGGGCCCGGGGTTGAAATTCACTATTCCGGGCAGAATGTTGTAAAAGTTGTATTTGGTCTTAAGAATTAGTTTGTTGAGTAGTATTGATGATATTAAATCAATTGTGTATAGATACGGTTGGATTGGAGCCAAATTGAAAGAAAAGACATTTCCACGGATTGAATTGTTCATAAGCATTCGAGGTAAGTGTTTGTTCTATCCTAGCTTGAGGGAATAGGATTATGTGTTATGTGTTATGTGATCGAGTGCGGTGTATGGGCTGTGATGACGAGCATCCATACACTGGCGTCTAGTATGACCGTGAGTCGTTGGAAAATGATTATTTTGAGATATATTACGGATGAATTGTTATTGTTCTCCCTTGTTGGGACTTGTTGTGAAGATAATTATTGATTGCCCTTGATGGGGCGGTTTATGAATTACTGTTTCTTTCTTTGCCCTTAACCGTGATTGTTATTTGGGTGAGGAAGAGTGATAATGCACGAAGGGTGATGCCGTGCCATGTTTATTTATTTATGCACGAAGGTTAATGCCGTGCCATGTTTATTTATTGATTATGCACGAAGGATCATGCCGTGCCCTCTGTTATTGAACCATGTACGAAGGATCATGCCGTACTATGGATGTGAGGATGAGAGTAAAAGCACGAAGGGTGATGCCATGTACTTTATTTGTTTATTTGGTGAGGATGAGAGTAAAAGGACGAAGGGTGATGCCGTGCAACTGCTTGCTATTTCTTGAATTGATATTACTTGTGTTTACATTATACTTTGTTTTTCCTTGTGAATTTATTAACTGTTGTTAATTGTTAAATTCTTTGAGATATTCCTTATTGTGTTATTACCTGGTTATTTCTTGTTATTCCGCGGTATATATATATATTGAATTGCACAGGTTTATGTGAGTGTCCGGTCCTAGGCTTGTCACTACTTCGCCGGGATAGGCCAGGCACTTACCAGCACATGGGGTCGGTTGTGCTGATACTACACTTCTGTGCGTTTTTGCACAGGTCCAGGTTACGATCAGGAGCAAGAGCAGCAGTAAATCGATTGCGTGGGAGTTGATCATATTTGAGACCGAGGTAGCTTGCAGACGTCCACAGGCCCGGCGTCTCTCTCTTTATTTATGTTATTAGCTGTGGTCTCTTTGTTCCGAGACAAACAAAATTATGTTATATTTCCTTCAGACTTTTATGTGTAATATTCCATAGTAGTTTGTGAGTTGGTGACTCCACGTCTTGGGTAGAGGAATTCAGTAGGATTTTCACTTTGTATTTAGTTGTTTCTATTTCGATAAAGTATTCCGCATTTATTTAATTACAACTGTGTTAAAAATAGGATAGTATGAATACAGTGGCTTGCCTAGCTACCACGAGTAGGCGCCATCACGATCCCTGATGTTGGAGGAAAATCCGGGTCGTGATAGAGCCTCGCCAAATCAAATACGTAGTTGCAGGGCCCTCATTAGTTACTTAATCCAAAAATTCTTAGAATTCAGGATGGGCTGTTTAGCGAATTTTGCGGCCTTCTCCAAAATAATAACACGTTAGACTCTTTAGGCACATGTTTAATAATTTTACCATCATAAATTCGGGTGCACATTTATGTGACCCAAATCCAAATCTCAACGGACTCGAAATGTGTCGATAGCCACGGGTAAATTGATGTGACGTGGTTCGAGATACGTTTTCACAACATTGCAATTCCGTTTTAAAATAATAATAATATTAAAAGCGGTTAAAATTTAAAATTTGCACATAAGTTAAAGCATGTTATAAATTAGATAAATAAGCCAAATATAACAGTTGAGCGACCATGCTTGAACCACGAAACTTGGGAATGCCGAACACCTTCTCACGGGTTAACAAAATTCCTTATCCAGATTTTTGGTCTGCAAACTGTAATATAGAGTCAATCTTTTCCTCGATTCGGGATTCAGCCGGTGACTTGGAACACCATTAATCTCTCAAGTGGTGACTCTGAATCTTAATAATAAATCCCGTTTCGACTTGGGACACCATTAATCTCTCAAGTGGTGACTCTGAATCTTAATAATAAATCTCTTTTCGATTGTCCTTTAATTGGAAAAACTCCACTCGCACCCTTGCGGGTAGCGCCGAAAGGAGGTATGACAATGACGATACCTAGTCTTCGCGATTAGGGAAGCCTAACACAATTGCGGAATGTATAGCCATTACAAACAACTAAAAATAACAGCGGAATAACATAGAAAAAATGTAATAGTTGCCGCTTGGCACATACACTTTATCATAATTACTGAAAATATAACATCCAAGACCCGGAAACTCACGGGCACACAGGCTAAAGAGAGTAAAACTTTGGCTCTATCCTCCAAGAGTATCTATACAACCGAAGCAAAAAAAGAGAAATGAACTAACATCGTTAAGGAAGAATAAAAGGAGACTCTCCGGATCTGCAGACGCAGCAGATGTATACCTCAAGTCTCTGAATAGCTCCACAATTACCGATAGTGTGCCTGATCCGATGAACCTGGACTGCACAATAAAAGTGTACAGAAAAGTGGCATGAGTACACAACGACGGTACTCAGTAAGTGCCAAGCCTAACCTCAATGGAGTAGTGACGATGAAGCTCAGGGCCCTACCGAGAATAATAATAATAACAACAATATCGAACAGTGTAAAGCAGGAGTAGATTTGAAATAACAACAAAATAAGGTAGAAACTACAAGTCATTGACAGTTAAGCTAAACAAGGAAAAATAACACAACAAGTACAAAATCAATAGCACAGGATCTCCGAGAATTGAACTCGCAATCCGTTTAATTCAGTAGCACATGATCTCCAGGAATCGAACCCGTTGTCCATTTAAATCAGTGACCAAGGTCTCTAGGAATTAAACCCGCAGTCCATTTATATCAGTAGCCACGATCTCCAGGAATTGAATCCACAGTCCATTTATATCAGTATCCAGGATCTCCGGGAATTGAACTCGCAGTCCATTCATATCAGTAACAAGGGATCTCGGGAATTGAACCCGCAGTCGATAGAACAAACACAATCAAACAAGAAAATACACAGAGAGAATGGAATACACTACTACGAGTAACAATTAAATTAAATCTCAACATGTTCCACGTAAGCTCAATTAAGACAAACAAGCATTTAGACGGTTAATCATATCTAATCATGCTCCTCTAACTAGCACAAGATAAGTCTTGCATTTAATCCCATCAAATAACAAAGATGACACCAATTGAACAATTCAAGTAAAGTGGATTTTCAACAATTTGTAAAACTACATGCTTGTCACCTCGTGTACAAAGCATTTAAATCAACACATAATATACCCTAAGGGGAGAGATCTCCTCACAAGGTTAGACAAGTCACTTACCTCAACCCGGTACAAAACCGCTAAGAAACAACACCCTTGCCACGAGCATCCGATTCCGAGTGGCCCAAATCTGTTCAAACCAATTACATAGTGTAAATAACATCGCAAGTAACTGATTACACTATTAAATTAAAGCTAAGGCACGATAATAGGTAAAATGACCGAAATACCCCTCCAGCCATCAACTCAGAATCATAATATTTTTACGTTTTCAAAACCGTCAAACTCACACGAGTCTAACCATATAAAAATCTCCCAATTCGGAGGTCAAATGTCCCTCAAATCATCAAAATTAGTGCTAAAACATTTACCCCAAGTTTCATCCAAAATTCGAAATTAATGGAGGAATTCGAGTATAGATTAGTGGATATTAATCATAAGGGAGTAAGGAATCATTCCCCAATAATTGCCTCTGAAAATCCGTCGAAAGATCTCCCAAAATCGAGCTCTCTAGCTTGAGTTTGAGCAAAAATGGAAGAACCCTTGTTTGGAAATGTTATATTCTGCCCAGGTATTTTGTTCAATGCAATCGCATGAGTAGCTGTGCGATAGCTAGAAGAAAAATTAAAGCCCCCAAAATTGTACTATGCGATCGCAGCCTAAGGCTTGCGATCGCAGAAGGTGAAAAATTAGTACAATGCGATCACATGAAGGCCTATGCGATCGCGTAGAAGAAACTGACTCCGGATGCACAGACTCAAATTACACTATGCGATCGCGGACAAGGAGTGCGATCGCAGTGAAGAGAGAAACAGAGCTATGAGATCGCAGACAAGTCTTTGCGATAGCATTGAAGAAAAATAAGACTCCCTCACCAGACACTACACGATCGTAGGGACACCTATGCGATCACATAGAGTAATTGTTTGCAACAAAAATCTGCAATTTTCCAACTTCCGGAATTGTCCCATTGGGCATCCGACACACCCCCGAGGCCCCCGGGACCTCAACCAAACACATAGATATGACGCGTAACATCGTTTAAACTTGTTCAAATCCTTAAACCACCTAAAAGAATGCCGGAAACCCGAATTAACCAAGCATTCAAGTCTATGAACTTTGAATTCTAACCAAACACATTTTCGATCAAAAACCTATCTAAAACTTGTCTGAATGACCTGAAAAATGACAAGACAAAGCTAAAGCAACTTCCGGAATCCCAAATAGACCCTCGGATAAAAAATTCACTATCAGACCGAAATTTCAAAAAATTTAAACTTCGGCATTTCAAGCCTAAATGAGCTACGGACCTCCAAAATACATTCTGAACACGCTCCCAACCCCGAAATCACCTAACGGAGCTACCGGAACCATCGAATTTCCATTTCGAGGTTGTATTAATACTGTTCCAAATACGGATATTTTTCAACTATTATTCTCTCATTTAGGGACTAAGTATCCCAAAACACCCCGAATTCTAGAACCGAATCTCTGGGCAATCCAAAATAGCAAAAATGGACTTAGAGAAAGCAATTAATGGGGGATCGGGGCGTAAATTGAAAAATGACCGTCTGGATCGTTATAGTCTCTTAGGTCGTATTTGATGTCCAGGAATAATATTAGGCCATTCGGGTCAGGTGGCTCGGGCCCATGGCGGAAGGCGTGGTCTGTAGCACACGAAAATTTTGGAATCGAGCGAAATTTTAGTTTTATGGCTTTAAAATGCCAAAAAATATAATTTTGGCACGTCGGAGTGGTGACTATGGTTCCTTAGGCCGTATTTAATATCCCGGAAATATTTTAGGCTATCCGGTTCAAGGGTTCCGGTCCCACGGCAGAAGGCGTTGGCTATAGCACATGAAAATTAGGGACTCGCGTGAATTTTCAATTTTTTGACCGTAAAATCTCAAAAGATATAATTTGGTCATGGCAGGGCGGTGACTATGGTCTCTAATGTCTTATTTGACATCGAAGAAAAATATTAGGCATCCGGGTCTCGGAGCCCAGGCCCACGGTGGAAGGCGTGGGCTATAGCACACGAAAATTTAGGAATCAGGGGCGAAATTCTAGTTTTATGGACGTAAAACGCCATAAAATATAATTTGGTCTCGGCGGGGTAGTGTATTCCTATAGCACACAAATATGGCCATAAGCTATATTCGATACAGTTTTACCTAATACATTTATTCTTAGTGTATATATATATATATATATATATATATATATATATATATATATATATATATACATGCACGATTCGTTGTGCTATTCATCTCTTGTGTTACAAAAGTATTAACGACTTACATTTATATTATTTAAATAGTAAATACAAATAATTTTTAATATTGACCATTGTTGAAGTGAATAGAGATCAACTTTGGTCGTTATATTTTCAAGAATTTAATTTGCGGCCAAAGCTGGTCGCTATATTTATATTTCATATAACAATATAATTATAAAAATTGTATAATTGAGTCCCATTGTAGCGACTAAAGTTGGTTGCTATCTGGCTACCCTTTAATTAGCGACCAAAGTTGGTTGTCATTTTTATATTATATATATTTATATTTTATATTTTCTTAAAATAATAAAATAATTATTAAATTTTGTAGGTGGGTCCTACTTGAGCGACCAACATTGGTCGCTAATCTCAGTAAATGTGTTTGACCAAGAAAGTCTGGCCAGTCCAGTCAACATTTTGACTATTATTGCGACCAATCTTGATCGCTATTTTGTTTCTTTTATTTATTTTATTATTTTCGCTAGTTTAGCGACCAACTATAATCGCTTTTTCCTACAAACCAAATTTGGTCGCTAAGTTTTGGTCGCTTTTTTCGGATTTCTAGTAGTGATAAGTAATACAAGTTGATAAAAATTGAACAATAGCTACAAATAATAATTAGATAAATTATAATTATATATGGTAATTAAGCTCTTAACTGTAGTGCTTTATGAAAATTTCTCTAGATAAAAAGTGGATAGATTGAGTTTCTGTTCATTACGACTTTCTTGCTACTATGGTAAGAAATTTATCACTGTATTACAAAAAAAAAAAAAAGTTATGTGATTTTGATGAAAAGAATATATAGTTGCGTGATATTTTATGAAATTATCCGAAAATACATGACTTTCCCAGTCAAAAATTTAGGAAACCCAAAAGCTCTCACGGCAAATTTGAAACTTCCAACTACTAGATTATTGAGCTCTTTCGATGCAAGTGGTGATATATATATATATATATATATATATATATATATATATATATATATATATATATATATATATATATATATATATATATATACTACAATTGTTATAAACTTTGAAGTCACGTATGTTTAAAGCAAGGTGTAAATGGAGTTCGAGATGACAGAAAGTTTCAAATGAAGCTAAAAAATGAGAGTAATATATTTGCCCTTTAAAGGAGTAGTGGCGACTTATTTTTCTTTTCATTTATTTAGTAGGGTCGAGAAGAATGTTTGGTGTTGGTATATCTAACACCTTAAGCAAATTCTATATTGATATATTACGAAATATATATTGGGTATTATAATATCATAAGTGAACCGGACTGCCACAATAATTTTATAATCTTGAAAAGAAATATTATCAGAAAAGAAATAACCATCATTTAGGAATTAATGAATCTATCTAACTTATGTAGTCTCAACTCATCTAAAAACTCAATAATTTTGATTAATTTCTTGAGTTTAGGAATAGTTTGACCTACTTCTATCTCTATTTATTGTGAGACTCACTAAACGATGGAAATTATTTATATTCGATAGTTACACGAGTATAAAAAATATGTAACTTTTCATATATATATATATATATATATATATATATATATATATATATATATATATATATATATATATATATATATATATATATATATAGTTCAGCAGTTTGAGACCATGAGCAACTTCATTTTAGGTATTGTGACGTGTTCGCATGGCCGGAATTGAAATTCAGGAAGATCAGAGTTAAATTTTAATGGAAATTCTCATTTCAGAAGCCTTAAGTTGGATAACATGGCTAAGATTGGAATGTTGAGTAAACGACATCGGAATCAAGATCTGAAGGTTCCGGCAGGTTCGTGTGATGATTTCGGACTTGGACGTATGCCGGGCTTTGGATAACCCGTGAACATTTTGGCGCCTATTGAGGAATTTAGCATTTTAGAGGAAATTTCATTAGTTTGGCTTGAAGAGCATTTCAGTGTTATCGATGTCTATTTGGGATTCCGAGACTGGGAATAGCACCGTATGGTGATTCTGGAGTTGAGAGCGTTTTCAGATGTGAATTCGGAGGTCCGTACACCATTTTGAAGCCATTTGGGTAAATATAGAAAGTTGAAGGTTTTTGGAGAGTTTGACCGGGGGTTTACTTTTTTATATTGGGGTCAAAATCGAATTCCGGAAGTTGGAGTAGGCCCATAATATCAAGTATGCCTTGTGTGCACAATTTGAGGTCAATCAGATATGATTTGATAGGTTTAAATATCGAAAATAGGAGTTGAAAAGTTTAAAGTTCATAAAGATTGAATTGGAGCGTAATCCATAATTTTCGTGTTGTTTGATGTGACTTGAGGCCTCAAGCAAGTTTGTAATGTGTTTTGGAACTGGTTGATGTGATTGGTTGGGGTCCCAGGGGCCGCAGGTGGATTCCGGGTGGTTAGCGGATCGAAAATGGATTTTTGAAGAGGGCTGAAGGATCTGGTTGTTGGTATTTTCGCTTCTGCAGTTGGTTGACCGCACAAGTGGCACCGCAGAAGCGAGTGTGGAGCCGCGGATGCGAATTTTTGTCCAATGCTTGAGGATCGCAGATGTGATCCAATTTTCGCAGAAGCAAAACCGCATCTGCGGAAGGGGCATTGCAGAAGCGGGATAGAGGGCCTTGGGGAAGGACCGCAGATGTGGTCAAGGCTTCGCAAAAGCGTAACCGCATCTGCGGTGATGTGATCGCAGGAGTGGAAAGGGGCTAAGCCAGGGAAGCTGCAGAAGTGTCCTTAGGTCCGCAAAAGCTGGGCCACATAAGTGGCTATATTTTCACAAAAGCGAAAATGTATGGAGGCAGTGACTTGTTTTACATTGGATTTTTGGTTCATTTCCCCCATTTTACATGGCTTGGGGGCAATTTATGGAGAGCTTCAAGGAGAGATTTCATCACCAATATTGAGGTAAGTTACTCCTACATATTTCTTAGTTAAATACAAGACTATACCATGGATTTAAGCATAAAAATTATTGTATAAATTGGGAGTTTTGTGGAAAACATAGAAAATCACATTCTTGAAATTTAGCCACGATTTTGAGCATGGAATTAGGAGAAAATTATATATGACTTCCTAAGGTTATGGGTAATCTTTCTCTTCGATAAATTGCGGAGGCACGGGGGCATTTTGGTCAACTTTTCGAACGCAGATAGGAATTGTAATAAATTAGATTCTAATGAATATTTTAGCATATATTAATGGGTTTGTATGGTCGTTGGCTAGTCTTCATGCATTGTGCGTTGGTTCAAGCATTCGGAAGAATGTAGAAGGCCGGTTCGGAGTCTTCGGAGCGAGATGAGTCTCCTTTCTAATCTTATGAGGGGGAATTTGCCTCATAGGTGTGTTAAATTGGTTATGTGCTCCTACATGTGGGGTCTACGTACGCACGAGGTGACGAGAGTCTACATATAGCTACTATTATGCTATTGTCCGGGTAGTCTAGGACCCAAAAGCAGTTATATGTTGATTAATTGTGAAATCATTTCTGGCTCTAATTGCTTAAATCACATTAAATTAATAATTAAATTTTCTAAAAGACTTAAGCTTCATTTTCTCAAATTATTTAAGAGAATTGGCCTTCATTGGATAACTGCTCTATGTGGACTTCATGACTGACTATTTGTCTGTGTGTTTCTATTTTGTAATGGGCCGAACGCCTCGGCAGATTAATAAATGCATCTATAGGCACACTGTCGACTCTCGACAAGTGCACATTTATTTCTATTAGATCGGGCCGACGCCTCGGTATGGTTTGCACACGCTTGTATTGCTGCCTGGAACTTAATTAAATTGTTGTTTTCTTTCATGTCTTAAGGATATTCAGACTATATTTAGAAATGAAATTCTTGGAAATTCCCAATAAAGGAATTAATTGATTATTTATTTCTTTCTATTTGGACTAAAATTATATATATAGAATAAATTCACTGATTCGTATATATATTAAGGATGAATCATTATTGGATCATTAGAAAGTGTTCGAATTGACCATCTAGTCTCTACTCCTATGGGATTAGCGGGATACTCACTGAGTACATGCTGATTACGTACTCATACTATACTTCTGTGCATTTTTCTTGCGCAGGTATATGTTACCTTAGCGGCCTAATAGGCGCATCAATATAGATGAATTTGGGGACTAGGTGAGTTGTAGTATGCAAGGCGGCCCACAGCTTTTAATGTCTCTTCAAATAAAATTGTACTTCCTTTCTGTCCATTGTATTCCTTATGGATATTGCATTGTGTTTTTCTGTTCTTATCAGTATACGCTCATGCACTTGTGACACCAGGTTTCTGGGATGGTTTTCAGCAGATTTGTTCTAATTGTTATTATTTAAAAATTGAAATCAAGTAGTGAAATTTTATTTATGAAAAATGGAAGGAAAAACCTTAGATTTTTAAAAGTATTAAACGAGGAAGTAATTGATAATTTTGTTAGCTGGCCTGACAGAAGTGTCCGGTTCAGAGCACTAGGTTCCCGTCGGTCTCACGAGTCATGAGCAAGTCTAGTATAGTCTTGCGGATCGGTACAGAGATGTCTGTACTTATCCTCGGGATGCTGCAGGACTGTTAGGAGTACTTCCCTTCTTGAATTCCTTATTGTGCGATTGGATTCCTTTAAGGCGTATGCCTTTGATTCCTTCTCACTCAATCTTACGCGATGCAAACACTTGTTATAAATCGAAAACTAAAGGGTTCCAATGGAACTACAAATGTGGTGCGGGATGATTTACCCGTAATAGTTGATTGGACTGTTATAGTCAAATTATAGAGGGATATTCCATTTTTTTAGCTTCCTAGAAGAAATTGTGATAGCCTTGAGGCTAGGCACAAGTTGCCATGATTCTAATGAGAGATTATTCCGTAGTGTTGGTTGTGATGGTAGGGTGTTTGCCCACGTGTCAGGGAAGTGAATGAATTGAAGGGAGGTTTACTCAGTGTGTAATCAAAGGGATTCAGTATTTTATTCCCGGCAAGGAAAAGTCAATCAAACTAAGGATGGATAGATGTGGACTAGTGGAAGTAATGAAACGTGGTAATTTCAAGCATGAAGAGTTCTCTTATTTATTATGGTGTTGTTTACCTAATTGGATGTATTAAGTTTATCGGTGTTATGATCTTCTATGATTAGCCCTTGGGGCAAAATATTGTGAAATGGTATTCGAGATACAACTATCAGATATCCCGCGATGCAGTGGATCTGGACTGCATCAGTATTGAAAATGCTAATAGTTTGATAAAGACGACCTTTGAAAAGGTTTGGGATTAGTAGCAAATTGTGGATTCAAGTTCTATGAAGACAAATCTTAACGACTGAGCGGCAAAGGATGATAAAGACATGTGGGAAGTGCCAGGCAGAGATTTAAACTTCTAAAAGGCCAGGTCTAAAAAGCGTAGGTCGAGCAACTGGTTAAAGGAGTGAGTTTGCCGAATGTGGGAGAGTGGCAGAGCCATATAGGGCTTAGTAGTAGGATGGCTACTCGCCTAAGGAGAGTTTGGAATGGTCTGGGATTTTAGTGATGGGCAATTGAAGTCTGCAAGTTTAATTCGAAGCATGGGTTGTGATGCGGCAGGAGAGTCGATATGGCGGAAAGGAGCTACTTGAAATGAAGAAGGATAAAACATAACTCTGAATTTGGGAAGGTGTTTCACCGCATTTGATTGATGTCCACGAGGGGTGAATGGACTCATGCAATAGGAGAGTGAACTCGGACTTAGGATGGGTTATTGACGTCGTAGTTGTAAGGCCCCGTAAAAGTTTTGTGCTTAAAACTAGTAACCCGTGGTGTCATCTAAGCGGTTCGGACCCTTGGTAGTGATCTAAGCTTTAAAAATCAAAAAAATAAAATTTTCAAGAAAATGTAAATTCTGCGACAAAGAATGCGGTCGCATATCTGCTATGCGGACCGCATTCCTACCACATAGTGTAACAAAATATTTTCCAAAAATTTGTGTTGAAAATGCGATCCAATATGCGATCGCATAACCGAAATGCGAACCACAAAACCATCGCATAATTTCTTAAGGATTTTTGAAGGTCAATTCTGCGGTGCATTCTGCGGCCGCAGAACACGAATGCAGACCGCATTGTGGTCGCACATCATAACAGAACAGGTGGTTTTTTGGAGCAATTCTGGAGTCCATTATGCGGACTGCATGTTGATTCTACGATCGCAGATGCAACCGCAGATTTGACTCGGCCCAGATTTTTATAAAATTTTAACCCGATTCCTTCTTTAATAAAACACCTCAAAACTTCATTTTCTCATATTTTCTTAGCAAAACAAGAGAGAGGAAAGAGAGATTCTAGAGAGAGAAACCTAACAAGCTTCAAGGATCATTTTCTAATCGCTTGGTCCGAAAAATCCTAGGGCAAGTGTCATCTTCCCCAATTTCTAAAGGTAAAAACCCTAGCCATTTTTCTCTAATTTTCAGTTGTCAAAGGGAAAGAAAGATTTTCATGCATTAGCTTTTGAAAATATAAATTTAACACTCATGCATGTTCTTTGAACTTGAAATTTAGTAAAAAAAAAGTGGGTAAGAGTAAGAGTTTGCAAAAATGGAGTTGGAAACACATGATAACTTGAATGAACTTAAAGTAGGAGATTGAAGAAAGTAAATCCGACTCCAGGTATGTATGGCTAACTTTGATCCTTGTGAAATCGCCTTTATGTGTACAATTTGTTTGGTATGTGATAGTTATAAGAATTGTTGTTGATTTCTTTTGATTTAGTTGTTGGGTGTTCAATTGGTTTAACTATGTGTTGTGTGGTTTGAGATGTGAACCGAATGATGAAAAAGGGAAATGATAATTGGTAAAGAAATTGAGGATAATAGTAGTGATGGCATACTTGGCTCGTTGTGGAAAAACTAATGAAACAACTTGAATTGTTGATGAACCATTGAACATAATGGTATTGATACTCTCGGATATGGAAACATTGTAACCTTGCTGTGGTATTGGCTCAAAAAGTAGTTCGAAAATATGAACCAATTTGCAAGTTTCTTGTTGCCCTTGTTTGTGATCTTTGTGTAGTGCTCTTGTTCGTTGTTTGTGATTGTTGTGATTTGAAACTGTACGGTGAGATCGGGTTACGCGCCGCAACACGAAGTAATAAGGTGTGGGTTGGGGTGATAAGGGTGGCCAGGTAATAAGGGTGGAAAGCGATCGAAATCGCCATTGAAATTGAAATGAATACAATTGTGAAATAATTGATGTGAAATTGTGAAAGGAGACAGCAAGAGAGTTTGCAACCTGTGGGGCACTGATTGCCCCTTTGTTTGACTTGATTGTGCTTTCCATGTATGTTTGGTTGTTGCTTTCCTTGTTGATCATTAATTGTACATGGGCTGTGGATTTCTTGAAACAAAGTAAGTGTGGGAACGTGATTGGCTCACTTGGTTATTTCTTGGTGTATCTTTTGGTTGTTCTATTATTGCGATTTATTTGTTTATGGCTTGAGTTTACTTGAGACAAAGCTTGTCCATACATACCACTACAATTCCAGTGTACTGACATCCCTTTTTCCCGGGACGCTACATTCGTGTTATGATTGTAGGTGGATCCATAGCAGGTACTTCAGCTCATCAGCAATAGCACTCTTTCACCTTTCATTGGCCGTTTTGGTGAGACCCTTTCCTCCCGGGGCCCTTCGTGCTCATGCCACTTCTATTTCGGATTTTTATTTTGATTTTGTATAAGTTATAGACAGAGCCTTGTTACCGGCAGCTATTGTATAATCCTTTTCTATCTTAGAGGCTCAGTAGACAGTAAGCTGTGGGATTATTGTATTATATAAATATATGTTGGGCGTTGTAAATGGTAAACCTATTAAGAAATTTAGCGTGTTGTTATGTTTGTAAAAGTATATTTTCAATTATGATCGGTAAATTCTTCGATTTATAAGTAATGAACAATAGAGGGGTAACACGTGGGTTAGGAAGGACACCCATGTTCGTTTGGCTGGGGCTACCCGGTTAGGCGCCGGTCATGTCCCTCGATTGGGGCGTGACAGTTGTGATTGTACCCCATGCAACAGCGTTGGAAGATGCCGGGGAGTGATTTCTACAGGTGGGGTGTTCTTGTGACTAGGTTAGCAGTCGTGTGGTTGGCGAGGCTTCTGCAAATAGTTCTACTGGATATGCAGCAAAATGAATTGTTGTGTGAATGGTGTTAATAATTTAGAGTGTCAATTGGGGTTCTACCGTAAGATATCGAGAAGGCTGGCGATTTATTGCACGAGGTTATGTCAACAAGAGAATAAGAATAATGGTGAACTCCTGAGTTTTGGTGATAATGGCTTCAAACTAAGTGGGAGAGTCCCACCGCTTATGATTTCGGTTTCATAGTTAGCTATTTGCGAGATTTCTGTTGATTACCCAATTTTTCCCTATGTATTTTTTATACTCAAAATACTTTCAAAATAGCATGTATATGTATATATAAGCATCCATCAAGGTTTTGGCATTTTTTCACATTTTTAAGGATTTTTAAAACCAAGTCATGACCTATTTTGCACTATAAATCCATTAGTTATTCCCAAAACTTTTCATTTTGGTGAATAATTTATTTTTATTCTTACATTTACACAAAAAATATAATTTACATGATTTTACAAGTCCGTTTGTTATTTTTAAATTAAAACTGCGTGAAATTGCAATTTTAGCCTGTTTCTCGGTTTAATAGCATTTGTAACCGAAAATCATCCCTAACATTTTTAAATTAATACTTAGAATGTTTTTATTAAATCAGTATTTTAATTTGATTTTTAATATCATTTACTATTTTAATAAATTCAAAATGGAGAAAATGGCTATTTCAAATTGTAGCCCACTTCAATTTCAATTATAGCCTAGTTTCAACCCCAATCTAACCCCCCAATTACACTACCCAATTTCAAAAACTACCCGACCCAGACTCAATTAAATAAACCCGATCAGTGCACCCCTTAATCTCGACCGTTGATCATTTAGATCAACCGTCCATATTAACCCCTTCTTTTTTTTAATCCAATAGCCCCCCTAACCCTAATTATTTCTCTTCAGTAGCCGCCCTTGAATCCCCTTCCTCTCTCAAATGCTCCCAAGCCCCTCCAAAGCCCTAGCCCTTTTTTGCTGTCTCCGACATTATTCCACCAAAAATCATGGCCTCCCAGGCCCTGTGTAACCTATATCTACCCCCATTCACCCTTATCCTCCTTTTGCACGAAGATTCAAGGCCTGACCTTGAAGACCCCGGCTTAGAAGCTCTCTGATTCAAGTTCTATGGCCATTTCTAGCTCATCTCCGGTGAGTCCTAGCCCTGTGACTCCATCTCCGACTCAGAGCCAGCCCGTTCAAGGCGTTCTCATTTTCAGGGTTCTCCCTGAAACCTTATGTTCCAAGGTTCTTCGCCTTTGTTTCTCTCTAAAATCTGCCTCAAATCTGTGTTTTATTCTAAGATTTCAAATTGTTTTCCACATCTTTTTTATCGATTTAGTTTTCGAACTGTTCGTCTTCTTAAACTTAGGGTTTCTCCGATTTTCTATTTTATTTGCTTTACTATGATTCCTTTTACTTTTACTATTGTTCCTAAGTATTTCTCCTGGGATTCCTATGTATTCTCCTTACCGTATTGTTTCAAGGGTTTTCGAGTAGCTTCTTTACTGTGTTCTTCGCTTGCATTATTCTTTTCATGAATGTTTATGTTCTTTCTAAGTTCATCTTCACCTATGCTTGCTTCTTTACATTCAAACTGTGACGAAAACCCTAGGCGTTGGGGGGTTTTCCGAGTTTTGTGTATGATTATCTAATGCCTGTTTAATTTCAAAACCCTAACTGTCTAAGCTCCTTTCGTGATTTTGATTTCTTGCTAAGCTCTGCGAGAACTTGTAATTCCATTTCATGCTTATGTTCTTCTGCTCTTTGATTACATGACTACTTAGTTTAATTTTATTCTCGCATGCATGAATTTGTGCACATCTTTTATAGTTACATTTTCCTTTTCAAATAACTATAATTTTGGGGATTTGATTTTTATAAATTTATTTGATTCCCTCACTTGGACCTATTTTCTGATGGAATTCAATACTGAGCTCGAATCCCTGATTCATTGATTTACTATGTGATTAGTAATACTATTCTTGCCTTATTTGCTGAAAGCCGTGTATCTTTCAAAGCTTTATATGTATTTACCCTTTATTTTACAACTTATTCTTGATTTTCTTTCCATAAATTGAACTCTATTTTTATTAATGTGACGACCCAAAGGGTCATCACTTATTTAATTAATTATTTCGAGCTTCTGAGGCCTTGAAAACCTCATTCTATGTTGCCTCGATTTACGTGCACGATCCGAGCATGTAGCCGGAAAGATTTTTTGATAGAAAATATGAATTCTATGAGAAATTTGGATAAAAATAATATTAATATTGATATGGTTGACTTCGGTCAACTTTTTTGGTAAACGGATCCGGACCCGAGATTTGATGGTCTCGAGAGGTCCGTAGGAAAATATGGGACTTGGACATGCGTCCGGAGTCGAATTCCTGAGGCCTAGAGCCCAAGTTATGAATTTTTATGTGAAATTGTTTTTGATGCAATTATTAAAGGAAATAAATTAATTGACCTTGGTATCGGGCTCGTATTTTGGTTCCGACGCCCGGTACAAGTCTTAAACATTATATATGTGATTTCTGTAAAGTTTGGTGACATTTGGATGTCGTTTGAGATGTTTTGGACCTTGAGTCCCAAGTTTGAAAGTTTTGAAAACTAAAGGTATGAAAATCATGCATTTGAGGCTTGATTTGATGAAAACGAGGTGATATTGGCGATGTGATCGCACGAACAAGTTCATAATGTGTTTTTGAGGTTATGTGCATATTTGGTTTGGAGCCCCGAGGGCTCGGGTGAGCTTTGGATAGGCCACGAGATCGATTTTTCATGTTAGAAGTTGCTGTCTGCAACTGGTCTGCAGAGTTCGCAAATGCGAACAATAGTTCGCAAATGCGAACTCCCCACTATTCTGCAGAGTTCGCAAATGCGAACAATAGTTCGCAAATGCGAACTCCCCCTATTGTGTCTGTGTTCGCAAATGCGAACAATAGTTCGCAAATGCGAACTTGACCCTACTGTGCCTGTGTTCGCAAATGCGAACTAGTGTTCGCAAATGCGAACTCGACACTATTCCGCCTGGGTTCGCAAATGCGAACAATAGTTCGCAAATGCGAACCTCCCCATATTTAGCCTGTGTTCGCAATTGCGAACAATAGTTCGCAAATGCGAACTTCCCAGCTTTGCCTTGGCTTCGCAAATGCGAAGAAAAGTTCGCAAATGCGAACTTCCCACCCTTAGCTTATTTTTCAAACTCCAAAAATTGGTCGGGGTTCGCAATTGCGAACCCATGTTCGCAAATGCGAACACAGAGACCTGAAAAACACGAATTTCAGTCATTTCTTCACATTTTACAAAAACCAAAACACCCATTTGCGATTCTTCAAGGATTTCTTCTTCATCAAAACGATTGTAAGTCACTTTTTACTTAATTCTTTCAATTCCTAACATCATTAAACATGTTTTTCATAAGAAATCAAAGATTTTCATGGTAAAATTCTTGTTTTTGTTAGAAAATAGGGTTTTTCATAAATTGGGGAATTGGACCTCGAATTGAGGTCCGATTTTGAAACAAATTATATATATGAACTCGTGGGGGAATGGGTAATCGGATTTTGGCTCTAACCTCGAATTCCGACCATGTGGGCCCGGGGTTGAAATTCACTATTCATGGCAGAATGTTGTAAAAGTTGTATTTGGTATTAAGAATTAGTTTGTTGAGTAGAATTGATGATATTAAATCAATTGTGTATAGATACGGTTGGATTGGAGCCAAATTGAAAGAAAAGACATTTCCACGGAGTGAATTGTTCATAAGCATTCGAGGTAAGTGTTTGTTCTATCCTAGCTTGAGGGAATAGGATTATGTGTTATGTGTTATGTGATCGAGTGCGGTGTATGGGCTGTGGTGACGAGCATCCATACACCGGCGTCTAGTATGACCGTGAGTCGTTGGAAAATAATTATTTTGAGATATATTACAGATGAATTGTATTGTTCTCCCTTATTGGGACTTGTTGTGAAGATAAACATTGATTGCCCTTGATGGGACGGTTTATGAATTACTATTTCCTTCTTTGCCCTTAACTGTGATTGTTATTTGGGTAAGGAAGAGTGATAATGCACGAAGGGTGATGCCGTGCCATGTTGATTTATTTATGCACGAAGGTTAATGCCGTGCCACGTTTATTTATTGATTATGCACGAAGGATCATGACGTGCCCTGTTATTGAACCATGTACGAAGGATCATGCCGTACTATGGATGTGAGGATGAGAGTAAAAGCACGAAGGGTGATGCCGTGCAATTGCTTGCTATTTCTTGAATTGATATTACTTGTTTTTCCATTATATTTTATTTGGGTGATGTCGTGCAACTATTTGCCATTTCTTGACTTGATATTACTTGTGTTTCCATTATACCTTGTTTTCCTTGTGAACTTATTTGATTGTTATTTGGGTGAGGAAGAGTGATAATGCACGAAGGGTGATGCCGTGCCATGTTTATTTATTTATGCACGAAGGTTAATGCCGTGCCATGTTTATTTATTGATTATGCACGAAGGATCATGCCGTGCCCTATTATTGAACCATGTACGAAGGATCATGCCGTACTATGGATGTGAGGATGAGAGTAAAAGCACGAAGGGTGATGCCGTGCAACTGTTTGCTATTTCTTGAATTAATATTAATTGTGTTTACATTACACTTTGTTTTTCCTTGTGAAATTATTAACTATGGTTAATTGTTGAATTCTTTAAGATATTCCTTATTGTGTTAATACTTGATTATTTCTTGTTATTTTGTGGTACACATATATATATTGAATTGCACAGGTTTATGTGGGTGTATGGTCCTAGGCTTGTCACTACTTCGCCGGGATAGGCCAGGCACTTACCAGCACATGGGGTCGGTTGTGCTGATGCTACACTTCTGTGCGTTTTTGCACAGGTCCAGGTTACGATCAGGAGCAGCAGTAGCAGTAAATAGATTGCGTGGGAGTGGATCACATTTGAGACCGAGGTAGCTTGCAAACGTCCGCAAGCCCGGCGTCTCTTTCTTTATTTATGTTAATAGCTGTAGTCTCATTGTTCCGAGACAAACAGAATTATGTTATATTTCCTTCGGACTTTTATGTGTAGTATTCCATAGTAGTTTGTGAGTTGGTGACTCCACGTGTTGGGTAGAGGATTTCAGTATGATTTTCACCTTGTGATTTGTTATTTCCATTTCGATAAAGTATTCCGCATTTATTTAATTAAAATTGTGTTAAAAACAGGATAGCATGAATACAGTGGCTTGCCTAGCTACCACGAGTAGGCGCCATCACGATCCCGATGTTGGGGAAAAATCCGGGTCGTGACAAGTTTGTATCAGAGCTCTAGGTTACATAGGTCTCACCACTCACGAACAAACTTAGTAGAGTTGGAGAGGTAGGTACGGAGACGTCTGTACTTGTCCTCCAGAGTCTATTGAGTTAGGAAAGAGTCTCTCATTTGTTCTTTCTTGTCGTGCGACTTGTTCCTCAAATACCGATTGAATTTCTATTCTGTCCTTTCGCAGATGGTAAGGACACGCGCTTCTTCGTCCGCTGACCAGCAGCCCGAGCCCCAGGCAGCTCCCGTGAGGGGCAGGGGCCAAGGCCGTATTAGAGGCCGTGGTAGGGGTAGAGCTCAGCCCCAGGCAGCTACCCCAGAGGTGGAGCCCCATATTGAGATTGACGAGGAGGTTCCGGTTCCAGCAGCTCCAGTGGGCCCAGCTCAGGTCCCAGGAGAGGCTTTGATTACCCCGGATCTCCGGGATGCTTTGGTCAGAATAGCGGGATTCATGGACAGCATTGCCAGAGCGGGTTTATTATCAGTTGCCCCAGCCACTTCTCAGGCTGGAGGAGGGGCCCAGACTCATATTGCTCATACTCCGGAGCCAGTAGCTCCTCAGCCTCAGGCACCAGTAATTCAGCCAGCTGTGGCCACTCAGTCAGGTACCACGGCTCATGCCGGTGATGGAGCGGCCATGACTTCTGATTCGTTATGGAGGCTTGATCGGTTCTCCAAGCTATTTACCACTACATTCAGTGGAGCCGCATCAGAGGATCCTCAGGACTTTTTATTCAGTTGCCATGAGATTCTCAAGACTATGGGGATCGTGGAGACAAACGGAGTTGATTTCTGTACCTTCAGACTTGCAGGATCCGCCAAGACTTGGTGGAGAGATTATTGCCTGACTCGACCAGCAGGGTCCCCAGCTCTATCATGGGACCAGTTTGCGGAACTATTTATGGAGAAGTTTCTCCCTGCTACTCAGAGGGATGTACTTCGGAGGCAGTTTGAGCGCCTCCATCAGGGCACTATGACAGTTACACAGTATGAGACGAGATTTATCGACTTGGCTCGTCATGCGGTGGTGATACTTCCCACGGAGCGGGAGAGGGTCCGCAGATTTATAGATGGGCTTAATCAGCCGATTAGACTCCAGATGGCTATGGGCGTGGGGAGTGACATATCATTTCAGGAGGCAGCCAATGCAACACGCAGAGTTGAGATGGCTCTTGCTAGGGGAGGCGGTTATTCTTCGGATAAGAGGCCTCGTCATTCGGGTAGGTTTGGTGCTTCTTCCTCTGGTAGCAGAGAATCCTTTGATAGAGGCCAGTCCTCCAGGCCTTTTCATTCCGCCCTTCGGGCTTCACAGGGTGGATCGGGTGATCGTGGTTCTCGGGGGCATTATTCAGACCAGTCTCCTATTAATGCTCAGCCTCTTCGGAGTGTTCGTGGAGGCCATTCGGGTCGTCGGGGCCAGCAGCCCTATCGATCTAAGAGCTGCTACGGTTGTGGTAACCCGGGTCATTTTATCGGGGATTGCCCTATAGCGGCGGGCAACTCTCGGCGGCGAGGTCCTCGTCCTATGATTCGGGCCCCGGCTGACCCTCGGCCTGCCCAGCCGGCCGGAGGCGGGGGTAGAGATTTTAGAGGTGGAGGTCGAGACCGTAGAGGTAGAGACCATCCAGCCAGAGGTAGAGGTCGGCCGGTGGATGGTCGTCCTAGAGACGCGGCTCGGAGGGGAGGTGCGGATCCCCGTTTCTATGCTTTACCGGCCAGGCCAGAGGCAGAGGCATCAGATGCTGTGATTACAGGTACTATTCTTGTGTGTGGCAGAGGTGCTTCGGTATTATTTGACCCTGGATCTACATATTCCTATGTGTCTTCCTACTTCGCACCGTATTTGGTTGTGCCCAGCTATGCTCTGGATATTCCAGTTTATGTGGCTACGCCAGTGGGTGACTCCATTGTAGTCGATCGGGTGCATCGTTCGTGCGTAGTTATATTTGGGGGTCTTGAGACCCGTGTGGATCTGTTGCTCTTGGATATGGTAGATTTTGATGTCATATTGGGGATGGACTGGTTGTCCCCATACCATGCTATTCTTGATTGTCATGCTAAGACTGTCACCTTAGCCTTGCCAGAATCACCCCGACTTGAGTGGAAAGGTACCTCAAGCCACTCCGTTCGCACTGTTATTTCCTATGTTAAGGCTCGACGTATGGTCGAGAAGGGGTGTCTAGCTTATTTGGCTTATGTTCGTGATTCCAGCACAGAAGTTCCTTCCATTGAGTCGGTCCCTATTGCACGGGAGTTTCCGGAGGTTTTTCCTTCAGACCTGCCGGGCATGCCACCCGACAGGGATATTGATTTCTGTATTGATTTGGCACCGGGCACTCGGCCCATCTCTATTCCACCCTATCGTATGGCCCCGCCGGAGTTAAAAGAGTTGAAAGATCAGTTGCAGGACCTTCTTGAGAAGGGTTTTATCAGGCCCAGTGTTTCCCCCTGGGGAGCACCTGTATTATTTGTAAAGAAGAAGGATGGCTCGATGCGGATGTGTATTGATTACCGGCGGTTAAACAAGGTGACTATCAAAAATAAATATCCACTGCCGAGGATTGATGATTTGTTTGACCAGCTCCGGGGAGCGAGGGTATTCTCTAAGATAGACTTGAGGTCAGGCTACCATCAGCTGAAGATCAGGGCGGCTGACATTCCTAAGACAGCCTTTCGCTCTAGATATGGGCATTATGAGTTCTTGGTCATGTCCTTCGGGTTGACCAATGCCCCGGCAGCATTCATGGAGTTGATGAATCGGGTATTCAGGCCTTACTTAGATCTGTTCGTGATAGTCTTCATAGATGACATCCTGGTGTACTCCCGCAGCCAGGAAGAGCACGAGCAGCACCTCAGAGTGGTTCTTCAGACTCTGAAGGATAATCAGCTATATGCCAAGTTTTCAAAATACGAGTTCTGGTTGAGTTCGGTGGCATTTTTGGGTCATATCGTATCAGTGGAGGGTATTCAGGTGGACCCAAAGAAGATTGAGGCAGTCCAGAATTGGCCTCGACCAGCTTCAGTGAGCGAGATCCGGAGTTTCTTGGGGTTAGCAGGTTACTACCGTTGATTTGTAGAGGGGTTCTCTTCTATTGCTGCCCCGATGACCAGGTTGACCCAGAAGGGTGTCCAGTTTCAGTGGTCAGAGGAGTGTGAGGCGAGCTTTCAGAAGCTCAAGACAACCTTGACCACCGCACCGGTGTTGATACTACCTACAGGTACAGGGCCTTATACAGTTTATTGTGACGCATCTCGTACAGGGCTTGGAGCGGTATTGATGCAGGATGGTAAGGTTATCGCTTATGCTTCGAGGCGGTTAAAGATACATGAGAAGAATTATCCAGTTCATGATCTTGAGTTAGCAGCAGTGGTTCATGCCTTAAAGATCTGGAGGCATTATCTATATGGTGTGACATGTGAGGTGTACACTGATCACAAAAGCCTACAGTACTTGTTCAAACAGAAGGAGTTGAATCTACGACAGCGGAGATGGTTAGAGTTGCTAAAAGACTATGATGTTACTATATTATATCACCCGGGTAAGGCCAATGTGGTGGCCGATGCATTGAGTAGAAAGTATGCCAGCATGGGTAGTCTTGCATATATTCCGGTCAACCAGAGACCATTAGCTCTAGATGTCCAGGCCTTAGCCAACCGGTTCGTGAGATTAGACATTTCTGAGCCTAGCAGAGTGTTAGCCTGCACGGTCGCTCGTTCTTCTTTATTAGAGCGTATCCGTGAGAGGCAATTTGATGATCCTCATTTGCGTGAGTTGAGAGATACAGTACAGCGGGGAGGTGCCACACAGGTGAATCTAGATGATGATGGGGTATTGAAATTGCAGGGTCGAGTTTGTGTGCCCAATGTCGAAGGGATTCGAGAGTTGATCTTAGCAGAGGCCCACGGTTCGCGGTATTCTATTCACCCAGGCGCCGCGAAGATGTACCAGGACTTACGGCAGCACTATTGGTGGCGCAGAATGAAGAAAGATATCGTTGCGTATGTCGCTCGGTGTCTAAATTGTCGGCAGGTGAAATATGAGCACCAGAGACCTGGTGGTGTATTCCAGAGGATTGAAATTCCCGAGTGGAAATGGGAGCGGATCACTATGGACTTCGTTACTGGACTTCCTTTGACTCGGAGGAAATTTGATGCTATTTGGGTCATTGTTGATAGACTGACCAAATCAGCACACTTTATTCCAATATCTGTCTCCTACTCGTCGGAGAGGTTAGCGGAGGTTTACATTAGGGAGATTGTTCGTCTCCGTGGAGTGCCAGTATCTATTATCTCTGATCGGGGTACGCAGTTTACCTCGCGGTTCTGGAGAGCGGTCCAGCAGGAGTTAGGCACCCAGGTTCAGTTGAGTACAACATTTCATCCTCGGACGGATGGCCAGTCCGAGAGGACTATTCAGATTCTAGAGGACATGCTTCGAGCCTGTGTTATTGATTTCGGAGGCTCGTGGGACCGGTTTCTGCCATTAGCAGAGTTCGCCTACAATAACAGTTACCAATCTAGCATCCAGATGGCCCCGTATGAGGCGTTGTATGGTAGGCGATGTCGATCACCAGTTGGATGGTTTGAACCGGGAGAGGCTCGGTTGTTGGGTACATACTTAGTTCAGGAGGCCTTAGATAAGGTCAAGACTATTCAGGAGAGATTGCGTTCAGCTCGAGTCTAGGCAAAAGACTTATGCGGATCGTAAGGTTCGAGATGTAGATTTCATGGTTGGTGAACGAGTATTGCTCCGAGTGTCGCCTATGAAGGGCGTGATGAGGTTTGGGAAGAAGGGCAAGCTCAGCCCTAGGTATATTGGCCCATTTGAGATTCTAGACAGAGTGGGAGGAGTGGCTTACAGATTAGCTTTGCCGCCTAGCTTATCAGCCGTGCATCGAGTTTTTCATGTATCTATGCTACGGAGATACCACGGCGATCCCACACATGTGTTAGACTTCATACTGTCCAATTGGACAATGATCTATCTTACGAAGAGGAGCCGGTAGCCATTTTAGACAGGTAGGTTCGACAGTTGAGGTCGAAGAGTTATCCTTCTGTACGTGTGCAGTGGAGAGGTCAGCCTCCTGAGGCATCGACCTGGGAGTCCGAGTCTGATATGCGAAGCCGCTACCCACACTTGTTTCCTGACTCAGGTACTTCTTTCTTTTCTCCGTTCGAGGACGAACGGTTGTTTTAGAGGTGGAGATTGTGACGACCCAAAGTGTCATCACTTATTTAATTAATCATTTCGAGCTTCTGAGGCCTTGAAAACCTCATTCTATGTTGCCTCGATTTACGTGCACGATCCGAGCATGTAGCTGGAAAGATTTTTTGATAGAAAATATGAATTCTATGAGAAATTTGGATAAAAATGATATTAATATTGATATGGTTGACTTCGGTCAACATTTTTGGTAAACGGATCCGGACCCGAGATTTGATGGTCTCGAGAGGTCCGTAGGAAAATATGGGACTTGGACATGCGTCCGGAGTCGAATTCTGAGGCCTAGAGCCCAAGTTATGAATTTTTATGTGAAATTGTTTTTGATGCAATTATTAAAGGAAATAAATTAATTGACCTTGGTATCGGGCTCGTATTTTGGTTCTGACGCCCGGTACAAGTCTTAAACATTATATATGTGATTTATGTAAAGTTTGGTGACATTTAGATGTCGTTTGAGATGTTTTGGACCTTGAGTCCCAAGTTTGAAAGTTTTGAAAACTAAAGGTATGAAAATCATGCATTTGAGGCTTGATTTGATGAAAACGAGGTGATATTGGCGATGTGATCGCACGAACAAGTTCATAATGTGTTTTTGAGGTTATGTGCATATTTGGTTTGGAGCCCCGAGGGCTCGGGTGAGCTTTGGATAGGCCACGAGATCGATTTTTCATGTTAGAAGTTGCTGTCTGCAACTGGTCTGCAGAGTTCGCAAATGCGAACAATAGTTCGCAAATGCGAACTCCCCACTATTCTGCAGAGTTCGCAAATGCGAACAATAGTTCGCAAATGCGAACTCCCCCTATTGTGCCTGTGTTCGCAAATGCGAACAATAGTTCGCAAATGCGAACTTGACCCTACTGTGCCTGTGTTCGCAAATGCGAACTAGTGTTCGCAAATGCGAACTCGACACTATTCCGCCTGGGTTCGCAAATGCGAACAATAGTTCGCAAATGCGAACCTCCCAGTATTTAGCCTGTGTTCGCAATTGCGAACAATAGTTCGCAAATGCGAACGTCCCAGTTTTGCCTTGGCTTCGCAAATGCGAAGAAAAGTTCGCAAATGCGAACTTCCCACCCTTAGCTTATTTTTCAAACTCCAGAAATTGGTCGGGGTTCGCAATTGCGAACCCATGTTCGCAAATGCGAACACAGAGACCTGAAAAACACGAATTTCAGTCATTTCTTCACATTTTACAAAAACCAAAACACCCATTTGCGATTCTTCAAGGATTTCTTCTTCATCAAAACGATTGTAAGTCACTTTTTACTTAATTCTTTCAATTCCTAACATCATTAAACATGTTTTTCATAAGAAATCGAAGATTTTCATGGTAAAATTCTTGTTTTTGTTAGAAAATAGGGTTTTTCATAAATTGGGGAATTGGACCTCGAATTGAGGTCCGATTTTGAAACAAATTATATATATGAACTCGTGGGGGAATGGGTAACCGGATTTTGGCTCTAACCCCGAATTCCGACCATGTGGGCCCGGGGTTGAAATTCACTATTCATGGCAGAATGTTGTAAAAGTTGTATTTGGTATTAAGAATTAGTTTGTTGAGTAGAATTGATGATATTAAATCAATTGTGTATAGATACGGTTGGATTGGAGCCAAATTGAGAGAAAAGACATTTCCACGGAGTGAATTGTTCATAAGCATTCGAGGTAAGTGTTTGTTCTATCCTAGCTTGAGGGAATAGGATTATGTGTTATGTGTTATGTGATCGAGTGCGGTGTATGGGCTGTGGTGATGAGCATCCATACACTGGCGTCTAGTATTACCGTGAGTCGTTGGAAAATAATTATTTTGAGATATATTACAGATGAATTGTATTGTTCTCCCTTATTGGGACTTGTTGTGAAGATAAACATTAATTGCCCTTGATGGGACGGTTTATGAATTACTATTTCCTTCTTTGCCCTTAACTATGATTGTTATTTGGGTGAGGAAGAGTGACAACGCACGAAGGGTGATGCCGTGCCATGTTGATTTATTTATGCACGAAGGTTAATGCCGTGCCACGTTTATTTATTGATTATGCACGAAGGATCATGCCGTGCCCTGTTATTGAACCATGTACGAAGGATCATGCCGTACTATGGATGTGAGGATGAGAGTAAAAGCAGGAAGGGTGATGCCGTGCAATTGCTTGCTATTTCTTGAATTGATATTACTTGTTTATCCATTATATTTTATTTGGGTGATGCCGTGCAACTATTTGCCATTTCTTGACTTGATATTACTTGTGTTTCCATTATACCTTGTTTTCCTTGTGAACTTATTTGATTGTTATTTGGGCGAGGAAGAGTGATAATGCACGAAGGGTGATGCCGTGCCATGTTTATTTATTTATGCACGAAGGTTAATGCCGTGCCATGTTTATTTATTGATTATGCACGAAGGATCATGCCGTGCCCTATTATTGAACCATGTACGAAGGATCATGCCGTACTATGGATGTGAGGATGAGAGTAAAAGCACGAAGGGTGATGCCGTGCAACTGTTTACTATTTCTTGAATTAATATTAATTGTGTTTACATTACACTTTGTTTTTCCTTGTGAAATTATTAACTGTGGTTAATTGTTGAATTCTTTAAGATATTCCTTATTGTGTTAATACTTGATTATTTCTTGTTATTTTGTGGTACACATATATATATTGAATTGCACAGGTTTATGTGGGTGTATGGTCCTAGGCTTGTCACTACTTCGCCGGGATAGGCCAGGCACTTACCAGCACATGGGGTCGGTTGTGCTGATGCTACACTTCTGTGCGTTTTTGCACAGGTCCAGGTTACGATCAGGAGCAGCAGCAGCAGTAAATAGATTGCGTGGGAGTTGATCACATTTGAGACCGAGGTAGCTTGCAGACGTCCGCAGGCCCGGCGTCTCTTTCTTTATTTATGTTAATAGTTGTAGTCTCATTGTTCCGAGACAAACAGAATTATGTTATATTTCCTTCAGACTTTTATGTGTAGTATTCCATAGTAGTTTGTGAGTTGGTGACTCCACATCTTGGGTAGAGGATTTCGGTATGATTTTCACCTTGTGATTTGTTATTTCCATTTCGATAAAGTATTCCGCATTTATTTAATTAAAAATTGTGTTAAAAACAGGATAGTATGAATACAGTGGCTTGCCTAGCTACCACGAGTAGGCGCCATCACGATCCCGATGTTGGGGAAAAATCCGGGTCGTGACAATTACTCTAAGTCCGACTCCTTATTTGAAGGAAGTCCCTTCTCCTGATTGATTATGATTGATACTGAGTTATTTCCTTACCTTATTCCCTGCCAGCTTTTAAACTATAAATAACTTACTCTTCTTTTTTAAACACACAAAAAATTATCAGTTCGCACACACAAAAAACTCTATCTTCTCTTTTCTTCTTCGCTACTTGTTCTGCTGCTTGGGTGAAAGCCAAGACTAAACTATAAGGACTCCATCTGCCCTACTTGCTTTACTGTTTTAATTTGCAACTGGTATGTCCATGATTTAAATACCATCTTCGGACTACATGTTTTTCATATGCCTGTTTATGTTCAGCTTTATTACATTATGTAGTTAAATTTTAGCATGCCACATCCCTTCCCCATATTCCCATGTTTGGATTCTATTAGGCTTGTATTAGCATTTTCCTGCACATCCCTACCCCACATTCCCATAATATAATTCTGTTTGCTGGTACAAATGCTTCCTGATCAATCTCTTCCCCTAATCCCTTTGTGTGTGAGTATTGTTTTAGACTAGGGTGGCACTCTATTGCCATCCCTAGTTTAGAACCAGGTTGCCCTAACCATCTGCTCAAATCAGTCCCATTTGCTTAATCCCTGTTATGTGTTGAGCTTGACTCAAGTCTAGTGCTATCCTAATAATCATTCAGGCCTTGTCTGACTTTTCAAGTCTGCTCTTTATCTGTTTAAACCAAGTAAACGGGTCAAGGGTGTGCCAAGCCTACTCATGGCTAGGCATGACCATCCATTGCTTTAGCCTTCCTCTAATCCCCTCACTTTACACTTATTCTTAGTTCTTTAAGTTCTACCCCCTTAGTAAGCCATGCTTAGGGACCCTGAAGCTCCCTCTGAACTTGGATGCCTAAGGGTTGGTAATTCCACACATTGCACTAATCAATCTAATCTCTAGGGTATAAGCATTGCCTGGGTTTCCTGAAAACCCTTGGAACTTTGAAACACTCTAAGAGAAGGCCTTGGAACCTGGAATCCGGATTTGGTGAAACACATGTTATTGGATATCAAGATTGAATTAGGCTGGTCGGATCTAGCTGTGAGATGTGATGTATTTTCTGTTATTTACTTTATTTTCAGTATAATTTTGTAAAAAGAAACTCTGGAAAATATTAGCAAAGGGTGAGTGAGGGGTTTACTTTAGTGCATGTAATTAAGGGTAGATACCATGCCTATAAGATCTAATGTTATGATTCAGTCACCTAGATACCATGCCTATAGGTTCAACGCTTTAAATCACCTAGATACCATGTATATAGGTTCAACGCTTTAAATTACATTGATACCATGCCTATAGGTTTTAATATTTCTTAGCCCAATCATTTAGAAATAATGTCTATAAGATTTAATGCTCAATCATGCACAATCATTACAAATCCTGCCTATAGGACCTAATGACCAATAATTAATTGATTATAAAAATCATGCCAATAGGAAATGCATAAACACTAGGCAAACTATAGGATAATCAAATGCTCATTTCGTACCCATTTAGTAATAGTAATAAGTCTTAAAAATCAAGGTATCGATATCCTACCTATAAGGTTTTCAAACTCGCTTAAATCTGTGTAAGCAATAACCTGACGATTAGTTTCATCTTTTTTCAATAAAACCCGTCCCAAACATGTTTATTTCAAACTCTTACTGGTCTGCAATGCTCTTAAATTTTCTAATTTGCATCTTTTGAAATAGTTTTCAACTTTCTGCCTGAACTTTTATTCATCTCATGAAACTACAATTTCAAAACAGTCTTTAACCCATCCTTACTTTAAAAGTCCTTTCACTTTTCGAACTATTCTTTATTTTACATGAACAATTCTGCTGATTTTCAAAGCCATCTCTAAACTTGTGTAATTTTCAACCCGTTGTTCCAAACCCTTCTGCATTAGGTTCTTAGTCAAATAATCTGTTTAAAAGTACCTCAATTTCTAACAATTGGACTCGGCTTGCCTAATGCAGACATTTTACCCAACCCTATGTGTTAAACTAATCAGTAAATTATCAGTTTTAATATTAAGACCAAATCAGTAATTGGAAGTCAAGCTAAACTACTTGTTGTATGGCTTAAGGGGTTTCATGTGCAGCCTTGTATGTTTCTTTACCCCCTTTATGTGCTATCTACTTTGATTGACGCCTTAGCATTTTTACCTTTAAACTCCATGCAAAGCCCCATCCCTTTCTTCCCCTTTTACGATTCGAAGTCCTAATACCTGGGGATTGATAGGTTGGGATGTGTATTAGCATGAAATAAGAAAACAAGACTAAAAGCGCTTAATACCTTAACGGCGTGGGAAAGGTAGAATATGGAGTGGTGACAATGGTGCACTAATATCTCGTACGGGAGTGAATTGCTGGATATTGCACCAATGTGATCCATATTATATTTAAACCTAGAACCCTCTCCCTTTTATTTATATGGCATGTTTTTTTTCCTATAAAATTTTATGTCTTCTTTCGAAAAGCACATGTGTCTTTTCTCTCTTTTCAAAACTTTCAAATTATTTGTATCCCTATGTGAACATTTTATTTGTTTACTCCTATTCTTCTTAAAGTCACAACTAAGCAAGGCCAGGAACCACACTAGTGGATCTTGAGGGGTGCCTAACAGCTTCCCCTCGGGATAATCTCAAGCCCTTACCCGAACTCTGGTTTTTCTTTCAAATCTTCTTCCTTTCTGTAAGTAGTCCTAATGCACTATAATCATTAGGTGGTGACTCTTTAAATTCCGTAACCTAAATTCCTCAAAAGGGAATAAGAGTTGTTTAACCAATAATGTGGTAAAACCCAATTTCTCCTTCTTTGGGAAAAGGGGGGCGGGGCGACAACATGGCGACTATGCTGGGGATTTTTTTTAGGCTTTTACCATTACTTGCTTTTGTGACTTTATTTCTTCCTTAGATGCATTTATTTCTGTTTTAATTATTTTTCACCATGATTACTAACTTGGCTCTTCTTATTTTTATTTCCCTTTTAATGCTATGATATTTCAATTCCGTTGTAATTCTTTGAGAATTTATTCTAATCCTTATGAAAGTGAAAATACATGCAATTTGTTTCATTAGTGTAACTACATTCCTCAACATCATATTCCAGTCGTTCCAAAACAAATCCTATAGCAACGCTTACAATGAGTGGTTGCGCTCTTCCAATATTATAAACCCACTAAATTTGGAAAATGCATATTTGCGGTAAAACTAGTCGATCAACGGTGTAGTCGATGGTTCCGCGCCTTTCCCTCTTGAGTTTTCCTCTCTAGGGTACATTGTCTAGCACTTTAAAAGTAGAAACCTTTTTCTATTTGAATTTTGCTGCATCATGGTCAATCTAGCCGAGTCAGTTATGTTGACTACATAATGACTCATTAAGATTGCCTAAACCAAAGTCCATCGGGTTTCCTTGGGACCTAAACGGACACCTTCACGTTATGTGCATTTATTTGGAGAACTTAAATGATTTATCATGCTAATTATTGGTTTAAATAGGTCAAATTTAGCGGGGGTAGGATCTAACCTTTTGTTTTGCAGAAATGAGGCATGAGGTCCCCAGATTCTATATGGTATCCAACTTTCACCCAAATTTGCTGAGTTGGTGGGAGGATCTTCATAGTAGTGATCGGACCCTCGTCCGCAAACACTTAGGAAACTTGCCCTCCCTTTTGGAAATCCAACCCAACAACAAGATCATTGAGCCTGCCACTTTGTTCTGGGATGGATATCGGTCAGTGTTTTGCTTCAGGGAATTGGAAATAACACATTTGCTAGAAGAAATAGGGGGTCTAGCTTGAATACCTTGGGAGACGCCGGGACTACTTATGCCAGAAAATCGTAATAGTAGGGATTTTCTCAAGATGATGGGTTTGAAGAAAAATTCAGATTTAACATGTTTGAAGGAGTCCTACGTACCCTTCGACTTCTTATATGAAAGGTTTGGTCATAGCAAATCCTACCACACCTACATGGACGAATTCGCTCTCACTTCTTTGGGGCATATATATTGAAAGGTGTTTGTGTTCATGTTTTGCTTCTTGGGCATGGTAATTTTCCCTATGAAGAAGGCTAGGATCCACACCAGACTAGCCATGGTGACCAAAACCTTGATGGAAGGTATTGATGGGCAGGCTTTAAGTATAGTACCCATGATCGTTGCTAAAATGTACCGAGCTTTAGAAAAGTGTCAACGAGGAGCCCCGCACTTTGAGGGGTGAAATTTGTTACTTCAACTTCGGCTTATAGAACGCCTTCAGAAAGGCCACTACAGGCAGGAAATCATACGTAGGGATTGGGACGGTCATATTGCCTTTCATCAGCCAAAACAATGAACTTTGTACCCAACATGTTTGCACAACCAGAAGACGACAGTGGGTTGGTAGAGCTATTTGAGAATTCGAAAGAAGAACAAGTACAGTGGATGTATGAGTGGTTCCCAACCGAGGAATTTATTATTCGTTCTTGGGATGCGTTGTTCCTTATACTCTTTGGCTTAAGGGGAACTTACCTTTATGTCCTTCTTCGAGTCATGAGGCAGGCAGGAAGGAAACAAATCATACCCAGGATAGAGAAGATGAGTCATTATATGGATGACTTTTAGGATGACGATAGCCCGTACAGATGTCAAGCTCAGCACATATAGCACAACAAAGTCTTAGGAAGAGAATCCATTGAGCCAGACAGGTATCATGCAGGATATGTGTTGCACTACACGGGTTGGTTGGAAGATGATTACATTGGTTTGGGTCACCCAGGTTTTGTTCATGGTTATAGGCTTATTGATGAGAAAGCTGCAGCGCAAGTCAAATACAATCAACTGCACAAAAGGATGCGGGAATGTGAAAATGAGCACCGAGAAATACAGGAAGCCCACGAGAAGCTAATCAATAAATGGAAAGATATGTCTGTCAACACCAATAACAGGCTAGGATATTTGGAATGAGACTTGGTCGAACTGGAAGGTAAATTTCAAGAGAGGATCGACGACTGTCACAATGCTGAAGGTGAGGAGGGTGGACATCTAGACCGAGCCTATTTGCTGTAGGGACTGCAAAAATTGGTGCATCTGTACGAGGGAGGCAAGAATACCGAATCTGGGGAAGGTCCTTCTGTGACCAAGCAGTTAGGATCTTTTATTTTTGCTGCTTTCATAATGTAATAAGGCCATTGGCCACTAGTGACATCTTTTATTCAGTTATTTAAGATTTGTCTTGTTTTTATCAGTAAAATAAGACATTTAGCATTATAAGTTCTCCAAATTTCATTTGTCGCTATGCGTACCTCTGGCTCAACGATGTATCAATAATTAGGAAACGATTTAGATTTTTGCACAACGTGTTTAAATATTGCAATATTTTATTTCTCAAAATCTACACTAACTTTTTACCTTTTTTGTTTTTCTTTTTTATTTATTTATTATTCCCCTTCCCAAAGGTTAGCTCGTTAATTTTGGTACCATCAGCATACTCAACAATATCCAAGAGTCATCCACCTCCTCCCCCCATCCCAAGTCCAACCATGAACAGGAACAAAGGCAAAATGGGAGATAAAAGCGCTAGGAAGGAAATTGAGGAAACTTCGCAGAACACTGCAATCACTAAGGAAACTGTTGCTCATTTGGAGCAAACTTTGCTAAGATTCCAAGAGGAGCTAGACCAAGTCAGAAACTTGGCAAGCCTATCAATCACTCTTGGCACTTCTATTGTCAACATTCAGAATCCCGCGCCGCCACAATATATCCCAAAACCACCAGTGCAATCTACTCACAACACTCCACTGCACATTCTTGAGCCACAAAACACTACAAGCAATCATAACACCCCCATCTTTGTGGACACATTACTCACTACACCCAACACATCTCAGATGCACCCGAATCAGATGACAAAGACTCCCTCATTCAGAATTTAGCCGCTGAGCTCAAGAAATTGACTAGCCGGATCCAAGATGTTGAAGGTGGCAAAGGCTTTGAAGGGTTGAACTACGAAGATCTTTGTGTTCAGCCAAATGTTGAAATGCCGGAGGGATACAAACCTCCCAAGCTCGAAATGTTCGACGGTAGAGGTGATCCCAGGGTCCACCTCAGAATTTACTATGATAAGTGGGTAGGAGTTGGAAGGGATGAGAAAATCCACATGAAGCTATTCATGAGGAGCCTAAAGGGTGATACGTTATCTTGGTACATTAGCCAAGACGCAAAGAAATGGACTAGTTGGGTGAGCATGGCATCCGACTTTATGGATCGCTTCAGGTTCAACACTGAGAACACACCAAATGTGTTCTATATTAAGAATCTAAAGAAGAAGCCTATAGAGACATTTCACGAGTATGCTACTCGTTGGAGATCAGAAGCTACTAAGATCAGGCCGAGCTTAGTGAAAGAAAACATGAACAGGTTTTTTGTCCGTGCTCAGGACCCGCAGTATTATGAGAGGCTAATATTAATAGTAAGCCAAAAGTTCTCCAACATAATCAAGTTGGGAGAAAGGATCGAAGAAGGCATAAAATGGTATGGTCACTAACCTTGAGGCATTTGCAAGCTACCAACAAGGCCTTACAGTCATGTGGCTCATCAAAGAAAAAGGACGCGAATTCCGTAATGGCAGCGCAAAGAAACAACTCCCCTATGAAATGCCAAAACTATCCATCAGCTCCACTCACATATCAGCCTACCCCAAACTATCAAGCACCATCGCCCACTTACTAGATTAAAAACTGCATACCAATCACCTCCACCACCCACATATCAACCCGCTTCACCATGATATTCCCAACTTGCACATGTGTACCAAGCATATAACACCCAACCTTCTCATTACCCGTTACCACCTACTTGCCAAAACTTTCCTTGACCTAGACCAAACTTCTACAACAAACCTCCTAGACAATATACTGCCATAGCCAAGCCAATATACCAACTGTATGAAAAACTCAAAGCAGCTGCGATGAAAGGTCATACCATTGATGAATGTTGCTCGTTGAAGGATAAGATTCATAACCTGATCGACAACAAAATTATTATAGTAAAGGAGCTCGCTCCCAATGTCCTTAACAACCCCCTGCTTGACCACAAAGGTGAAGGTATCCATATGATCACGATTGAAGACGATTGGGATCCCAAAGTGTAAATTGGTCTAATAGTAGAAGGAGACGAACCTAAGAAGCCAGCAGTTACTCTCAATCCCATTGTTATCCAGGTTCAGCCCTCCAAGGAAGATGTGGTAAACGTGTCTGTACCGCTCGAGTTTAAGTTGCCCAATGCAGATGCTCCAAAACCAATCGAAGTTGAGTTTGGGGTTCCAAAAGCACCCGCACCATTTGAGGTTACTATGTTACCTAGGGTACCAATTCCAATCTCCATGACAGACATAACCCCATTCAAGACAAATGCTATACCTTGGGACTACACCGTTGATGCTAAAAGGAAAGGAAAGACATACACTGGGGAAGCAATTGCTGCACAAGGCATGACTAGAACAGGCAGGGTGTACACCCTAGAACATTTAGCTGAGTCCGACAAGAAGACCTCTCGGAGAGCTATTGAAACTGAAACTGATGGCCTTTGGAGGAAGGTACAGGCCAAAGAGTACTCAGTCACTAAAAAACTAAACAAGACGCCAGCACAAATTTCCATTCTGGCTTTTCTACAAAGCTTCGAGGCACATAAAAATGCCTTAATGAAAATACTGAGTGAAGTGTAGGTTCCTAGCAACAAAACATGAGGCGAAATGGCAAACATGGTGGGGCAGGTACTGCAAAGTCATAAGTTCACATTCCACGAAGATGAACTACCACCAGAAGGGCTCGGTCACAACAAAGCATTGCACATCACTGCACAATGCCAGGATCACTTCATCACCAGGATTCTAGTCGACGGGGGATCCGGCCTCAACATATGCCCATTGGTGACTCTCATGACATTGGGTAAAGGGTTGCACGAGATCAAAGATGGGGCTATCTGCGTTAGAGCTTTTGATGGATCTCATATGTCTACCATTGGAGAAATTAGCTTATGTCTAAAAATGGACCCACTTGGTTCAAAGTTGATTTCCAAGTCATTGACGTACCTGCGTTCCACAATTTATTGCTGGGGTGACCTTGGATCCACTTTGCTGGAGCCGTGGCATCAACTTTGCATCAGGCTGTGAAATTTGAATGGAATCATCAGGAGGTAATCATCCATGGCGACGGTAGCAACCCCATATATATACGCCACACCGTTCCGATGATCAGAGGAAGAAAGAGAATATATGAAGAAACATATCATCACATCGAGCGAGTCAACAGCATAGACAAAGACAAGTGGTGGGATAACATAATTGAGGGCATTCTAAATTGGAATGGATTTGAGCCCGGAAAGGGACTCGACAAGAACCTCCAAGGCATCACAAAACCCATCCAATTGAAAAATCATGGAACTACTTTCAGCTTAGGATATGAATACACCTAGGATGAGTTCAACAACTGGTCGCCACCATGGCGCGGTCCCTACTACCCATTAAAGTACCCGCTACCTCAATTGGAGTAGACCTTTTAGCCGGCTGATGTCATGTATGGATCAGAGGAAGATGAAACACTGGCAGTAATGAAGAACCTGTTTTTGGGAGATGACATGGACTGTTGTGTTATTTTTTAGGAGGAGGGGGAAGAAGGCTGTCACGCCCCAAATCGAGGGACATGACCGGCGCATGACTAGGTAGCCCCAGTCAAGCGGACCTGGGTGGCTTTCTATCCCACGCGATGCCCCTGTGTTGTTTATTACTCATAAGCCAAAGATCTTACCAATTATAACTGAATTCACATTGTACAAACATAACCACATTATTAACATTACTAACAAGTTACAATTTACAACGCCCGACATATACATATACATACATAGGCCATAAACTCACAGTTTACTGTCTACGGAGCCTCTTGGATTACAAAGGAGGATACAATATTTGCAGGTAACAAGGCTCCGGCTATACCTTACAGAAATCAAAATAAAGTCTAAACAAGAGTGGCATGAGCCACATAGGGCCCTGAAAGGAAAAGGGCTCACCAAAACGGGTAGAATGAAGGATGCTACTGCCGATGAGCTGAAGTACCTGCTATTGATTCACCTACAATCATAATAGCGTCCCCGGCAAAATGGACGTCAGTACACTGGAATTGTACTGATATGTATGGACAAACGTTTTCCCAAGTAAACTCAAGCCATTAACAAGAAATCACGACGATAATACAGCCAATGAATTACATCAAGAATCAATTAAGCCAGCCAACCATGTTTTCCACATTTTTCCTCATTTCGGATAATTCTCAACACAAAGCACGTTTAAGATCAACAAGTAGAACAACCACAAATCAATAACGTAAAACACAAGTAGTCAAACAAAGGGGCAATCAGTGCCCCACAGGTTGCAAACTCTCCTGCTGTCTCCTTTCACAATTTCACATCAATGATTTTATATCATATTTCAATAGCGATTTCGATCGCTTTCCATCTTTATTACCCCTGACCACCCTTATTACCTCGGCCACCATTATCACCCCAACCCACACCTTATTTCCCCATGTTGCGGCGTGCAACCCGATCCCACCTTACAGTTTAGAACACAACAATTTCAAACAGCAGATAAGGCACTACACACAATTTCAACAAGTTCAAATAAGCAACTTATAAGTTGGTTCATGTTCACAATTATTTCTCAAGCCAATATCACAACCAAATTACAATGTTTCCATAATCAAGAATACACACACAAGTATGTTCAATAATTTACCACAATTCAAGTGTTTCATCTCTTTCAACAAGAAACCATATATGCCACCACAACAATTGTTCTCAGTTCTTTACCAATTCCAATTCCCTTGTCATCTTTCAATTCATATTTCATACCATACCACATGTAGTTCAATCATCAATTGAATACCCAACAATGACATCAAAGAATCACATACAATTTCTCAAATTAACACATGCCAAACAATTTCACACATATGGGCGATTTTACAAGAATCAAAATTAGCCATACATACCTCGATTGAGCTTTCCTTAAGTTACTACAACACTCCAAAAACTCTAGCAATTCCAATCTACTATGAGACATAATAAAATTAAACACATATTAGAAAAATATTCATGAAACTAGCTCATTTGAACATTTTATCAAACACTAGTTGAGCATCTTGATTTCGAATCCCCTTTTCAAGACTTCTTTCATTCCCTAACCCAATCTTTACTTATTTATGTTCAAAAATCTTCCCATAAACCTAAGTTGTACATGAATGTATACACAATACTAATATACCCAAGAATCATACCTCAATAACTCATCTTATACACCAAACTCGAAATTAAAAACCTAGGGTATAGAATCTTACCTCTTAGATGAAGAACTTGCTATTGGGTTCTTGATTCTTGAAGATTGATGCAAGATTTGGATGATTTAAATGTTGGGTTCCTCCTTCTCTCTCTAAAATGCTCTCACCACTCTCTAAAATCAGTAAGAAATGACCCCAAAATGAACCCCAAAACCTATATATTGAAATGGGGTCGGGTTATAAAAATAGAAGAATTAACTGGGCTTCTCGGGATCAATTTGCGACAGAAATGCGGCCGCAATGTTAACAATGCGACAGGAAGGCGGTCGCACATTTGGCACAAGACAGCATTTTCCAGCCTTTGGTAATTTGATCATAACTTTGTGTAGCAATGTCCAAATGACAAACGGTTTGAAGCGTTGGTAACTAGACTCAAAGGGATTTCATTTGATATGCTATTCACCACATAAAACCTTATACATAATTATATATGATCCTTTGAAGTGGAGAAATGTGCGAATCCATTTGGAATTTTGGCCTCTTTCGAAAATTTTCCCATTTGGCATACACTTGGGCTTCCATTTGGACCTCATATCACTTACCATAAGACTCATACTCATATTTAGCAAGTCTAATTGATGTCCATCATGTTCGTAGCACATAAAATATAATAATTAGAATACGTGGCACCACAGAATCCTATATTACTTAGCGAAATTTTCTGGGGCCTTACATTCTCCCCCCCCCCCCAGGATCATTCATCCTCGAATGAGGAGTATGGTCTTCCCAAACACTTTAACATCACACATCTCTTTTCTAACCTAACTCCAGTCTCAAAATTTCACTAACTCATAAAATTTTCAAAACTTTTGGCAGAGTTTTCTTTGTAAATAGGCCTATCCACCTGCCAGAGAATCACCAAAATCTTCTTAACCACACATCCACAACTGTACATAGCACCACAATGTATATATCCACAATCCTAATCCCAGTATTATAAGAACTACATTAACATATGGATACCAGAACATGGACTACACAGTTTTACATCAAAATACCTATATGGTACATTCCAAGTCAAAACTAACTGGTATTCAATCAAACGAAAGTACTTTCCTTCCACGACATATTTATCCTTCCACACGACATTATCGACTTACAAGCATTGTCATAACACCTTTTCAAAAATAATATCAACTGCCAAACATGCATAACAAGGACGACAGATAAACATCTTGCATGAGATAACTATCCATTGACTTTACCTTTTGATAACTTCCACTGTACAATTTAAACTCCACTGGATATTGCAATTCATGATAACAACAATAACTCAAAATTCCATGACTTGGCATCATACCATCAAGGATGTCAGTTCATAGTAAACAAACAATCATGTGTTCATAACAGTCCTTACCAGCCATTAATGTAATCGCAAGGGTGTTCATCAACAAGAATATAATTTCATCTCAATCAACAGTCCATATGAAGTCAAGCCATCATGAGTCTTGCTAGTAGTGCATCATATAGGATATTTCCATGATTATATAGTTCAATCAAGTCAATTCATACCCACATTTTTTTTCATCACTATCTTCTTAGACATAAGCATATGGAAACACAAAGTACATGAGGAACAGTTACGAGGAATATCATACACCTATTGCAACCTACCGTGTAATACAGTCATGTTACATTTATTATCAGCTCACATAACATTTTCAGGGGTACACTCACACTAAACCCTTGATGACCCTTAATAGTTACCCTAGGATGTGATACCATAAACTGACCATAACCTTATCTATCCAATATATATGTGATCACACTATGAAGCTTTATCATGGACTTGTCTGAACTTAAAATTCCCAATGGATCTAATACAAAGAGGAACAACAGAGTTCAAGATCAGGCTGGAGTTCTTCAGGAATCCATTAATGCATTGGGTAGAGTACTTTATGAGGCCATATACTAAGAGACAAAAAATGTTACTACTATCAATACTGACATGATTAATCATTGTGACTACCTCAATTAATACACAAATGAGGAATAGGAGTAAGTAGTACATGGGAAATAGGAATCATTAAGGAGGAATACTCAAGTACGTGAACCACTCATTTTCTAAAGTGTAGGGAAAATCCGCCGACCCCGAATAGGAATACTCTAGCACCTTGAATGTGATATGGTATTCAAAATACACGAAGTTGAATTACACTCTTAACATTACTTGACGCACAGAATCTATGCCACAAGCCTATAAGGATGAAAAGAATTGAACGCTGATGAGATTACCATATTCTAGACAACTTAACACTTCTTGGTAATTGATCATATATGAGGAAATTAAAAATTACGACCATTTTTTTTTCATTCAAATCAACATGTTCATGATATGTACAAAAATCCTAAGTCATCTAATCTCAACCTTTCACGAGTGAAACTCAATAGCTAGGAAATCTTGATATTGGGGCAAAATCATGAATTGGTTAGATGGTTCTAATAGTCAGCAGGACGCTCCAGGGAGAAGGCAAATAACACTCATATCTAGCCAAGAAGGTGAGATACCAATGGTAGTAAAACTCTCCACACATGATAACGACATAGTCCACGATTCTAGAAGTTGAGGGTGTGAAGAAAACCAAACACAATGAGACAGTGCACAATAATCGCTGAAGGTTTGCAGATGTTCATGATGAGATCTCCATATGTTTTGACTTGAAAAAGGAAGTGTCATAGTGATACATAGAAGGCACGTTCTCTCATGGTTATCGTACAAGTGTTGGGTACTAGCACAACGACTTCACCAAATAAGGAGTACAATTAACACATTGTGGAGACATGAAGAGAGAATAATCATTCGTCATGTGTTGGACATGCCTATGCTATACTATCTTCCAAACTGCAATACAATTCTACATCACGGGCAACCACAATATTAGAAACCAAGTGAGCTACTTACTACGGGATATCTCAAGTGGAAACAAAAATTATGGCGACACAAGGTCTTCCTATGATGGGATATGAGGATCTCAATTTTCAGAAAAACTTTATGCACACAGTGACCATTTCAATTGACATGTACTTGTAGGATAAGTGTACATGCATGCTTTCACGTTTCTTGATAGTAAGAAGGTTTTCATGATGTTACTCGTAAGAGAGTAGATTGGTTGATTAAGCCATATAAGCCACACACAACTAAGTAAAAGAGTGACTCGAGAAGGATCACAAATCTTGGATACTTTGCATGGAACTTGACACCACATGTACAAACTTTATGATGGTGCATGTGTAGGCACGAGTGAGCGGATGTTGTCCATTTAAATAAAAAGTTTCTGTAAGAAATTCATCAGGAATAGTCCTTTGTTGAGAATTCAGGAAAAACAAGTGGGAAGTATCAAGTGCTATAACTCAATTCAGGAACATAATTATAGAGCTCAATTCCATAGGAGGTTGTAAATACTAGTACTGTGTTCGGGAGACTTTGTAAATAATACGTCTCATTCAAAGAGCAGGTGCATGTGTATGAACTGTTTTGTAATTTAGATTCCTTTTAAGAACATATCTATGCAAGGACAAGGAAATTATAAGGGTTTAACAAAAGCTTTAAACAATCACCACATTACTAAATAAAATGGATCACATAGTTTTCACATAAGTTCCATACCTATAGGATGCATATCATAGCCCTTCCGTAGGGTTCACATATCAGATTATACACCTATATGCTTCATACAATAATAAGGAAATCACAATTACGAATCAAACACTTTAAATGATCACCACATTATCAAATAAAAGAATCATGTCATTTTCACGTATATTTGTCCATCGACTCTTAGGGCCATAATTATCACATCAGACTTGGCACTAGGCCACATTTCATAACACAACCTCTTCTACCTCGCATTTCACATCATTTTCTCATATTTCACATCAACATCATAATGTGTTTCATATTCCCTCATGTCACAAGTATCACCAGGTACAATTTCATTTCGAGTTCTCGACACATTGTTTACATTTGTTTCTCAAAAGCATTTGACTTATTTCAACATCTCTATGCACAGAGGACTTCACACAGTTTTATTTAATATATGCTGCTTCAATTTCAATTTAAGGCCTTCACATTTCAATGCATGATTCATACCCCTTGCACCCATTTTATGTTGTCAATAATAGCACATTGATCATATTGGAATGCATCTTTCACAAACATCGGGTCACAACACCAATTCATGTAAAGTATCAATCACAATAAGAATCCAAAGTTCAATCTTACCACATTTACACATTCACTTTCTTTGCTTCCAAATATCTTTGTATATTACCATCAACTAGTCACAATCAATCAAATTCTTTTGGTACGCATAAGAACAATTTGGAAGAATCAACCATAACAAGTTTTCTCACAAAATTTGGCATCAAAATATCTATTTAAACTTGACTTGAAGTCTAGTCATTTTAGCACATAGTTCACATTCTATACATATCCTCATCTACTAAGAATAATATATTAAACAAATGAAGAAGTGCCTCCTACATATATTTTCACAGCAATAATTCGCTTAACATAACAAAACGGGTAGTGCATAAATTATATTTTAAACCTACAACATTTACGCGGACACCATGGAAGCTTAATTTCTAAGAGATGGGGTTTTAGCCGTACATATTGATGATATACTACATGATCTGGTGGTGCAGTGACATTAGTGGGAACAAGGGTACTCTCCTAAACAACAAGTTCTACCAATCACTCCATGGCTCAACACGTTCTTCTAACAAGTCCTTGGTTGATCCACTTGGACTCAATGGTGAGATAAATCTCACCTTACATGCTTCAAATTCACATATTATGGTATCAAAATTACCAATATTGAGGGTAATACTTAGAGAGGAAATTAGCTCCATATCTTGAGCAATATCGCACGATCTAGAATATCAAAGAAATGGGTAAATTCCTAAATGCCCGTGCAGCCCCCAACATATAAGATGTGGTCGACAACACACCGATAAGAAGGGCACTACTAGATACGGCTCCGAGACATCCTAGGACACTTAAAAGCCTTAGGCTCTGATACCAAGTTTGTCACGCCCCAAATCGAGGGACATGACCGGCGCCTGACTAGGTAGCCCCAGTCAAGCGGACCTGGGTGCCTTTCTATCCCACGCGATGCCCCTGTGTTGTTTATTACTCATAAGCCAAAGATCTTACCAATTATAACTGAATTGACATTGTACAAACATAACCACATTATTAACATTACTAACAAGTTACAATTTACAACGCCCGACATATACATATACATACATAGGCCATAGTCCCACAGTTTACTGTCTACGGAGCCTCTTGGATTACAAAGGAGGATACAATATTTGCCGGTAACAAGGCTGCGGCTATACCTTACAGAAATCAAAATAAAGTCTAAACAAGAGTGGCATGAGCCACATAGGGCCCTGAAAGGAAAGGGGCTCACCAAAACGGGCAGAATGAAGGATGCTACTGCCGATGGGCTGAAGTACCTGCTATTGATTCACCTACAATCATAATACGAATGTAGCGTCCCCGGTAAAAGGGACGTCAGTACACTGGAATTGTACTGGTATGTATGGACAAACTTTGTCCCAAGTAAACTCAAGCCATTAACAAGAAATCACGATGATAATACGGCCAATGAATTACATCAAGAATCAATTAAGCCAGCCAACCATGTTTTCCACATTTTTCCTCATTTCAGATAATTCTCAACACAAAGCAGGTTTAAGATCAACAAGTAGAACAACCACAAATCTATAATGTAAAACACAAGTAGTCAAACAAAGGGGCAATCAGTGCCCCACAGGTTGCAAACTCTCCTGTTGTCTCCTTTCACAATTTCACATCAATGATTTTATATCATATTTCAATAGCGATTTCGATCGCTTTCCATCCTTATTACCCCTGACCACCCTTATTACCTCGGCCACCCTTATCACCCCAACCCACACCTTATTTCCCCATGTTGCGGCGTGCAACCCGATCCCACCTTACAGTTTAGAACACAACAATTTCAAACAGCAGATAAGGCACTACACACAATTTCAACAAGTTTAAATAAGCAACTTACAAGTTGGTTCATGTTCACAATTATTTCTCAAGCCAATATCACAACCAAATTACAATGTTTCCATAATCAAGAATACACACACAAGTATGTTCAATAATTTACCACAACTCAAGTGTTTCATCTCTTTCAACAAGAAACCATATATGCCACCACAACAATTGTTCTCAGTTCTTTACCAATTCTAATTCCCTTGTCATCTTTCAATTCATATTTCATACCATACCACATGTAGTTCAATCATCAATTGAATACCCAACAATGACATCAAAGAATCACATACAATTTCTCAAATTAACACATGCCAAACAATTTCACACATATGGGCGATTTTACAAGAATCAAAATTAGCCATACATACCTCGATTGAGCTTTCCTTAAGTTACTACAACACTCCAAAAACTCTAGCAATTCCAATCTACTATGAGACATAACACTATTAAACACATATTAGAAAAATATTCATGAAACTAGCTCATTTGAACATTTTATCAAACACTAGTTGAGCATCTTGATTTCGAATCCCCTTTTCAAGACTTCTTTCATTCCCTAACCCAATCTTTACTTATTTATGTTCAAAAATCTTCCCATAAACCTAAGTTGTACATGAATGTATACACAATACTAATATACCCAAGAATCATACCTTAATAACTCATCTTATACACCAAACTCGAAATTAAAAACCTAGGGTATAGAATCTTACCTCTTAGATGAAGAACTTGCTATTGGGTTCTTGATTCTTGAAGATTGATGCAAGATTTGGATGATTTAAATGTTGGGTTCCTCATTCTCTCTCTAAAATGCTCTCACCACTCTCTAAAATCAGTAAGAAATGACCCCAAAATGAACCCCAAAGCCTATATATTGAAATGGGGGCGGGTTATAAAAATAGAAGAATTAACTCGGCTTCTCGGGTTCAATTTGCGACAGAAATGCGGCCGCAATGTTAACAATGCGACAGGAATGCGGTCGCACATTTGGCACAAGACAGCATTTTCCAGCCTTTGGTAATTTGATCATAACTTTGTGTATGAATGTCCAAATGACGAACGGTTTGAAGCGTTGGAAACTAGACTCAAAGGGCTTTCATTTGATATGATATTCACCACATAAAACCTTATACATAATTATATATGATCCTTTGAAGTGGAGCCACGTGCGAATCCATTTGGAATTTTGGCCTCTTTCGAAAATTTTCCCATTTGGCATACACTTGGGCTTCCATTTGGACCTCATATCACTTACCATAAGACTCATACTCATATTTAGCAAGTCTAATTGATGTCCATCATGTTCGTAGCACATAAAATATAATAATTAGCCTACGTGGCACCACAGAATCCTATATTACTTAGCGAAATTTTCTGGGGCCTTACAAAGGCCCATCCATTCAAGCGATGAACCGGGGAGAATACCTCACCAATTTGTCAGTCAGGACCACCGGTGCCCGGAGAGCTTCAGGGTAGCAAGGCTAAATGACGCACTATGCATCGCATCTTTTTAGTCAATTTTACTTCCCTGCATTTATTTTTGAAAAGAGCTCCGATGTTTCAAACAATTATGAATTTAATCAAAAGCATTTTTTAGTTTATCTTTATATCTCAATCTTATTACTTTCTCTACCATTTACTTTACTTTACACAACATTACCATTACATATCTTGATGATGAACTAACGACTGTAACTTGCAACGAGGCTATGTAACAAACAGACATAGATTCAGAAGTGGACGAAATACCAGAAGAGATTGTCAGGGAGGTCGAGAATTTTAAGAATAAGCCTAAGTCCAACTTAGATGAAACTGAGGTCATTAATTTGGGAGATGCAGAAAATGTCAAGGAAACACGTATCAGCGTACACCTGTCACCGTCAGAAAAGGAAGGGTATACTGAGTTTCTGAAAGAATATGAGGATATAATTGCCTGGTCGTATTCTGATATGACCCTCCTCAGCACATCCATTATGGATCATAAGTTGCCGACAGATCTGGCATGCCCATTGGTCAAACAGAAACTCAGAAAGTTCAAGCCAGACATGAGTTTGAAAATCAAAGATGAGGTCGCCAAGCAGGTCAAAGCGAGGGTTCTCCGAGTGCTAGAGTATCTGATATGGTTAGCCAACATTGTGCCAGTACCAAAGAAGGAAGGGAAGGTTAGGATTTGTATCGACTACCGGGATTTCAACAGGGCCAGTTCCAAGGATGATTTCCCTTTTCCGAATATACACATATTGATTGACAATTGTACCAAGCATGAGCTGCAGTTATTCGTTGATTGTTTTGCTGGATGCCACCAGATATGGATGGATAACAAAGATGTAGAGTAAACTGCATTCATTACGACGTGGGGAAACTGTTACAGAATGATGCCGTTCAGTTTAAAGAATGCCGGTGCTACCTACATAAGGACCATGACCACTATCTTTCATGACATGATACATAAAAAATCAAAGTGTATGTGGACGACGTCATCATCAAATCCAAGAAAGTTGCAGATCGCATGGGAGATTTGAGAAAATTCTTCAACAGACTGAGGAGGTACAACTAAAAATAGAATCCCGCCAAGTGTGCATTTGGGGTTCCTACTGGGAAATTATTGGGTTTCATTGTGAGTCACCGGGGAATAGAATTGGACCCGTCAAAGGTCGAAAGAGTTTCCACCACTAAAGAACAAGAAGGACGTGATGAGTCTTCTAGGGAGACTCAACTATATCTGCAAGTCCATAGCTCAGTCCACTGTCATTTGTGAACCAATCTTCAAGATGCTAAAGAAGGATGCTGCCACTAAATGGACTGATGATTGTCAAAAGGATTTTGACATAATTAAGGAATACTTGTCAATGCTGCTACTATTGGTTCCGCCACAGACAGAAAGGCCCGTGTTGCTTTATCTCGTAGTATTGGATGGAGCATTTGGGTGTGTTTTGGGACACCATGATAAAATCGGAAGAAATGAGCAAGCCATCTATTACCTCAGCAACAATTTTACACCGTATGAGGTACGGTATTCCTTATTAGAATGAACTCGTTATGCTCTGTCTTGGACAACTTAGAAATTGAGGCATTACTTCTATTCCTACACAACATATCTCATATCCTGAATGGACCCATTGAAATATATCTTTCAGAAGCCCATGCCTACCGGCAAGCTTGCCAAATGGAAAATCCTGTTAAGTGAGTTCGGTATTGTCTATGATACCTAGAAGGCGGTTAAAGGGCAGGCCCTGGTAGATCACCTCGCCGAGAATCCTGTAGGAGGAGAATACGAATCTTTAAAGACGTATTTCTCTGATGAAGAAGTAGCATTCATAGGAGAAGACATTGCAGAATCCTATGACGGTTGGAGGATGTTTTTCGACGGACTCGTAAATTTCAAAGGAATTGGTATAGTTCCAGTATTGGTATCAGAAAACGGTCAACATTACCCTGTGTCCACCCAGCACAGATTCCCGTGCACCAACAACATGGCTGAATACAAAGTCTGCATCCTAGGGCTCAAAAACGCGATTGATATGAACATTCAGGAACTACTAGTGATTGGAGACTCAGACTTACTCATACATCAGGTTCTTGAAGAATGGGAAACCAAGAATTCCAAAATACTCCCTTATCTGTATCATGTACAAGAGTTGAGGAATATATTCAGAAATACAAAATTCCAGCATGTTCCCAAAATACAGAATGAGTTTGCTAATGCTTTAGCCACTTTTACGTCTATGATCTAGCATCCCGACACCAACTTTATTAACCCCATCCGTGTCAAGATCAACGACCAGCCAGTGTATTATGCTTATGTCAAGGAAGAATCCGACGGGAAGCCTCGGTTCCATGATATCACACAATACTTGACAAAAGGAGGATACCCAGAACTTGCCAATGCTGCACAGAAAAGAACGCTTCAGAGATTGTCCAAAAACTTCTTTCACAGTGGAGGAATCCTGTATAGGAGGACTCCCGATAAGGGATTATTAAGATGTGTCAAGGCGAGAGAAGCAACCAAATTACTGGAGGAAATGCACGTAGGGACCTGCGGACCATACATGAATGGTTTTGTTTTGGCAAAGAAGATACTTCGAGAAGGGTATTTTTGGATGACTGTGAAAATGGACTGCATCTAGTATGTCTGGAAATACCACCGTTGTCAAATACATGCAGATATGATAAAGGTACCTCCAAATGAGCTTACCGCAACAAGCTCGCCATGGTTGTTCGCCGCTTGGGGAATGGAGTTCATTGGACCAATCGATCCCGCCGTATCAAACGGGCACATCTTCATCTTAGTGGCAATTTATTACTTTACTAAATGGGTTGAGGCAGTATCCTACAAGGCAGTCACCAAAAAGGTAGTAGCGCATTTCATCCATGATCGTGTGGTTTGTAGGTTCGGGTTTCCAGACTCAATCATCACCGAAAATGGTTCTAATCTCAACAGCGACCTGATGAAGGCAGTGTATGAATGATTCAAGAATAAATACAAGAACTCTACGGCTTATAGACCTCAGATGAATAGAGCTGTAGAAGCATCCAATAAGAATTTCAAGAAAATACTAAGGAAGATGATCGCAAAGCAAAAACAGTGACATGAGAATTTTTCATTTGCCTTACTGGGTTATCATACCATGGTCCGTACATTAACCGAGGCCACTTCACACATGCTAGTTTATGGTACAGAAGAGGCCATCCCCGCCAAGGTAGAGATTCCCTCCCTGAGGGTCATACAAGAAGCAGTGGTAGATGATACAGAGTGGGTCAAACGTTGCTACGAGTAGCTAGATCTCATTGATGGAAAGTGAATGAACGGTGTCTGTCACGGTCAGCTATACCAGAACAGAATGTCCAGATCCTTCAACAAGAGAGTCAAGCCGAGGAAATTCTCGCCAGGACAGTCAGTATTAAAGAAAATATTTCCGCATCAAGATAAATGCAAAAGGAAATTCTCTCCCAATTGGTAGGGTCCGTACATGGTTCATTGAGTTTTAACTGGAGGAGCCCTTATTCTCGCAGAAGTGGACAGAGAAGTTTGGCCAAATCCTATCAACTCAGAAGTAGTAAAAAGATACTACATTTGATCATATGCTTCTCTTTCATGATGTATTTTTGAACTATGCCTGACCTGATTTCGGTTTAAGAGGGGATACGTAGGCAGCCCTATGGGTTCGATCATATCTTAATAAAAATTCCATCTTTCCCCCGCAATTGGAACTGGGGCAGAATTTTGAGGAGGACCCTCAAAATTCCAAAGTAAGAATTTTAGTTTTTTCATCAGCACCAACCCAGTAAACTGAGGTAGATTTTGAGGAGGACCCTCAAAATTCTGAAGTAGATCCGTGTTCAGTTATTCAGTGTAGCCGTCAGCAGCTCCAGCCTAGTAAACTAGGGAAGAATTTTAAGGAGGACCCTTAATATTCTGGAAAAAGGAAGGTTGTCGTGTCTTGAACCACGTTGCAGTTGTTGGTTCATCCCAAAATAAAGCTGTTTTCCAAAATTGCACTCACCTTACATTTATAAATTCATGCATAAACATCATTTGCAGCACCATCGTTTAGCAACGCTACCCCAAGGATTACAACGTCAAGAGCCAGGGGAGACGAACTAACATTTCTCCTTTACAGAACTCATAATTTTTCTTTGCCACCCTGTGCATTCATCTGGCTGAAATATGGCCACCTTCTCATAGGCTGAAAGATCGCCAACTCGTTCAAAGGTGTCATAGTTTGGAGGAACCATCTGCATCGCCCAAGAACATCATTTCATGGCCTATGAACCCTTACTTTTCTGTTCTTCATGGCCTAGGACATCATAGTCTGAGGACGTCATCCTAACCGTCCAAAGACAAGCATTCATGGTCCAACGGGAACTTGCATTATGTTTAAATTATGCAATATATATGCACTGCCCATTTGCAGGTACCCTATCTAGTTCACGACCATCTCAGCAGGAGCGACCCTACTCTAGTTCTCTGCAGCATGTCCGATTCCAAGCACCCTCTTAGATCTAACTATCTCATCCATCTTCCAGAATGTCCATCAGCATATTCCGCCAATGGTTCCTAAACTACATATGGCTTGATTCCTGTAAAACCAGGGATATGTAGGCAGCTCAAAAACCATAGCGCGCTCAAAATCCTTTCACAATAGTCATTTCCGGTCAAAATTGGCCATCTTATCTTTACCCGACCACTCTTTCATCCTCCTCGGATAAAGAGGGGCAGTTGTTGATACCCAATTTTTCTTATGTATTTTTTATACTGAAAATACTTTCAATATAGCATGTATATGCATATATAAGCATCCACCAAGGTTTTGGCATTTTTTTCACATTTTTAAGGATTTTTAAAACAAAATTATGACCTAGTTTACACTATAAAATTGATTAATTATTCCCAAAACTTTTCATTTTGGTGAATAATTTATTTTTATTCTCACAGTTACACAAAAATATAATTTACATGATTTTACAAGTCCATTTGGTATTTTTAAATTAAAACTGCGTCAAATTGTAATTTTAGTCTGTTTCTTGATTTAATAGCATTTATAACCGAAAATCATCCCTAATATTTTTAAATTACTACTTACTTATTTTCTATTAAATAAATATTTTAATTTGATTTTTTAATATCATTTACTATTTTTATAAATTCAAAATGGGGAAAAATGGCTATTTCGATGGTAGCCCACTTAAATTTCAGTTATAGCCTAGTTTCAACCCCAATCTAACCCCCCAATTACACTACCCAGATTCAAAAACTACCCGACCCAGACCCAATTAAATAAACCAGACCCACGCACCCCTAAATCTCAATCGTTGATCATTTAGATGAACGGTCCACGTTAACCCCTTCCTTTTTTAATCCAATAGCCCCCTAACCATAATTATTTCTCCTCAGCAGCCATAGTTCCACCAAAAATCATGGCCTCCCAGGCCCTGCGTAACCTATATCTACCACCATTCACCCTTATCCTCCTTTTGCACGAAGATTCAAGGTCTGACGACCCCAGCTTAGAAGCTCTCCGATTCAAGTTCTATGGCTATTTTCGGCTCATCTCCGGTGAGTCCTTGCCCTGTGAGTCCTTTATTTTACAACTTATTCTTGATTTTCTTTCCATAAATGGAACTCTATCTTTATTACTCTAAGTGCGACTCCTTAATTGAAGGAAGTCCCTTCTCTTGATTGATTATGATTGATACTGACTTATTCCCTTGCCTTACTCCCTACCTGCTTTTAAACTATAAATACCCTACTCTTCTTCTTTAAACACACGAATAATTATCAGTTCACACACACACAAAACTCTTTCTTTTCTTTTCTTCTTTGCTACCTTTTCTGCTGCTTGGGAGAAAGCCAAGACTAAACTATAAGGACTCCATCTGCCCTACTTGCTTTACTGCTTGAATTTGCAACTGGTATGTCCGTGATTTAAATACCATCTCCGGACTACATGTTTTTCATATGCCTGTTTATGTTCAGTTTTATTACATTATGTAGTTAAATTTCAACATGCCACATCCCTTCCCCATATTCCTATGTTTGGATTTTGTTATGCTTGTATTAGCATTTTCCTGCACATCCCTATCCCATATACCCATGATTTAAATCTGTTTGCTGGTACAAATGCGTCCGAGTCAATCCCCTTCCCCTAACCCCTTTGTGTGTGAGTATTGTTTTAGACTAGGGTGGCACTCTATTGCCATCCCTAGTTTAGAACCAGGTTGCCCTAAACATGTGCTCAAATCAGTCCCATTCGCTTAATCCATGTTTAGTGTTGAGCTTGACTCAAGTCTAGTGGTGTCCTAATCACTATTCAGGCCTTGTCTGACTTCTAAAGTCTACTATTTATCTGTTTAAAATAAGTAAAGGGGTTAGGGGTATGCCATCCCTACTCATGGCTGGGCATGACCATCCTTTACTTTAGCCTTCCTATAATCCCCTCACTTTACACTTATTCTATGTTTTTTAAGTCTTACCCCCCTGTGGTAAGCCATGCATAGGGACCTTGGAGCTGTCTCTGAACTTGGATGCCTAAGGGCTAGTAATTCCACACATTACACTACTCAATCTACTCTCTAGGGTGTAAGCATTGCCTGGGTTTCCTGAAAACCCTTGGAACTTTGAAACACTCTAAAAGAAGACCTTGGAACCTGGAACCCGGATTTGTTAAAACACATGTTATTGGATATCAAGATTGAATTAGGCTGGTCGGATCTAGCTGTAGGATGTCTTATATTTTCTATTATTTACTTTATTTTCAGTATAATTTTGTAAAAAGAATCTTGGGAAAATATTAGTAAAGGGTCTGGGAGGATTACTTTAGTGCATATAATTAAGGGTAGATACCATGCCTATAAGATCTAATGTTATAATTCAGTCACCTAGATACCATGCCTATAGGTTCAATGCTTTAAATCATCTAGATACCATGTCTATAGGTTCAACGCTTTAAATCACCTAGATACCATGTCTATAGGTTCAACGCTTTAAATCACCAAGATACCGTTTCTATAGGTTTTAATATTTCTAAGCTCAATCATTTAGAAATCATGTCATATGATTTAATGCTCAATCATGCACAATTATTAGAAATCTTGCCTATAGGACCTAATGACCAAAAATTAATTGTATATAGAAATCATGTCTATAGGAAATGCATAAACGCTAGAAAAACTGTAGGATAATCAAATGCTCGTTTCGTACCAGTTTAATAACAGTAATATGTCATAAAAAATCAAGGTATAGATATCCTGCCTATAGGGTTTTCAAACTCGCTTAAATCTATGTAAGCAATAACCCATTGATTAGTTTCAACTTTTTTGAATAAAACCCGTCCGAAACTTGTTTATTTCGAACTCTTACCGATTTGCAATGCTCTTAAATTTTCTAAACTTGCATCTTCTAAAATAGTTTTCAACTTTCTGCCTGAATTTTTATTCATCTCATAAAACTACAATTTCAAAACAGTCTTTAACTCATCCTTACTTTCAAAGTCCTTTCACTTTCTGAACTCTTCTTTATTTTACATGAACAATTTCGCTGATTTTCAAAGCCATCTCTAAACTTGTGTAATTCTCAAGTTGTTGTTCCAAACCTTTCTGCATTAGGTTCTTAGTCAAATAATCTGTCTAAAAGTACCTCAATTTCTAACAATTGAACCCAGCTTGCCTAATGCAGACTTTTTACCCAACCCTATGTGTTAAACTAATCCATCCATTATCAGTTTTAATATTAAGACAAAATCAATAATTGGAACTCATGCTATACTACTTGTTGAATGGCTTAAGGGGTTTCATGTGTAGCCTTGTATGTTTGTTTACCCCTTTATGTGCTATCTGTTTTGATTGAAGGATTAGCATTTTTACCTTTAAACTCCATGCAAAGCCCCATCCCTTTCTTCCCCTTTTAGGATTAGAAGTCCTAATACCCTGGGACTGATAGGTTGGGATGAATATTAGCATGCAATAAGTAAACAAGACTAAATGCGCTTAATACCTTAATAGGGTGGGAAGGGTAGAATATGGAGATGATGACAATGGTGCGCTAATATCTCGTGCGGGAGTTACTTGTTGGATATTGCACCAATGTGATCCATATTATATTTAAACCTAGGACCTTCTCCCTTTTATTTATATGGCATGTTGTTTTTTCCTATAAAATTTTATGTCTTCTTTCCAAAAGCACTTATGCCTTTTCTCTTTTTTCAAAATTTTCAACTTATTTGTATCCCTATGTGCAAATCTTGTTTGTTTACTCCTATTTTTCTTAAAGTCACAACTAAGCAAGGCCGGGAAACACACTAGTGGATTTTGAGGGGTGCCTAACACCTTCCCTCGAGATAATCTCAAGCCCTTACCCGAACTTTAGTTTTTCTTTTAAATCTTCTTCCTTTCTTTAAAGTGTCCTAATTCACTATAATCATTATGTGGCGACTCTTCAAATTCCTTAACCAAATTTCTCAAAAGGCAAAAAGAGTTGTTTTGCCCATAATGTCATAAAACCCAATTTCTCCTTCTTTGGGAAAAGGGGGCGTCGACAGTTTCTAGTTATTATATTTTGGTGGGTTATCTCATGTCACGACCCAAAACCCGATCGTGACGGCGCCGAGCACACTACTTGGCCAGCCCGACCAATCAACAACAATTACGGAGCTATGAGCTCAATTTATCCAATTTAGGCATAACAATTATAAGTCGACAGTGATAGAAATACCAAACCAGGGAACCAAGTCCCAAAACAGTACAACTCCCCAAAGACCGAGGGGTCAAGAGTCAAGAGCCTCTACAGATAACATAAGTGTAATAGTGTTTCAAATGATACTCAGTGCAGAAAGAAATAGAAAATACGAAATCAAAAGACAGCAGGAAGGCATGTCAGGTCATGCGGACTCTGCAGCTACCTCGACTATCACGCAGAAAAATGCCTCTGAAACAGCTACCAGATCAGGACTGCTGAGAGGTACCTGGATGTGCACACAAGGTGCAGGGAGTAAAATGAGTACTGCCAGACTCAGTGGTAATAAATATGGGAAAGACAGCGCAGATAAGAAACCATAATAAAGCACTATGTAAAGCTGTAATCAATACCCTGTAACAATTCAATATCAACAGTAATGTACCAAAAAGTATCAGCAACACAGTATAACAGCTAGCAGATGTAGCTAAATGCAACGCAATGCATTAAATGACCACTACGGTGCGTGGCCCTTTCCAATTTGGGTACCCGTGCTCACTGTGGGGGTTCAGACTCCGGAGGGGCTCCTACAACCCAAGCACAATATCATGAATATACGTTGCGGCGTGCAGCCCGATCCACTACCAGTTAGCTAATATGCAAATGCAGCCTCGCAGGCTCAAAACTAGTTTTGAAAACTCTTTTATCATTTTTCAGTTGAAAAGAGTAATATCAAAGTTCCAGATATTTGAAAATCATAATAACAGTAATATCTACGGACTGGTAGTAAAACTAGCATGTCACTATCACAGAACAATGATAACGATCCTCGCAGGATCCCAATAACTGGCTCACAGCCCATAAGTATACTCAACCGTCCAAGAAGGACGCTCAACGGCTCAGAGTAGCCAATATCACAATATAATACGCAACCGTCCGAGAAGGTGGTTCAACAGCTCAAGGATAGCCAATATCATAATACAATATCAACGGGTCGGACTAAGCCATATTCCCCAAATCACAATCGACCCCGCACTCACAAGAGAGTACGTGTCTCGCCGCTTTACATCGTCACAAAGTGGTATACCGGGGTTTCGAACCCGCTGTTCATCACCCATATCCATTACTCACCTCAATACGGCTCGACGACTAGTCTGCGATGACCTTGCCACGAGAATCAAGCTCCGCATGCGTAGAATCTGATCAAATATAGTAGAAACACATCAAATTAGGCCAATGGGATGATACCCATTCAAAAACAACTCAATTTACACCAAAAACTACAAAGTTGCCAAAACCCGACTTCTGGTACGCTTCTTGAAAAATTACGAAAGTCACATATTCTGAACCCTCGTCTCAACACGAGTCTAGGCATATAAAATTTAACAAATTCGGACTCCATTTGCCCATTCAAATCCTTGGTTTTTTATAATCCAAGCCTAGGGTGAAAACCTCAATAATACACCCCAAGTTCCTCCAACTTCGTGAGATAATTGCATAATTTATCAATACAAAATTATAATTTGAGTCCATAGTTGATTACCCGAAGAATCTCCTTGAATTTCCCTTCAAAATCACCTAGATCGCCTCTTAAGCCAAGCCCTAAATGTTTTAGGATGTTCTGTAATTTCTAACTTATGATTTTATTAGTCCTTCTACGATTTCTGCTTCTGCGGACAAGTTCCGCCTCTGCTAGACCATATCCACGACCAATTTGTCGCTTCTGCGGATCCCAGGCCTGGCTGGCCACTTCCGCTTCTGCGAGCACAGGACCACTTCTGTGGGACCTTCTGCGCATCAGAGTTCGCTTCTGCAGACTCGCTTAAGCGACCAACATTCCGCTTCTGCGGATCTTCACCTCTCGACCCTAGACCGTTTCTGTGGTCATGCTTACGCACCAGCGACGCCGCCTCAGCAGATTAAGATCCGCTTCTGCGAACCCAAGCGCCTCTACGCTCCATAGTCCGCTCCTGCGGACTCGCCTTTGCGTCCTAATTTCTGCAGGGGCGAAAATGACAGAACTAGAACTCTAACCTGCAATGTTCCATGTTTTCTTCCGTTTAACCACCCGAAAACACCCGGACGCCCCCGGGACCTCATCCAATCATACCAACACATCCTAATACCTTATTCAAACTTACTCCAACCCTCAAAACACGCCTAACAACACCAAAACTCACAATTCACATCGAATTCAAGCGTACATTCCTTAAAACATCCGAATTTCACATTCAATCAAAAACCCAACAAAATGACATCTGAATGATCTTAGAATTTACAGACATATCCAAAATCACATGACGAAGATACAAAAATTGTCGGAATTCCATTCCGACCCCCGGATCGAAATCTCACCTACCGTTCGAATTTCGCCAAAATTTAACCTTAGCAAATTCAAGCCTATTTCTACACTGGACCTCCGAATTCAATTCCGATTGCTCCTATAAGTCACAAATCACCTCCCGGAACTAACCAAATTATCAGAATCTGATTCCGAGCCCTCTAACTAGATAGTCAACTCCAGGTTGATTTCCCAAATTCAAACTTCCTTCAAAAGAGCTATATGCCTCATTTTCAATCCAAATCACTCCTTATTCTTCCGATAGACTCTAACACTGATATAAAAGTAAAAAACACATAAATACAAGATAACAGGGTGGTAATTCCTGTGACAACGGGCCGGGTCATCACATTAGCTACGGAAATAGACCATAAGTGGTAATTTGAGAAAATGAATTGTTGGATGCATGCTATGGTAGGCTTTATTGGCACATTTTTGGGCTTGGAGGAAAGTTCAAGATTTCTACCTTGTATAGATATAGGTTTCAGAGGGAGCGATTTTGTCGGACCAAGTCAGAGCGGGTGGCTCTTGTAACGGTCCTAATGGATTCAAAATATGTAAATTGTGGTGCTTAATTTTTTTGAGCCTATGAGTACTATTAAGAATTAAGCTTGGAAAGCAGCTTATGAGAAGTGGCACAGAATGTTCTGTGATGGTTGGCTTGTGATGTAGCAAATGGAAAGTACGAAATGGTTCGTAGGAGTTGAGACAGCATGGTCTCGTGATTCAAGGTCACACAAGATGAGTGTAGATGGAGTATGTTATGTATGTAGGAGAGTTAGTATTATTTCCAAAGCACTTAAGGATAAATAGTAAGGAAAGAGATTGATTAGCCATAGTTGAATTTAGGCATGTTGGGATTTGTGATCAGTTCATTCAGCGTGATCAAGTTGTTTGTATCATTTATAATGGTAAGTGTGAGGCATGTTGGCCACCGTAATTGATTTTATTCAGAAGCCTTCTATTGTCAGGACTTGTTGCGTGGAAGCATATTCCTGAAGGGGTTATGGTAGATTGGCCCACTACTATCAGAATTGCATATTCTACGGTTGTGGGAATTTACCTGTGCGTTGCTATGGTTCTACTGGAGTGAGTTAAGTGTGAAGTCCTTATATGATTAACTATTAAAAAATATTAATAATTTCGGAGTAATGATAAAAATCGTGTTCTATCGTATGTTGGCACTATGGGTGCAGTGAGTAGCATGGAAATATGAAGTGAGGATCAAGATTGCAGTTCGGTGTTGACAAGGATGTCACGGGGTCAGATGAGCAAGGAAAAGGTTGAATGATTAAGTAAATTGGTTTTATTTTCAGCGCCGCGTGAGATGGATGTGTTGCAAAAAAGGGGGGCTTTGTATCTTGGCTAAGGATTCTTGATCACTCTCCAAGCATTAGTGCGATGGTGGTTTAAATGTACAGACCCGATATTTATTTCAGAGGATTGTAAGGGTGTGTCCCACGAGAAGATTGCATAAGTGTGACATGTAGTCACTCAATTGATTAAAGATTTAAGCCAAGTATGAGAATTGTGGTAATGTCACCTAATTTGAGAAATTTTGCCTGGAAGGCACTTTGTTATTGGGTTATGAACTGAGGAGGTTGCTCCGGGTATGATGGTTGTTCTGATGTGTTATGAGGAAAAAGGTGTTACTATGAACATTTGAAAGGTTATTAGCCAAGTTGGTGCAGTTAGGAAACAGCTTGAGATCAATCGATTGATTTATATGTGAACATGGCTTTATGTCAGGCTAGTTGTGTTCATTTCAGTAACACGCTCCTTTTGGAGTAGTTAGGTGTTATCTCGTTGTCAGTTATATCATATAGTGATGCATTGCATTGTGTTAATTGTGAGACGGCCTGAAATATTGTGTATGTGTTAAGGACCCGCGTGGGAATGTCGTATTATAAGCAGAATGGCTCTTGAGATTCAGATTATATATAAGCACCTCAGTTGTGCTTGAGTTTCATAGCTTATGGCACTATATTTCTCCCCAGGGAATCGTATTATACACTTAGTATGTTTATGACCGATATTTGGTATTCTATTATAATGAGCAATTTAGTTCGATGTATATCTTCTTATGTGAGTTATATGTGTGGATCGGTTGGCACGCCGCCATGGGTATGTTATTTGGATCGGGTTGCGCGCCGCAATAATGTGATGTCGAGTCTGGTTTTCTATATGCTATTTTTGTGTTTCGTGCAGATGTCAGGTAATTCCTAATAGAGTTTGATTTCCTGTTGGTGTTGTGTTTGGATTGGTGGCCTATTGGCACATTGTGGTGTCATATGAGACTTTTGATTGCATTCGGAGTGGCTTATTGCTTGAGCAGTTCGTAGTGGGTGAGACAAGATTATGCGAATTAATATCGGTGCAATTTGATTATATTAAGTATATTTAAGGAGCAAAGGTCATCATTTGGTCCAGAATGTGGTAATGTTTCTTGTCAGAAGTATAGACTCAATGATTGATTGACCTTGTAGTTGATTATGAATTGCAACATATTTGATCTGTCATGGCAATATTGTAAGAGTTAAAGTAAGAGTTCCGTATGTCAGGAGGTGCAATGGGAGCATCAGATTAGTAGGATTCCAACTAAGTTGATCAGAAAAAGGTTATTGTGGCCCTACGGGTGGGTAATGCAAAGTGTGAATTCAATAGAGTTATGCAATCGTGTTTGAGTACAACGCATAGTGTTTGGTATGGTGATCGTATGTTGGAAACAGTCATGGCATAGAATTTTGGATGTTGGAATCAGACTCTAAGGCTTATTTGATTGAATAAAAAGGGAATATCTTCAAAATTTATCGAGCTTATGTGCTCATCTAAGTTGTGGTAGCACGGGAAGCTGCATGAGCTGCTAAATAGTGATTTCAGACCACTCCAGTACAATTCTCAACACGTTCGAGAACGAATGTATGTTTAAGTGGGAGAGAATGTAACGACCCGACCAGTCATTTTGATCCCTAGTACGTCGTTTAGTAGTTTGAGGCCATGAGCAGCTTCATTTCAGGTATTTTGACATGTTCGCATGGTCGAAATTAAAATTCATGAAGATCGGAGTTAAATTTAAATGGAAACACTCATTTTAGAAGCCGTAAGTTGGATAAAATGGCAAATATTGGATTTTTGAGTAAGCGACCTAGGAACCAGGATCTGAAGGTTCCAGTAGGTTTGTATGATGATTTCGGCATTGGGAGTATGCCCGGTTCAGGTTTTGGATAACCCAGAAGCATTTTGGCACCTATTGAGGAAGTTAGCATTTTCAAAGAAATTTCATAAGTTTGGCTTGAATAGCATCAGTGTTATTGATGTCCGTTTGAGATTCCGAGATTGGAAATAGCTCTGTATGGTGATTCTTTAGTTGGGAGCACAATCGAAAGTTAATTTTGAGGTCCGTCGACCATTTTGAAGCCATTTGGCTAAAGATAGAAAGTTGAAGGTTTTCGGAGAGTTTGACCGGGGGTTGCTTTTTGATATTTGGGTCAGAATAAAATTTGGGAAATTATAGTAGGTCCGTAATGTCAAGTATAACTTCTGTGCAAAATTTAAGGTCAATTAGACGTGATTTGATAGGTTTAAACATCGAAAATAGGAGTTGGAAAGTATAAAGTTCATAAAGATTGAATTGGAGAGTAATCCATAATTTTCGTGTTGTTTGATGTGACTTGAGGCATCGAGCAAGTTCGTAATGTGTTTTGGAACTGGTTGGTATGATTGGTTGGGGTCCCGAGGCCTCAGGTGGATTCCGGGTGGTTAGCGGATCGATAATGGAATTTAGAAGATGGGTGAAGGATGTGGTTGCTGGTATTTTCGCTTATGCGGTTGGTTGACCGCAAAAGCAGCACCGCATAAGCAAGTGGGGAGCTGTAGATGCGTATTTTGGTCCAAAGTTTGAGTACCACAGATGTGGTACAATTTCCGCAGAAGGGGAACCGCATCTGCGGAATGGGCATCGCAGAAACGGAATAGAGGGCCTTGGGGAAGGACCGCAAATGCGGTCAAGGCTCAGCAAAAGCGAAACTGCATCTGTGGTGATGTGATCGCAGGAGAGAAAAGGGGCTAAGCAAGGGAAGCAGCAGAAGCGGTTTTATGACCGCAAAATTGGAGACGCATAAGCGGCTATAATTCCGCAAAAGAGGAAATTTCTGGAGGCAGTGACTTGTTTTAAATCGGGATTTTCTTTCACTTTCCCCATTTTAAATGGCTTGGGGGCAATTTTTGGAGAGCTTCAAGGAGATATTTCATTACCGATATTGAGGTAAGTTACTCCTACTTATTTCTAGGTTAAATACAAAACTATACCATGGATTTAAGCATGAAAATTAGTATATAAATTGTGGTTTTGGTGGAAAACCTAGAAAATCACATTCTTGGAATTTAGAAACGATTTTGAGCATGGAATTAGGAGAAAATTATATATTTGAGTTCCTAAGGTTATGGGTAACTTTATTTTCTAGAAATTGCGGATTCCGGGCACGTGGGCCCGATGGCATTTTGTTCCACTTTTCGATCGGAGATAGGAATTGCTATAAATTAGATTGTAATGAATATTTGAGCATATATTAATGGGTTTGTATGATCGTTGGATAGCTTTGGTGCATTGTGCGTTGGTTCAAGCCTTCAGAAGAATGTAGAAGGCCAGCTAGGAGTCTTCGGAGCGAGGTGAGTCTCCTTTCTAATCTTGTGAGGGGGAATTTGACCCATAAGTGAGTTAAATTGGTTTTGTGCTCCTATTTGTGGGGGCTACGGACGCACGAGGTGACAAGAGTATATGCGTAGCTACTATTATGCTATTGTGCGGGTAGTTTAGGACCCAAAAGCATGTTATATGTGGATTAATTGTGAAATCATTGATGGCTTGAATAGCTTAAATCACATAGATTATCTAAAAGACATAAGCTGCGTTTTATCAAATTATTAAATAGAATTGGCCTTCCTTGGATAATTGCTCTATGTGGACATCATGACTGACTATTTGTCTGTGTGTGTTGATTTTGGAACGGGGTGAACACCTCGACAAATTAATAGATGCATCTATAGGCGCGTTGACGACCCTCGGCAAGTACACATTTATTTTTGTTGGATCGGGTCGACGCCTCGGTATAATTAAATTGTTGTTGCCTTTCCCGACTTAAGGATATTCGGAATATATTTAGAAAGGAAATTCTGGGAAATTCCATATAAAGGAATTAATTGATTATTTGTTTCTTTCTATTTGGACTAAAATCGTATTTGTAGAATAAATCCACTGATTCGTATATATATTAAGGATGAATCATTATTGGAACATTAGAAAGTGTCAAAGTTGACCATCTCGTCTCTACCCCTTCGGGACTAGGCAGGATATTCACTAAGAACACGTTGATTACGTACGCATACTATAGTTCTGTGAATTTTTGTTGCACATGTATATGTTACCTTAGCCGCCTACTGGGCGGAGCAACATGGACGAATTCAGGGGCTAGGTAAGTTGCAGTATGCAAGACGGCCTGCAGCTTTTAAAGCCCCTTCTAGTAAAAATGTATTTCCTTCCTGTCCATTGTATTTCAGACAGATATTGCATAGTGTTTTAATATTCTTATCAGTAGATTCTCATGCACTTGTGACACCGGATTTTTGGAATGGTATTCAGCAGATTTGTTCTAATGTTTATTATTTAAAAACTAAATTCAAGTAGTGAACTTTTATTTATGAAAAATGGAAGGAGAAACTTTAGATTTCCAAAAGTATTAAACGAGGAAGTAATTGATAATTTTGTTGGTTGGCCTGATAGAAGTGTCAGATATATATATATATATATATATATATATATATATATATATATATATATATATATATATATATATATATATATATATATATATATATATATATATATATATATATATATATATATATATATATATATATATATATATATATATATATATATTAAAATAAATTAAAGATATAGCGACCAGTGTTGGTCGCTATCCTGGTTAAACGGTCAGAAATTAGCGACCAGCTTTGGTCGATATTTTGGTGAACTAGTCAATACACATTTGCTACCAACCTTGGTCATTTTTTGTAAAAACAGAGTGTAAAAAATGGTCTTCCCCTCTTATTCTCTTATTTTCTTCAAAGCATTTCCCCAAACCCTCTATTCTCTCTCTCACACACTCAAACCCCCCTCCCTTCCGTCTCCCTCCAGCAGCGGCGCTACCGATGCCATCGACACCCCTCGGCGGTAGCAGTTCCACCACTGGTGCCCTCCACTGTCCCAGTATGTTTCTTTCTGCTTCCTTTTTTTTCGAAATACACTGATTTTGTTTGATTCCTTCTAGCTTGTTCTGTAAATATTAATTGTTCTTAGCTAAATTAAATCTATGATAATTGTTAGTAGCGAAAATATTAAATTTTACCTACTAATTTGGGGATGAAACGGTTAGAAGAGAAGAAACCCAAAAGTTTTAGGGTTTATGATTTTTTCTTGTGAATCAAATTTTTATGGTATGATTTAAATTTTTTGGATATAATCCTAACTTTTAGGTTTGAATTATAACCTTGAATCTTTGTATTGTCTTGATAGTTTTGTTATAAATTGAAATTTTAGGATATAAATTGAACATTTACCATATGTATTGAACCTTTAGGATATGACTTGAACTTTTAGTTTATGTTTAAACTCGTAGGATATGAATATAACTTTTAGTTTTTAGGTTTTGTTCTTGTGAATTGAACTTGTACGATATAAATTGAAGCTTTTATGTATGAGTTGAATTTTTAGAATATGAATTCAACCTTTTAGGATATGAGTTGAACTTGTCGGATATAAATTGAAGCTTTTATGTATGAGTTGAATTTTTAGGATATGAATTGAACCTTTTAGAATATGAGTTGAACTTTTAGGATATAAATTGAACATTTAGCATATGTATTGAAATTTTAGGATATAAATTGACCCTTTATCATATGTATTGAACCTTTAGGATATGACTTGAACTTTTAGTTTATGTTTAAACTCGTAGGATACGAATATAACTTTTACTTTTTAAGTTTTGTTCTTGTGTATTGAACTTGTAGGATATAAATATAGGCTTTTATGTATGAGTTGAATTTTTAGGATACGAATTGAACCTTTTAGGATATGAGTTGAACTTTTAGGATATAAATTGAACTATTAGCATATTTATTGAATGTTTAGGATATAAATTGAGATTTTATGATATGACTTGAACATTTTAGGATATGAGTTGAAGCTTTAGGATATGACTTGAACTTTTGTGGATATGAGTTGAAGGATTAGGATATGAATTGAACTTTTATTTTATGTTTACACTCGTAGGATGAGAATTGATAAACTTTTAGCTTTTAGGTTTTGTTCCTGTGAATTGATATGATGACCCGGCCCGTTATCACATGAGATACCACCCCGTTTCCTCCATATTATGTTGATCTATGATTCAAAATAAGTATTTAGTTTGATCAGATAGAATTGAATTGGTTTTAGTTGGAAATGAGGCACTTAGCCTCTTAGAAGGAAGCTTATCATGGAAAAGTCAATAAGAAGTTGACTATATAGTTAGAGGGCTTGGGTGTAAATTCCAGAGATTTGGCTAGCTTCGGGGGATGATTTGTAACTTAAGAGAGGGATCAAAATTAAATTTAGAGGTCCGGTGTAGAATTAGACATGAATTGGCGAAGTTTGAATTTTGGCGAATTTCGGTTGATAGGTGATTTTGATCAGATGGTCAAAATAAAATTCCAAGAGTTTCTATAGCTTTGTTGGTAATTCTGGATGTGTGCCAAAATTTAGGTAATTCAGACGTTGTTTGGTCAGATTTTTAATCGAATGTGAGTTTCGAAAGAATTTGATAAACTTAGGCTTTTATTTGTTGAAATTTGATGATTTTGATGTTAATGATAGTGATTTGATGAGTCGAGCAAGATTGAATAAAGTAATAGATCATGTTTGTGCTTTTGGTTGAAGTCTTGGGGGCTTCGGGGTAAGTTCGGGTTATTAAACGGAGATTTTGGAGTTTGTTGCATGTTTTGGAATTGCTGGTTCTGTCATTTCCGCATTTGCAGAAAAAGGACCGCATAGGCGGTTTTCCAGATGCGGCGGGGAAGTCGCAGAAGCGGTTCTAGTAGGGGGCTTTACCTTGCCGCAAAAGCGGACAAGGGTTCGCATAAGCAGTTCTGCTGGTGTGATATATGGACCGCAGAAGCGGCCGTGGCACTTAAGTGACTTCCGTCGAAGTGGAATAATTGCCACAAAAGTGGTAATCGGAGAAGCTGTTCTGGTGCCGCAGAATCGAAAAGGCCTGGGCAGATATTAATGAAGTCTTCTTCTCAAACTTTGAAAGAGCAAACATTTTGGACTTTGAACTAAGAGGGTTTTGGGCGATTTTTGACGAGGGTTTAAAGAGCTATCATCGGTTATGGATTTTTGCACTTAGATTATGATATTATTGTGTATAAACATGGATTAATACTGAAAACCCCAAGGAATTAAAGGTTAAAAATAGAGGTTAGGGCTTGAAACTTAAGAGAGCTTAAACTTGGGTGTGAAGGGTCAAATGGACTTCGATTCTTGTAAAATTGATATGTATAGACTCATGGTGAGATAAGGATCATATTGATGTAAACGTTTCTGGATTTCGAGAAGTGGGCCCAGTGCTTGGGTTTTCCCAACTTCGTGATTTTTGATATTTTTGAGTCTTTTCGATTGGGTTATGTTCCCTTAGCCTATTGTGATGTATTCCTTGTGGTTTTGGACAGATTCTACGCACGAGGAGGTATATTTGCGAGGGAAAGGCATTGCGGGATAGACTTGTGGCCAGCTTGAGGTGTTGATGTAACTGCTACTCTGAGGGTTTGAAATCCCAGACTTTCACATCATAAATCTATATTGAGGCATGACACACATTCCACGGCGAGTGCGGGGTTGTTTACGGTTGGGGAGTGAGACACGGTCCATCTCGAGTGTGATTTCTGCTAAATGGGCGATTGAGACACATACCGTATCAATGTGAATTGGGCTTATTTCCATGTTTGCCTTGTGTCGACTACAGAATCCTTAAGGTATCCTTATGTGTTTTACCTCTCTTGTGTGCATATCACATACATTTAGTCATGTTTTGTACTATTGAAATAAAATGAGAACTTTGTTTTTAATCATGAATATTAAATGAAAAATGTTAAGAGGGCAAAGATCCCGATAGTATGTCATGCCCGATTGGCTATGCATTTATTTGACTGAGATGGGTTGAGGACCCAATTGTGAGGATGATTTCCTTGTTATGGATCGGGTTGCACGCCGCAACGATGACATATTTATATTGAGGCTGTGAGCGTGTTTGATGCCACGACATGGATGATATTGCGCTTGGGCTGTAAGAGCCACTCCGGAGTCTGTACATAGCCTAGTGAGCCACCTTGATGTTAAATATGTGGAGCAGGCTGCAAGCCGTAGCGGGTACTAGAGTCTACCATTATGTGTGTTGTATTTTTTTCATGCATTCTTCCTTGACTGTAATATTGTTGGTTATTGTTTCACTTATATGGATCTAAACTGCTAGATATAGAATTACATTGTGTATTTTCTGCGTTTCCTTACTTTCAGACTTTAGTTATGTTTATTACTCACCGGGTCAGCGTATTCACTTTACTCACTGCATCTTGCATGCAGGTCAGGTTTTTCTTCTCAGGCTGAGTAGATTCAGTGGTCAGCAGACTTGCTTCCGGGAGTGTCGAGGTAGCTGCATGTCGTTCGCAGCTGTTAACTTCTCCATTTATCAATATCTTATATTTCTACATTATTAGACTTTTAGGTAGGCAATATAGTAGGGTGTCACTCTGTATGTAGAGGCTCACATTCGTGACACGGGGTCCATGGTTGGGCTATATTTTATGTTTTGCTAAACTTCAGTATTTTCATCAGTATTTCTGAATTTTGACATAAATGGGTTAGTGATTTACTGTATTAATTATCAATTTTTTTTTTATCAGTTGGGGTGAGTATGGTAAATGGTTTGGCTTTTCTAGTAGTGTGTTGGGTGCCATCTTGACTGGGTTGGGGTCGTGTTAAGTTGGTATCAGACCCTAGGTTACTTTGTCTCACGAATTATGAGCTAGTTTAGTAGAGTCTCACGGATCGGTACAGAAACGTCTGTATTTATCCTCAAGAGGCTGCAGAACCTTTAGGAAAACTTCAAATTCTGGAAATTCTTATCGTGCGACTTTATTGATCCAAGAACTAAATTTCTGTATTCTATTCTCTCGCAGATGGCGAGAACACGTGCTACCGAACGTGGAGGACGACCACCATTGCCACTCATTAGAGGCCATGGACGCAACTGTGGTCATGTTCGAGGTAGAGCCGTAGGGGCAGCACCAGTTGACACACCAATTGCCCCCATTCAGAACCATCCTCCAGCTGTAGAGATGCCAGCTGCACCTGCTTAGGCACAAGTTGTGCCTATTGTGATTCTGGGTCTTTAGGAGACCCTAGCTCAGATTCTATCGGTTTGCACTAGCCACGCTCAGGAAGTCTCGGCCACTACTTCTACAGCTACTTCTCAAACCGGGGGTGGTAATTAGACCCCCACAGCTTGCGCGCCCGTGTAGGTAGTGCATAGTTTGTAGACACCAGAGATGCCACCAGCTCAGCAGGTTTCCCCAGTTGAGCCAGTTGCCCCGGTACAGGGTGATAGGGTTCCAGAGATGCCAAACGATGAGTAGTATCATCTTAAGAGATTCAGTAGGCTCTCACCTTCTACTTTCAGTGGTGTTCTGGGCGAGGATGCCCAGGGTTTTCTCGACAAATGTCGACGTATACTCCAGACAGCAGGGCTCTTGGAGTATAGCGGGGTATAATTTACTACCTTTTAGTTCTTAGGAGTAGCCTTTACTTGGTGGGAGGCATATGAGTGGCGTAGTCCGATAGTTGCAACGCCTTTCTCATGGAAGGAGTTCTCCACTCTTTTCCTAGAGAAGTGAGTACGATAGTCTCAGAGGGAGGAACTGCGGAGACAGTTTGAGTGGCATCATCAAGGAGATATGACTGTGAGATAGTATGAGGTGAGATTTTCATAGTTGGCTCGTTATGCTCCATGGATGGTCTCAAATGATCAGGAGAGGATTAGGCGGTTTGTGGACGGACTCAGTTATCCCATCTGTATTTTGATGACTCGAGAGAGGATGCTGAGTCATACCTTTGAGGATGCAGTGGATATTGCCCATGATATTGAGACGGCTAGCCGTCAGGAGAGAGTCGAGAGGGAAGCCAAGAGACCTTGAGGACCAGGTAGCTTCAGTGGTGCTCCTTATAGGGGCCAGGTTCAGTAGAGAAAATGTTGTTCTTTTAGGCCTCATCAGCCAGCTCGTCCAGAGTATCGCAGGGCGTCTTCTGGTCGCGGTCATTAGGGTTTCAAGAAGGGCCAATCTTCATTTAGTGCCCTCCTAGCTCAGAACTCATCATATTCCCATTCATCTCAGGATTCTTCTGTGCATAGCACATCGACTGGTCATTTCGGTGCGAGGGGTTCCCTTCAGTCCCCTTTTCCAGCACTGGGTAGTTACTTCGAGTGCGGAGAGTTTGGCCACATGAGGAGACAATGTCCTCGACTTCATGGTGGTCGGTCTCAATAGAGGGATAAGCCCTTATCTTCTACTCTATCTACTTCAACACCCTCCTAGTCAGGTAAGGGTGGGGGCCAGTCAGCTAGGGGCTGCCCTAAGGGTGGAGACCGATCTAGTGGTGGTCGGGCTCAATTATATGCTCTTCCAGATATGAGGGACACCATTGGATCTGATGCAGTTATTATAGGTGTTATCTCAGTATGCCACACAGATGTTTCTATTTTATTTTAGCCTAGATATACATACTCTTATGTGTCTTCATATTTTTCCCATCATCTGGGTATGACCCGATGGTGTCTTGCTTTACTTGTGCACGTTTCTACCCTAGTGGGTGATACTATTATTGTGGACCATGTGTATCGGTCCTGTCTTGTTACTATTGGGGGTCTGGAGACCCGAGTTGACTTTTTGCTTTTGAGCATGGTAGACTTTGATGTTATTCTGGGCATGGACTGGTTATTTTTGTGCCATGCTATTTTGGACTGTCATGCAAAGACAGTCACTTTGGCTATGCCAGATGTTTCGAGGATTGAGTGGTGTGGTTCAATTGATTATGTTCCCAGCAGGGTAATCTTTTTCTTAAAGACCCATCGGATGGTTAAGACAAGTTATTTATCGTATTTGGCATTTGTGAGAGATGTTGGAGATGAGAACTCCTAGTCTTGATTCGATCCCCGTTATGAGGGATTTCCCAGATGTGTTTCCAGTAGACCTACCGGTCATGCCTCCAGACAGAGATATTGATTTTGGTATTGACCTGGTGTAGGGCACTCAGCCCGTCTCTATTACTCCCTGTCGTATGTCACCAACTGAGCTAAAGGAATTGAAGGAGCAACTTTAGGAACTCCTAGATAAGGGGCTCATTCGCCCGAGTGTGTCACTGTGGGGTGCACCGATCTTGTTTGTCAAAAAGAAAGATGGCGCAATGAGGATGTGCATTGACTACAGGCAGTTGAACAAGGTAACAATGAAGAACAAGTATCCTTTACCACGCTATGATGATTTGTTTGATCAGCTCCAACGAGTGAGGGTATTCTCGAAGATTGATCTTTGTTCAGGCTATCACCAGCTGAAGATTAGAGATTCTGATATTATGAAGATAGCTTTTAGGACGAGATATAGGCATTATGAGTTTCTAGTTATGCCTTTTGGGCTGACTAATGCCCCAACCGCGTTCATGCATTTGATGAACATTGTGTTTCGACCGTATCTGGACTCATTTGTGATTGTTTTTATTGATGACATCCTTGTGTACTCGTGTAGCAAGGAGGAGCATGCTCGGCATTTGAGAGTGGTATTATAAAGATTGACGGAGGAGAAGCTTTATGCAAATTTCTCCAAGTGTGAGTTCTGGCAAGGAACTGTGGCTTTTCTGGGACACATGGTGTCCAGTGATGGTATTCAGGTCTACCCAAAGAAGATATAGGCGGTGCAGAGTTGGCTTAGACCGTCCTCAACCACAGAGATTCAGAGTTTCCTTTCGCAGTGTATTATCGTCAGTTTGTCCAGGATTTTTCATCTATTGCTTAGTCCTTGACCAAGTTGACCCAGAGGGGTGTACCATTTGTATGGTCGAACGAGTGCGATGAGAGCTTTTAGAAGCTCAAGACGGCTTTGACCACAGCTCTGGTATTAATTTTGCCATCAGTTTCAGGTTCTTACACGGTGTATTGTGATGCTTCGAGAGTTGGGATAGGATGTATGTTGATGCATGAGGGTAGAGTTATTGCATATGCTTCTTGTCAGTTGAAGCCTTATGAGAACAACTGCCCCGTACATGATTTAGAGTTGTCTGCTATAGTTTATGCTTTGAAGATTTGGAGGCACTACTTATATGGTGTATCTTGTGAGGTGTATACCTATCATCACAGTCTTCAACATTTGTTCAAATAGAAGGATCTTAATTTGAAGTAGCAGAGGTGGCTTGAGTTGCTAAAGGATTATGACATTACCATTTTGTATCATCTAGGGAAGGCCAATATAGTGGTCGATGCTTTGAGTCGAAAGGTGGTGAATATGGCTAGCTTGGCATACATTCCAGTTGGGAAGAGGCTCTTTGTAGTTGATGTCTAGGCTTTGGCCAATCGGATGGTGAGGCTTGATATTTCGGATCCTAGTCGGTTGTTGGCTTATGTGGTATCTCGCTCTTCCTTGTATAACCATATTAGAGAGCGCCAGTATGATGATCCATATTTGCTTGTCCTTAAGGACAGAGTTCAGAATGATGATGCCATGGATGTGGCCATCGATTACGATGGTGTATTGAGGATGCAGGGCCATATTTACATGCCCAATGTGGATGGGCTTCGCGAGATGATATTGGAGGAGGCCCACAACTCGCAGTATTCTATTCACCCAGGTGCCGCGAAGATGTATCATGATTTGAGATAGCAGTACTGGTGGAGGAGAATAAAGAAGGATATTGCGAGCCATATAGCTTGGTGTCTCAACTTTCAGCAGGTCAAGTATGAGCATCAGAGACCTGGTGGCGTACTTCAGCATTTGAATATTCCCGAGTGGACGTGGGAGAGGATTATTATGGACTTTGTGAGTGGTCTCCCTCAGACAGCGAGGAAGTTTCATTCGATTTGGGTGGTTGTGGATCGACTAACCAAGTCTGCGCACTTTATTCCGGTGTGTACAGCCTATTCTTCGGAGAGTATAGTAGAGATTTTCATCGGGGAGATTATACGGTTGCATGGGATCCCAGTTTCCATTTTATCAGATAGGGGTACTTAGTTTACTTCGCAGTTCTGGAGAACGTTTCAGCTAGAGTTGGGTACACAGTTAGAGTTGAACACAACGTTTCATCCTCAAACGAACGAGCAGTTCGAGGGTACTATTCAGATACTAGAGGACATGTTGCGTGCCTGTATCATTGATTACGGAGGTTCACGGCCTAATTTCTTTCCTCTTGCAGTGTTTTCTTACAACAACAGCTATCAATCCATCATTCAGATGGCGCCATATGAGGCCTTATACAGGAGACGGTGTAGATCTCAGGTTGATTGGTTTGAGCCCGGTGAGGCTAGGTTGTTGGGGACATAGTTGGTCCAGGATGCCTTAGATAAGGTGAAAGTGATCCACGAGAGACTTCGTACAGCTCAGTGAAATTAGAAGAGTTATGCGGACCGAAAGGTCCGAGATGTATCTTATAAGGTAGGCGAGAAGGTCTTGTTGAAGGTTTCACCTATAAAGGGCATCTTGCGGTTCGGGAAGAAAGGGATGCTGAGTCCGAGGTTCATTGGCCCTTTTGAGATACTTAGGAGGATTGGGGAAGTGGCCTATATGCTTGCTTTGACTCCCAGCCTGTCAGGAGTTCATCCAGTATTTCATGTGTCTATGCTCCGTAAGTATGTTGGGGACCCATCTCATGTGTTGGACTTCAGTACAATATAGTTAGATGATTATTTGAGCTATGATATGGAGTTAGTGGCTATTTTAGATCATCGGGTTCGAAGATTGAGGTCAAAGGATATAGCTTCGGTGAAGGTACAATGGAGAGGTCGGCCTGTGGAGAAGGCTACTTTTCAGACCGAGTGGGAGATGCGGAGCAGATATCCTCACTTGTTGGGGACTCCAAGTATGTTTCTTGACCTGCTCGAGGACGAGCGTTTGTTTTAGTTGGGGAGAATGTGATGACCCGGTCCGTCGTCACGTGAGTTACTACCCCGTTTCCCCATATTATGTTGCTCTATGATTCAATATCAGTATTTGAGTTGATCGGGTGGAATTGAATTGGTTTTAGTTGGAAATGAGGCACTTAGCCTCGTAGAAGGAAGCTTATCTTAGAAAAGTCAACCGAAAGTTGACTATATAGTTAGAGGTCTCGGATGTGAATTCTGGCAGTTCGGCTAGCTTTGGTGGACGATTTGTGAGTGCGATCAGAATTGAATTAGGAGGTTCAGTGTAGAATTAGGCTTGAATTGGCAAAGTTTGAATTTTGGCAAATTCCGGTTGATAGGTGTAATTTTGATTCGAGGGATGGAATGGAATTTCGATAGTTGTCGTAGCTTCGTTAGGTGATTTTGTGTGTTAGTCCAAGATTACAGGTCATTCGAATGTCGTTTGGTCTGATTTTTTATCGAATGTGAGTTTCTGAAGAATTTGATAAACTTAGGCTTTGATTTGGTGAAATTTGATGATTTTGATGTTAACAATAGTGATTTGATGATTCGAGCAAGTTTGAATAAAGTAATAGATCATGTTTGTGCTTTGGTTGATGTCTCGGGGGCCTCAAGGTAAGTTGGGGTGATTAAACGGAGAGTTTGGACTTTGTTTCATATATTGGAATTGCTGGTTCTGTCACTTCCGCATTTGCAGAAAAGGGACCGCATAGGCGGTTCCGCAGATGCGGAGGGGAAGTCGCAAAAGTGGTTCTAGTAGGGGGCTTGACCTTTCCGCAGAAGCAGACAAGGGTCTTCATGCTGGTGCGATATATGAACCGCAGAAGAGGTCGTGGCACTTAAGTGACTTCTGCAGAAGCGGAATAATTGCCACAAAAGCGGTAACCGCAGAATTGGTTTTGATGCCGCAGAAGCGAAAAGGCCTAGGCATATATTAAATTAAGTCTTCTTCGTGAATTTTGAAAGAGCAAACATTTTGGACCTTGATCTAAGAGGGTTTTGGGCGATTTTTGAAGAGGATTTCAAGAGCTATCATCAGGTATGGATTTTTGGACTTAGATTATGATATTATTGTGTATAAACATGGATTAACACTGAAAAACCCGATGAATTAAAGGTTAAAAATGGAGGTTAGGGCTTGAAACTTAAGAGATCTTAAACATGGGATTTAAAGGTTCAAATGGACTTCTATTATTGTGAAACTAATATGTATAAAGTTGTGGAGAGATAAAGATCGTATTGGTGTAAAATAAATTTGATTTCGAGAAGTGAGCTCGGGGCTCGGGATTAGCCAACTTCGTGATTTTGGATATTTTTTGAGTCTTTTTGATTGGGTTATGTTCCCTTAGCCTATTGTGATTTATTCCTTGTGGTTTTGGACATATTTTACGCACGAGGAGGTTGATTTGCGAGGGAAAGGCATAGCGGGCTTGACTTTTGGTCGGCTTGAGGGTTTGAAACCCCAGACTTTCACATTGTAATGCTATATTCAGGCATGACATGCATTCTGCGGTGAGTGCGGGGTTTTTTAAGGTTTGGGATTGAGACTTGGTCCATCCCGAGTGTGATTTATGCTAAATAGGCGATTGAGACGCATACCTTATCACTGTGAATTGGGCTTATTGTCGTGTTTGGGGCCTTGTGCTGACCTGTATAATCCTTAGGGGATCCTTATGTGTTTTACCTCACATGTGTGCATCACATACTCTCAGTCATGTTTTCTACTATTGAAATAAAATGAGAATTTTGTTTTTAATCAAGAATATTAAATAAAAAGGATAAAAGGGCTGATATCCCGATAGTATGTCATGCCCGATTGGCTAAGCATTTATTTGACTAAGATGGGTCGAGGACCCGATTGTGAGGATGTTTCCCTTGTTATGGATCGAGTTGCACGCCGCAGTAATGGTATATTGATATTGAGGCCGTGAGCCTGTTTGATGCCACGACATGGATGATATTGCGCTTGGGTTGTAGGAGCCTCTCCGGAGTCTGTACACACCACCAGTGAGCGCCATCGACGTTAAATATGTGAAGTGGGTTGCACGCCGCAGCAGTTACTAAAGTCTACCATTACGTGTGTTGTATCTTTTCATGTATTCTTCATTGACTGTAATATTGTTTGTTAATGTTTTAACTTATATGGATCTAAACTGCTAGATATAGAATTACATTGTGTATTTTCTGTGTTTCCTTACCTTCGGACTTTAGTTATGTTTACTGCTCACTGGGTCGGAGTACTCACTTTACTCCTTGCACCTTGCGTGCAGATCCGGGTTCTTCTTCTCAGGCTGAGTAGATTCAGTGATCGTCAGACTTGTTTCCGGGAGTGTCGAGGTAGCTGCATGTTGTCCACAGCCGTTGACTTCTCCTCTATCGTTATCTTTTATTTCAACATTATCAGATTTTTAGACAGGATATGTAGTAGGGTAACATTCTGTTTGTAGAGGCTCATATTCGTGACATCGGGTCCATGGTTGGGCTATATTCTATGTTTTGCTAAACTTTAGTATTTTCATCAGTATTTCTGAATTTTGAGTTAAATGGGTTAATGATTTACTGTTTTATTTATCAATTTTGGTTTATCAGTTGGGGTGAGTATGCGAAATGGTCGAGCGTGCCTAGTTCTGTGTTGGGTGCCATCATGACCGGGTTGGGGTAGTGACTATTGAACTTGTAGGATATAAATTGAAATTTTACGATACGACTTTAACTTTTTAGGATATGAGTTGAACTTTTCGGATATGACTTGAACATTTGTGGATATGAATTGAAGGTTTAGGATATGAACTGAAATTTTAGTTTATGTTTTGGGATTTTAGATTGCCGGAGGATTTTGTAGAAGAGGTTGATGACGTTATTAGACATGTAATGGAACTTCCACCAGGAATAACTAAGACACAGTACCAGGTGGAATATGCCTTTAATTGTTCTTCTCATTAGCGACAATGATGATGAGAAGGCAGTGGAATGCGTTTCAAATACTAATTGTGTGGGTAGGAATTTGACACTTCCTGAGTAGATAAAAGAAGAGCTTATAGAGGAATTCTTGATGTGCCGGAAAAATTTGGCACATTTACATACTAATTGCTTAAATATTAGCTTGTTTTATTGCAAAATTTAGTCCATACTTATGTGATTTTGTGCTCTTACAGATCAAGAGGAAGAAAAAACCAAGGACACAAAAATGGAAGCAAAAAGACAAGAAAAGGGCAAAGTATTGCACAAAGGCAAGTCTGCGGACCAATCTGCGGTCGCAGATTGCACATGTGGACCGCGTAGTTGCACACCAAATCGTAGAGCAAAATAGTGTCTAGAGCAAAAAACCATGTCAAGAATGCGACACATTCTACGATCGCATAGTAAACATGCAGAACGCATTTCTTCCGCAAAAATGAACAAGAAGAAAACCCAGGAGTCAATTATGTGGTGTCATCTGTGGTCGCACAATCACTATGCGGACCGTAGAATGGCAATGCGATGAAAGAACTGGCAGCTAGGGTTTTCAATCTGCGACGCTGCCTCTGAATATGCGGACCGCAAACCTATTATACGATAGATCTGCGGTCGCAAAGCTGACCTGGAAGGGTAAACTTGTCTGATTTGTGTCCGAATTTGGTCCCTCTATAAATAGTTTTTAGAATCTTGTGTGGGCATATCTTGTCTAGACTTTACACTAGACTCCATGACTTTAATACTTCATCTTTTTGGAAGCTTTTCGTTGAAGATTCTCTTACTTTGTAAGCATTTATTACATTTATTACACCTTGTATTTTGTATTTTAGCATGTGTGGCTAAACTTAAATACTAAGGTTGTGAACCCTAAATGGGTGTTATGTAAATGGGTGTTTAACATTGAATATATGCATAATGGTTGGTTGATATTTCTTTACTTCTCATTCTTGATTTATTGTTGGTGGTTGCAAATATTAACAAAAGCCATTTAAGTCTTACTTTGCTTGGGAAAGTGAGTTAGATTTTGGAAGAAGTAAATAACAAAGACTCGAGGCCTTACACCTCGTTTAATAGAATAGCTTCGGGATAAATGGGTTTTATTTGGCATCTATTGATTGTTATAAATTGTGGCTCTTAGACTTTTGGGAAAAAGCAAGAGAGGAAACACTATTCAAGTATTGGGAAATATTGGGTAGTTTCACAGACATCAATTGCAACCATTAGAAATATATCATATTAACACCGATAGCATTACACTACATTTATGGGAACACAACTTTGGTTTAATCAACCTTATTAATTACTGCATCAAGCATTCAAATTAGTTATTACTCTAAGACAACTTACACTCATACTCTACCACTCTTACAACATTTTCATGTTACTACTAACGGAATAGATTTAAGATTCTAATCGGGTAACACACTAACTCCAGTAATTGTTTCACACCTATTCCCTGTGGGATTCGACCCCAACCTAGTTGGGTTACTATATTTGACACTGACCTCCTTACACTAATTATTAAAGTGTAATTTGAGCGTATCAAATTTTGGCACCATTGTCAGGGAATACGGTTTTGAAATTACTCATTAGTGTGTACTTTACTTGATACCTAATTCTATTCCATCACCTTTTGCTTGCTTTGCTTGGTGTTATAGGCTACAATGTCTGACTACGAGGATGAAGGAGAGGAAAATCTTTTTGCAGATATCGATGAATATATCGATAACACAAATGCAATTGTACCCCCTGCTGTTGGTGCCTCAACGTTTATGGTGGATCATGGTCTAATCTTCATGCTCAGAGCGGAAGGGTTTTTCAGGAATTCCACCGATGACGACCTAACTCAACATTTAAGGAATTTTTTGGGAGTGTGTGCTATGCACAAACAAACCAATGTCTCGAAAGATGCTTTAAGGCTGAGAGTTTTCAAGTACTCATTGGACGGTGATGCAAGGAGGTGGCTTTAAAACTTGCCACCCAATTCAATCCGATCATGGCCCGAACTTGTTCGGGCATTCCTAGCAAAATGGTTCCCACAAAGCAAGAAGTCCGAGCTTAGAGACAAAATCTTCTTCTTTAAGAAACAACAATGGGAGCATTTACATGAGGCGTGGGATCGCTTCAAACTATATTTGGTGAGGTCGCCAAATCATGGATTCCCTGATTCTATCTTGCTTGAGAAGTTCTACATGGGTCTTGATCCCATGAATCAAGCCATTGCGAAGAATGCTGGCGGATGGATCTTTTATGGATAAGTCTTTTGCTAGGGTGACTCAAATCCTCGACAAGATGGCTAAACATAATCAAGCATGGCATTCTGAGGATACATCCGATGGAATAGCTTATGGGTCTCCTTCTTTGACAAATTTTATCAAGGAAAACCAAGAGAGAGACCAAATAATTGCGGGGTTAGCCACAAATGTTAATGTGTTAACCAAGATGTTCACAAAAAATCAAACGAAGAAGGTCAACGTTGTCGAGGATATGTGTCACGCCCCAAATCGAGGGACATGACCGGCACCTGACCGGGTTGCCCCAGTCAAGCGGACCTGGGTGCCTTCCATTCCCACGCGTTACCCCTGTGTTGATTGTTACTCATTAACCAAAATATCTTACCAACAATGACTGATTTCACAATGCATAAACATAACCATGTGATTTATTTACTAACAAGTTCATAATTTATATTTACAACGCCCCATACATATACATAGGCCACAATCCCACAGTTTACATGTCTACGGAGCCTCTAGGATACAAAAGGGAAATACAATACTTGCCGGTAACAAGGCTCCGGCTATACCTTACAAAACCAAAATGAAATCTAAACCGAGTGGCATGAACCACACAAGGCCCCGAGGAAGAAAGAGGCTCACCAAAACGGGCAGTGGAAGGAGAAGGATACTACTGCCGATGAGCTGAAGTGCCTGCTACCGATCCACCTACAATCATGATACGAATGTAGCGTCCCCGGCAAAAGGGACGTCAGTACACTTGAATTGTACTGGTATGTATGGACAAACTTTGTCCCAAGTAAACTCAAGCCATTAAACAAGAATCACCGTGTTAAGACAGCCAATAGATTACATCAAGAAATCAATTAAGCTAACTAACCATGTTCCCAACCTTTTACTCATTTCGGATAAGCCTCAACACAAGCACATTCAAGGTCACAAATGGAACAACGACCAATCAACAACATAAATTGCAAGTAGTCAAACATAGGAGCAATCAGTACTCCCCAGGTTGCAAACTCTCCTGCTGTCTCCTTTCACAATTTCACATTATTGATTTATGTATCAATTTTCAATAGCGATTTCGATCGCTTTCCATCCTTATTGCCCCCGACCACCCTTATTACCTCGGCCACCCTTATCACCCCAACCCACACCTTATTTCACCACGTTGCGGCGCGCAACACGACCCCGCCTTACAGTTGAAAACACAACAATTTCAAACCGCAGATAAGGTACTACACACAATTTCAACAAGTTCAAATAAGCAACTTGCACATTGTTTCATGTTCTCAATTACTTCTCAAGCCAATATCACAACCAAGTTACAATGTTTCCACATTCAATAATATTCACACATGTATATTCAACAATTTTCCATAATTCAAGTGTTTCATCTCTTTCCACAATAAACCAATTCTCGAGTGTTTCGATTTCTTTTCCACAAGGTGCCATATAGGCCATCATAATCATTATTCACAAATTCTTTACCCAATTCAACTCTCATTTACCTTTCGGCTCATATTTCATACCACAACACTCATAGTTCAACAACAACTTTGAATATCCAACAACAACATCAAATAATCACATACGATTTCTCAAATCAACACATGCCAAACAATTTTACACATAAGGGCGATTTCACAAGAATCAAAATTAGCCATACATACCTGGTGATGAGTTTTCTTCCATTAACTTCCTACTTTATGCTTACCCAAGCTATCTTACTCTTGCCAACCTTGTTCTTGAAGACTCTTACTTCTACTCACTTCTTTTTACTAGAAATCAAGTTCAATAATCATGCATGAGTGTAAAAATTCTATTTTTAAAAGCTATTATATGCAAACCTCTCTTTACCCAATTAAAACTGAAAATCAAAGAAAATAGTTAGGGTTTTTACCTTGAAAATATTGGGGAAGTTGAATCCTTGCCCTAGGATCCCTTGGAATTAAAATGATTGGAACAATCCTTGAAGATGCAAGATTTCTCTCTCTAAAAACCCTCTCTTCTCTCTCTAATTTTTGGTGAGATGATATGATAAAAATGAAGAAGAGGTGTGTTATATTAAAGAAGAGATCGGGTCAAAATGTTACAAAAACTGGGCCGGGGTCAATTATGCGGTCACTATGCGACCGCAGAACACACATGCGGTCCGCAAAGTGACCGCAAAATGGCCTCAAAAATTACAAGTTTCTGTTAAGGAATGCGGCCAGAATGCGGTCCGCATGTTTGATCTGCGGTCGCAAAATGCACCGCAGATTTGACATGCGATCGCATATCGACCGCACATTTGACGGATTTTTGAGAAACTCTCTGGAACGATTTGCGGTCAGAATGCGGTCCGCATGTTGATTCTGCGGTCGCATTCTTGACCGCATATTTGACACTTTTTCGGAAAAATTATTTCTCTACATTTTTGAAGAATTCTACGCATTCCTAACACATCATTCGGACCATGACACCACATCTACTAGGTTTTTATGCATAAAAATTTTACGGGGCCTTACATCCTCCCCCCCTTAAGATCATTCGTCCTCGAATGAGGATTTTGAAATAAATGAGTTTTGAAAGACATGATATGCAAGCTATCAAAATTTTGACTAACTCTTATATTTTAGAAAAAATTTCGCCAGAATTTCCTTTGTATTATGGACATATCCACCTGACAGAGGGCCCCCGAAACACATTACCAAACAACAATACACAAATACAACACTTTTCACAACTTGTATATACTTTCTTGCCTCAACGAATGCACATATTCTATCACATTGTTACAATTGCACATAAACTAGTCAGTTCAATGAATTATTACCTTATTTACCCAATTTAATACACCATGTACACTTAACAAACCATTACCAATCTATACTTACTATTAGTCGCTTACTTAACACATAACTCTTTACAAAATGGAGGGGGCTTTTACTAACACTAAGAGGGAAACAACTTGGACAAGATGACAGTTACTAGAAGTAGAAGGATCGCCTAATTTCTTCTAAGCTTGATCAAACAAATGGGGGTACTTTTCCTTCATCTCTTTCTCTGCTTCCCATGTGGCCTCCTCAACTTGTTGACTTCGCCACAATACTTTAACAGAGGCAACTTCCTTATTTCTCAACTTACAGACTTGCCTATCAAGAATGGCAACCGGAACTTCTTCATATGACAAATCTTCATTAACCTCAATAGCCTCGACTGACATGATGGTGGATGGATCTCCAATCACTTTCTTCAACATGGACACATGGAATACCGAGTGCACCGATGACATCTCAAGAGGCAATTCTAGCCTATAAGCAACTTGACCAATCCTTTGAACGATCCGATATGGACCAACATACCTAGGACTCAATTTCCCTTTCTTTCCGAATCGCATGACTCCCTTAATAGGAGATACCCTCAAGAACACCCAATCATCGACTTGAAACTCCAAATCCCTTCGATGAACGTCTGCATAGGACTTTTGACGACTTTGTGCTGTTTTCATTCTCTCCTGAATAACTTTGACCTTTTCCATAGCTTCGTACACCATATCTGGCCCGAGCAATTCCGCTTCACCTACCTCAAACCACCCGATTGGCGATCTACATCTTCTCCCGTATAATGCCTCAAACGGGGCCATTTGAATGCTAGCTTGATAGCTATTATTGTAAGCAAATTCTATCGGTGGCAAGTGTTCATCCCAATTACCTTTAAAATCTAAGACACAAGCCCGCAACGTATCTTCAAGCGTCTGAATGGTCCGCTCGGCCTGACCATCGGTCTGTGGATGGAAAGCTGTGCTGAGATTCACCTGAGTTCCCAAACCTTGCTGAAACTTCTTCCAAAAGTTAGCTGTGAACTGAGCCCCACGATCCGAGATGATAGAAAGTGGAGTGCCATGAAGTTTTACTATCTCCTTGATGTTCAATCTTGCATATTGCTCTGCAGTATCAGTGGACTTGACAGGCAGGAAGTGAGCTGATTTGGTGAGTCGATCCACTATCACCCATATTGAGTCGAACTTTCGCCGAGTGCGAGGTAACCCTACCACGAAATCCATATTGATCATCTCCCATTTCCACCTTGGTATTTCTATAAGCTGAGTTAATCCTCCAGGCCGTTGATGCTCGGCCTTCGCTTGTTGACAGTTCGGACATTTAGCTTCAAAGTTTTCTATATCCCTTTTCATACCGTTCCACCAATAAATCTCCTTAAGGTCATGATACATTTTCGTGGAACCTAATTGTACAAAATATCTGGAAATATGTGCCTCTGCCATTACCCTTTCCCGAAGTTCGTTCACGTCCGGAACACATAGTCTGTCTTGACACCGCATTACACCATCTTCACTGCTGAGTACAAATGCCGAGGTCTTGTCATTCATAACTACTTCCTTTACCCGAACTAATGCTGGATCCATGGACTGTTTTTCCTTGATTTCCGCGACCAATGATGATTCTGCTCCATTATGCACAAAAATATCCCCCTCGTCTGACGCTGAGATACGAACCCCCAAACTGACTAATTGGTAAACCTCTCGAGCCAGGGGTCTCTGATCCACACCCAAATGAGCCAACTACCCATGGATTTTCGACTAAGAGCGTCGGCTACCACATTTGCCTTCCCTGGATGGTACAATATGTTCATATCATAGCCCTTGAGCAATTCTAACCACCGCCGCTGTCTTAGATTTAGCTCCTTCTGCTTGAACAAATACTGGAGGCTCTTGGGGTCTGAAAACACATCTACATAAACTCCATAAAGATAGTGCCGCCATATTTCAAAGCAAACACAACTGCCGCGAGCTCCAAATCATGTGTCGGATAATTCTTCTCGTGATTTTTGAGTTATCTCAAAGCATACTCTATAACCTTTCCGTGCTGCATCAACACACACCCTAACCAACCTTGGAGGCATAACTTTCACCTTAATACTTTACATCATTAGCGGAACATCTTTATTATATTCCTCATACATAAGACCTTCCACGAATTGAGTTCCACTATAATTTCCTTGATGTGGTTACGACCCCGTGTGAACAATTGCTACTAACTCTTCATAATTCTTAACCCAAGGCATTGCTGAATGAGTTTTCTCATATGACCTCCTGTCTCAAATGAATAGCACTGGCTAACTTTGCACATATACCCCGAATAACACTAACTTGCACGGCATTGTATCGAATGTAAAGTAGCATTGTGCTCTAACTTTCCTTAACCAACCTCTTCTCCCCATATGTGCATTATAGACTTTAAGAAACTGCACTACTTCCCCTGTGAAATTTCCTACCATCCCTCATTACGGTTAAACACCTCTCAAAACGTATATCAACAACCTTTATATGCATATGACTTAGGAAGGGTCACTAGCCCGAGAAGGGTATTCTCTGAAACTTTAAATCCTCCTCATACTTCAACAACAACTTTTGGTTTTACTCTTAAGGGTAAGGCTTAGTCCACTTGATTCTATCTCGGATGAGTAACTCGCCTTATTCCCCATGTTATAGTTACCAATAAAGTTCCCTGATATTGCCGCTTAAGAGTTATCATGCCAAACACGTCTAGTCTGTCACGAGTTTTCATCCTCTTTCAATCCATCCCGAACCTTTCATTCCCATCTTGATTTGCGGATAGTGCATAATTAATAGCTTTATTGTTCCACACATCTGTCTGCCTCCTGTGAACTTGAAAGATCATTATGTCTTGTTTAATCATTTTACAGTACCACAACCTCACCAACGATAACCTCGCTTCCCATTGTGTGTAGACATGAACTATCTCTAGACCCCTTTAGTCGATATTCAGTGTCACCCATGTCGGTTGCATTGCGGTTAATCCCTTATAACTTTTATTAACACTTGTGCCCTAAGTGAGTCCACCATTCTGATGCAAACAAATTGTTTTAAATAACCATGACCATCTCAATTTAAAGGTTTTCTCCCCATTTATTCTCACCTCATTCTTCCTAGTTAGTGAATAGCCACGCACTCTTCCATATATTACGTGGTCTCTTACCTTAAGTATTCCATCCGGCTCACCTCTTAACTCTTATTGGGACATATGTAGCAAGGAGTGTTCGTCTGAACATCATTTAACACTTATCTATTTGTAAGGCTCTTTAGAGGCTCTCTATCAAGCCCCAATTACCATCTTGGGTTGTTGTGGCAACACATTCATTTCTCTCACTCGTTATGGCTTTCTTAGTATCCCGAAACTTTGTTTAAATCACAAATCTATGATTAGCCCATTCTAGGAACTCACAATCTTTCACATTTGACATATGGTACCTCCTTGGGTCCCATTTCTCCCGACCTTATGACAAGTAAAAGTCTCTTTACAAACATACTATTATTTTCTAGAATCGTTGACCCTATCAGTCACATTGCCATGCGTGAAGAATTTACATTCCTTAATCTCTTTTCTAGACCACACATGTCTTTACCAAAATATTCAAACATCATAGCTACATGGTCTCGCTCTTGTTTCATTGTATTTAAGTAGCCTCACGATGGTCCTCCCTCTCCCACATGGGGAAAATATCCTGGATCTTGACACAAGTCTTGAGTGTAGAAACTTTAGGAACATATGCCTCATATATCTATCCCTCTTATATATATACTCGACCATTAGAAAAATTTAAGTCACCATAGTATTGATCTCATGAGTCCCCTTCTCCTATTCAGCCACGTAGGTATGGGATTCCAAGTCCCCACGCATATCCTTTATGAGTGTAACGCAACTTCGTACATTTCTGGGTCCCTATAACGTTCGTAAGACAAGGGTCTTCTCACCTAGGGTCCAATTGAGTCTCATTTCATAACTTTTTACCTCATATGAGAGACTTACACTCTCCCCATTAATCTCTTAGTCATTCTCTCATATATCACGTGCTTATATAACCAATATTCTTTCACACCTTACAATCAATTATATACTTCTTGCACTAACCACACGTGCTATTTAAGCTTACATATCAATTATCAAATCAATGCCTCTTCGTGCAGGTAATCACTTCTAATCCTATCCCCAAATAAAGTATACTTGTAGTACTATGTACTTATACTATATATATTCATACGGTTTATTCAACAAGATACATGTGCAATCTCCATAACACCCATGTCTTTTCCCATTGGTCATGACATATGACAACACTACATAAAATAGACGAAAGAGCATTTAAACTTACCTTGAATCTCAACGCACGGGTTACAAAACAATCTTATAGTCAAGCTTTATCGCACGATTTGGAGTGATGAAGAAGGGTAATATTCCTAAATGTCCGTGTAGCCCCCTACTTATATGATGTGGTCGACAACACACCTATAAGAAGGGCACTACTAGACACGGCTCCGAGACATCCTAGGACACTTTAAAAACCATATGCTCTGATACCAAGTTTGTCACGCCCCAAATCGAGGGACATGACCGGCACCTGACCGGGTTGCCCCAGTCAAGCGGACCTGGGTGCCTTCCATTCCCACGCGTTACCCCTGTGTTGACTGTTACTCATTAACCAAAATATCTTACCAACAATGACTGATTTCACAATGCATAAACATAACCATGTGATTTATTTACTAACAAGTTCATAATTTATATTTACAACGCCCCATACATATACATAGGCCACAATCCCACAGTTTACATGTCTACGGAGCCTCTAGGATACAAAAGGGAAATACAATACTTGCCGGTAACAAGGCTCCGGCTATACCTTACAAAACCAAAATGAAATCTAAACCGAGTGGCATGAACCACACAAGGCCCCGAGGAAGAAAGGGGCTCACCAAAACGGGCGGTGGAAGGAGAAGGATACTACTGCCGATGAGCTGAAGTGCCTGCTACTGATCCACCTACAATCATAACACGAATGTAGCGTCCCCGCAAAAGGGACGTCAGTACACTTGAATTGTACTGGTATGTATGGACAAACTTTGTCCCAAGTAAACTCAAGCCGTTAAACAAGAATCACCGTGTTAAGACAGCCAATAGATTACATCAAGAAATCAATTAAGCTAACTAACCATGTTCCCAACCTTTTACTCATTTCGGATAAGCCTCAACACAAGCACATTCAAGGTCACAAATGGAACAACGACCAATCAACAACATAAATTGCAAGTAGTCAAACATAGGAGCAATCAGTGCTCCCCAGGTTGCAAACTCTCCTGCTGTCTCCTTTCACAATTTCACACTATTGATTTATGTATCAATTTTCAATAGCGATTTCGATCGCTTTCCATCCTTATTGCCCCTGACCACCCTTATTACCTCGGCCACCCTTATCACCCCAACCCAAACCTTATTTCACCACGTCGCGGCGCGCGACACGACCCCGCCTTACAGTTGAAAACACAACAATTTCAAACAGCAGATAAGGTACTACACACAATTTCAACAAGTTCAAATAAGCAACTTGCACATTGTTTCATGTTCTCAATTACTTCTCAAGCCAATATCACAACCAAGTTACAATGTTTCCACATTCAATAATATTCACACATGTATATTCAACAATTTTCCATAATTCAAGTGTTTCATCTCTTTCCACAATAAACCAATTCTCGAGTGTTTCAATTTCTTTTCCACAAGGTGCCATATAGGCCATCATAATCATTATTCACAAATTCTTTACCCAATTCAACTCTCATTTACCTTTCGGCTCATATTTCATACCACAACACTCATAGTTCAACAACAACTTTGAATATCCAACAACAACATCAAATAATCACATACGATTTCTCAAATCAACACATGCCAAACAATTTTACACATAAGGGCGATTTCACAAGAATCAAAATTAGCCATACATACCTGGTGATGAGTTTTCTTCCATTAACTTCCTACTTTATGCTTACCCAAGCTATCTTACTCTTGCCAACCTTGTTCTTGAAGACTCTTACTTCTACTCACTTCTTTTTACTAGAAATCAAGTTCAATAATCATGCATGAGTGTAAAAATTCTATTTTTAAAAGCTATTATATGCAAACCTCTCTTTACCCAATTAAAACTGAAAATCAAAGAAAATAGTTAGGGTTTTTACCTTGAAAATATTGGGGAAGTTGAATCCTTGCCCTAGGATCCCTTGGAATTAAAATGATTGGAACAATCCTTGAAGATGCAAGATTTCTCTCTCTAAAAACCCTCTCTTCTCTCTCTAATTTTTGGTGAGATGATATGATAAAAATGAAGAAGAGGTGTGTTATATTAAAGAAGAGATCGGGTCAAAATGTTACAAAAACTGGGCCGGGGTCAATTATGCGGTCACTATGCGACCGCGCAGAACACACATGCGGTCCGCAAAGTGACCGCAAAATGGCCTCAAAAATTACAAGTTTCTGTTAAGGAATGCGGCCGGAATGCGGTCCGCATGTTTGATCTGCGGTCGCAAAATGCACCGCAGATTTGACATGCGATCGCATATCGACCGCACATTTGACGGATTTTTGAGAAACTCTCGGGAACGATTTGCGGTCAGAATGCGGTCCGCATGTTGATTCTGCGGTCGCATTCTTGACCGCATATTTGACACTTTTTCGGAAAAATTATTTCTCTACATTTTTGAAACTTAAATCATTACCAAGGGTCCGAACCGCGGCGAGCAAGCTCGCCGCGAAGAATTCTACGCATTCCTAACACATCATTCGGACCATGACACCACATCTACTAGGTTTTTATGCATAAAAATTTTACGGGGCCTTACAATATGCCACCCATTCCTAATAAAGATTTTGAAGAGGCTAATTACATCAACAACCCCCAAGGAGGGTACAAAGGCAAAACTATCAAGGTCAAGGACCACAAAACCAATAGAGGCCAAACCCGCAAGGGCAAGGCGACCAACAATGGAGGTATGACCAAGGTAGTTCACAATAACAAAATTGGGGCAACAATAACTACTTTTCTAACCGGAGTGAAAATCCCTATGTTCCTCCAAAAGGGCAACATTCAAACCAAGGGTCCTCAAATGATTCAAAATTGGAAGCTATGCTTCAGAGAGTGCTACAAAATCAAGAAAAGTCCGATGCTTCAATGAGGAACATGGCCGAGGTCGTTGGCTCTCATACCGCCTCCATCAAAAAATTGTAGATGCAAATGAGAGACCTCTCCAAGGAGAAAAACCCCAAGCAAAAAGGAACACTCCCTAGTGACACGAATGCAAACCCAAGAGGTAGTGGAAGTGGTCCAACCTCTCACATCATGGCAATCACCACTAGGAGTGGAAAAGTGCTAACTGGAGAGAGTAAACACATGGTTGAAGATGTGGAGACCAAGCAAAAAGTTGGGGTTGAAGAACAAAAGGTTGTTGAGGTAGAAAAACAAAAGGTTTTTGTGGTTGAAGAACCAAAGGTTGTTGAAGTTGAAAGAGTTCCGGAGAAAGCTATAGCACCACGAGAAGATCGGGAAGAGGAAAAGGGGAAAGAGTCACCAAAACCTCTTCCACGTATTCCTAGGCCTCCTCCCCCATTGCCTCAAAGGCTAGCAAGAAGGATTGATGATAGCAAACTTGAAAAGTTCTATGACATTCTCAAGCAATTAATGGTGAACATTCCTTTTGTAGAAGCTTTTCAAGAAATGCCAGGGTTTGCTAAGTACTTGAAAGATTTGATCACCAAGAAGAATACCACAAAGCATGAGGTGGTAAACATGACTCACCGGGTTAGTTCTATTATTGCCACAACTCCGGTCCAAAAGAAGGAGGATCCGGGAGCCTTTACCATACCTTGTACTATTAGGGCGCGTGAATTTTCAAGGGCCCTATGTGACAATGGAGCTAGCATGAACTTGATGCCACTTTCCATTTATAAGTAAGCAGGATTGGGTATGCCAAGACCAACAAGCATGAGATTGCAAATGGCCGATCGTTCCATCAAGCAACCGGTAGGAATTGTAGATGATGTACTAGTGAAAGTGGGGAAATTCCATTTTCCCACGGACTCTATAATTCTTGATTGTGCGGTTGATAAAGAAATCCCTATCATTTTTGGGAGACCATTCTTAGCCACGGGAAGAGCACTCATGGATTCGGAGCGGAATAAGATTAAATTTCGGGTGAATGATGAAGAGGTTACATTTCAAGCAAGCAAGGGCATGAAGTTGCCCCATGAATATGAGAGCATTCCTATGATAGAAGTAGTTGATGAGATAGACGATGCCATGGAATTGAAAATGGAAGAACAATGCCATGGTGAGGCATTGGCGGCTATCTTGGTAAATTTTGATGGGGAAGACATGGATGGGTACATAGAGACGGTAAATGCATTGGAGGGTCTTGGATCCTACACTTACACGCTGGCAAAGCTTTCTCTTAACTTAGAGTATAGAGCTACCCCCCCCCCCCCACAAAGCCATCAATCATTGAGCCACCACAACTAGAGCTCAAACCACTCCCTCCGCATCTAAGGTATAAATTTCTTTGCTCTAATGATACTTTACCCATAATTGTTTCTTCTTTGTTGAATGATGTGCAAGTAGAGCAATTATTGGAATTCTTAAAGGAGCATAGGCAAGCTATTGGATGGAAAATCGCCGACATTCGTGGCATTCCTGCGGGTATCTGTGAACACAAGATCCAATTGGAGAATGACCCTAAACCAAGTGTGGAGCACCAAAGGTGATTAAATCCTTCAATGCAAGAGGTAGTGAAGAAGGAAATCATCAAGTGGATAGATGCCGGAGTTGTTTACCTAATTGCCGATAGTTCTTGGGTGAGCCCGGTGCAATGTGTACCAAAGAAGGGAGGCATAACCGTGATTGAAAATGAAAAAAATGAGTTCATCCCAACAAGAACGATGATCGGGTGGAGACTGTGCATGGATTATTGGAAGCTCAATAGCGCAACTTGCAAGGACCATTTCCTTATGCCTTTTATTGATCAAATGCTTGATCGGCTAGCGGGAAGGGCATTCTATTGTTTTCCTGATGGGTATTCCGGTTACAACCAAATCAACATCGCATTGAAGGATCAAGAGAAAACAACATTCACTTGTCCTTATGGGACATTTGCTTTTAGTCGGATACCATTTGGGTTGTGCAATGCTCCGGCGACCTTTTAAAGATGCATGATGTCCATTTTCTCCGACATGGTTGAAGATTTTCTAGAGGTCTTCATGGATGATTTCTCGGTTGTAGGTGATTCTTTTGAGCATTGTCTTGCAAACCTTAGAAAAGTGCTTAAGAGATGCGAGAAGATGAATCTTGTGCTAAATTGGGAGAGATGTCACTTCATGGTGGATGAAGGTATTGTGTTGGGGCATAAGATTTCTAAGCATGGCATTGAGGTTGACCGGGCAAAGATAGAGATCATTTCTAAACTTCCTCCACCCACTTCGGTAAAAGGTGTACGAAGCTTCTTGGGCCACGCCGGATTCTATAGGAGATTTATCAAGGACTTCTCCGAGATTGCACACCCCATGTGCAAGCTTCTTGAGAAGGATGCAAAATTTGTGTTTGATGACAAGTGCCTCAAAACATTTGAGGAATTAAAGTTGAAGCTCACCACGTCACCTATTATTGTCACTCCCGATTGGACTCTTCCTTTCGAACTCATGTGTGACGCCAATGGTGTAGCAATTGGAGAAATGCTGCCACAACAAAATACTTCATCCGGTCTATTATGCAAGCAAAACTCTCAATGGGGCGCAAATGAACTACACTATCACTGAGCAAGAGCTTATTGCCATTGTGTATGCTTTTGAGAAGTTCTAGCCTATTTTTTGGGGTTCAAGGTGGTGGTCTACACAGATCATGCGGCTCTTTGATATCTCATGGTGAAGAAAGATGCAAAACCTCAACTAATTAGGTGGGTTCTCTTTATGCAGGAATTTGACTTTGAAGTCAAAGATCGCAAAGGTACACAAAACCAAGTTGCGGATCACTTGTCAAGGCTTGACGAAGCGGGGAGACCTAAGGAAGAGCTTGACATAAATGATGCATTCCCCGATGAGCATATCTTGGCACTCTCCAATACCTTTGCTCCATGGTATGCCGGCATTGCAAATTACTTGGTGAGCGATCTCATTCCGGAAGGGTAAGAATCTCATCAAAAGAAAATGTTCTTGAGGGATTGTCGGCAATACTATTGGGAGGAGCCCTATTTGTTTCGAGTGTGTGCTAACAACATTATCCGGAGATGCGTACCATAAGAAGAAATTATGCCAATCCTCAAGGCATGTCATGACTCACCGGTTGGGGGACATCATGTAGCCAATAGAACGACGGCCAAGATTCTTGAGTGTGGTTATTACTGGACTTCCATTTACCATGATACAAACCAATTTCCAAAAGCTTGTGATCAATGTCAACGACAAGGTTCAATCTCCAAAAGGTATGAAATGCCAATGCAATATGTGATGGAGATAGAAATCTTTAATGTATGGGGAATTGATTTCATGGGCCCCTTTGTGAGCTCTTATGGAATAAAGTACATCTTGGTGGTAGTGGACTACGTTTCCATATGTGTTGAAGCCGTTGGCTTACCAAACAATGAGGCAAGGAGTGTGACCGCCTTTTTGAAGAAGAACATATTCACTCGGTTTGGCACCGCTAGATCCATTCTTAGTGATGGTGGATCACACTTTTGCGACCAAGCGATTGCGGGGCTACTTGAGAAGTATGGCGTCAAACACAAGGTGACCACACCATATCATCCACAGTCGAGTGGTCAAGTGGAGGTCTCCAACCGAGAGATCAAGAATATTCTAGCCAAGACTGTGAATGCCAATAGGACTGACTGGTCAAGAAGATTAGATGATGCATTGTGGGCATATCGCAGGGCCTACAAAACTCCTATTGGTACTTCTCCTTACCGACTCATTTTTGGTAAAGCATGTCATCTACCAGTTAAGCTAGAGCACAAAGCCATGTGGGCATTGAAGAAGCTAAATCTGGAATGGGCGGAGGCTGCGAACTTGAGGCTAACGCAATTAAATGAACTGGAAGAATTCTGATTCCATGCCTATGAGAGCGCAGCTGTGTACAAGAAATGGATGAAGTTTGTCCACGAAGAAAAGATCATGAAAAGAGAGTTCAAGGCGGGTGATCTAGTCTTACTCTTTAACTCAAGGCTAAAATTGTTTCCGGGCAAACTTAAATCAAAATGGTCCGGCCCCTTTAAAGTGGTGACACTACAAGAAAATATAGTTATTACGGTGGTTATTTTGACATATAATGGCGGTTTCAAACCGCCGTAATACACATTAACGGCGGATTTAAAAAGCGCCACAATCTCGTCCGCCAAAATTATATTATGGCTGTTTTGGTCTAACCGCCGTAATCATCTATGGAAACCGCCATATTTTGTTGGGGTTAATGCGGCATTTGGGTTAGCGTATTCTGGCAGTTTTAAACCGCCATAGTGGCATTGGGAAAACTGATACATTAAATCCAACATCCATTCACAATTTGTTTTTCACATTTACAATTCTATTTATTGAATGCTATACTTTGAAACTTCTATAACACTTCATAATCATCTTAATTAAACCAATATAGAAGACTAAATAAGAAAAATATTCACTATATAAAAAAATATAGTATACCAAAATTACATCATCAAAATATTAATGCTTCAAATTGTATTTTAACATTAATATCCAAAAGATTCATAGTTGAACCTACAAAATAATCACTAATTTGCACTTGAACGATCATCATTGTTACATTTGTCTAAAGATCTTCTTGGCTCAACTGTTGATGGTTCACCACTTCCTAAATCTGGTGCCTGAAAAAAAAAATATAGTCAACAAGCAAACTAAAATTTTGAGCTGGAGATGGGGAAGAAGGATAGTGAACAATCTGGTGTTTTATTTCCACCTCAATTTTTCTGCCTATTCCTATGTTTGTGGTGTATTTTGCTCTTATTGGTATGGTGTTTCCTAGTCTCAATTGATACCATTCAGAATGCAGAGAAGGAAATAAGTAAAAAGAACTGTTAGAAGAGGAATGTTTCTACTCCAGGTGGCTACTATGTTGGAATTTGGAAGTAGTGAAATACCGAAATGAGGTGGTTTAGCTAAACATTTAATGTAGCAAGAGAACTTTTACCTGTGGTAAAGGTTCGTCAAGATTTCTGCTCTGACTTCGAATTTCTTCAATTCTTTCCTACAAAATTTGAAGAAGCATAAGTTAAGCAATAGATCAAATATCATTTAGCTTTCTCATTATTATCATCACTATAAGGTTAATGACAAAGTAGCTTTCCGAAACATCCTCATCTGCTATACTTTTTATTTGTGGAAAATTGAATAAGTAATAAAATTATGGAAGTTTAGCTAGTTATACTACAATATGTGATCTTTAATATATTGATTGGTCCTATATTTCAAGGCTATGGATTGTATTCAGAAAGCAATACAACTTTGATTCTATTGGTCGACAGAAGTGACTTGTTGCAATTCCCTATCTGCTTCTTTTGGTATGCTATAATATGAATGAGCATATTCCAAATTAAACAGTAAACTTGTACCAATAATTCAGCAACTTCCTTTTTTTTGGAGATGTCCTAATGAATCCAAAAAGACTTGACAGAAGATGAAACTCAACTATTCAGTTGTGGTCCAAATTTATTCATATGCTATATTATGATCTTACACATGATTTCTGAAACAAGTAAAATTAAATGACAGTGAACTACAGCCAAAAGCTACTTCTTTTATATTAGGCTGCATTCAAATAGCAGAGTAAAAATTAGTTATTGAAATTTTGGCATACTTATTATCTATAACTATAAAACCAAAAGTATAGAAAGAAGAGACGAACCTCCAATCAACTGTTTTGTCGATCTCTTCATCTCTAAATGGTTTGGATCATACGTACTCGTTGAAGGGTGACTTTCAAACTATGATCATCCTCCGCCAAATACCATCGCACAGATAAGAGAAGGGCCACGACCTTACATACATGAAAGTTCTCAATAAAATTAGTTAAAGAGAACTATAATTACCTCGATAGACCTTAAATGCTATAGATTTGAGTTCTTGTAAAAGGAGTAATGGAGAAATATCACCTCTGCAGCATCTTTCTTAAATATATCCTTTCCAACAACCACTACAACTGTGAAAATGCACTCAACAACATTGTCTTGTAGTAATTTACTTGCAACCAATGGCCAAATCATAGCATCAGCTATGACCAGATCATAGCATTTAACGAAGAGATCCTGCCAAGTTAAAACATTAAACAAGGAAAACAACATGAATACTCAATCACTTGAATTTATATATACCTATATCATTGACAAACCAATGAGGCTCTTCATTGCTTGTACTATGTCCAGTTCGTGAAGATACTACATCAGATGATGAAGATGGAATGGCGCGCTGAGAAGATACTCCATTAGATGATGAAGATGGAACACCATTGTACAAAGAGACTCCATTAGATGATGAAGATGGAACAACGTGTTGCGAATAGACTTCATCAACTGAAATAGCAGATCATGTAGGTTGTGTAGGCAGTGTAGGAAGTAAAGACACTCGATAAGATGTTGAAGATGAAGCTTGAGCCTGTAATGACTGCCCCGGAACAAGTGAAGATCTCTCTTTAACTGATTTCAATTGATTTCTTACTCTAATTTGCTTCGGCATGTCAAAAACTAAACAACACATTATAAATATGATATCGACACAAACTTGAACAGAAAAAGCAAAGACCAAAAGCAAGAATCACAGGAAAAAAGAATGCAGTAGGTGTACTGACCAAGAGAAGATAAGGCAAATATAACTTCTGTCAGAATACTCATAGAATTATTAGAGTATATGCTTTCTTTTAGTATACCTAATACCTGAAAAATAAGACTGTTACGGGCTCGGCATTTATGCCCAAAGGCCAAGAATCAAGACCTCTCTATGTACTACTAGTATCAATCTCTACATACATAAAAGCATATAAAACAAAGCAAGAAAACCTTGATACTAAACCAGTTTAAGCTTCAACACAAAAATAATATAAGCTTAATTAATGAAAGAAAGTAACTAGATGCAAGAACACAAAGCAAGTCAAGAACAAAAAAAGGACATAACTATAATCTAAACTAATTTGAAACGAAAATATATCAAGATGCTTAAAAAACCTGACATTTTTTATGTGACGGTTATGCAGAAAACATATCAAGATACTTAATGTCACTTAGCAAGTGTAGAAATTCATCTTCTAAAAAAATTAATATGTACACCTAATGACAAGTTGCAAAATTAGAGAATTCCTCATAGTATACATTTAGTTACAGAGATCACTTGCAGAAAATATATCAATATACTTTGGTGATTTAAAGAGAAAATGGAATAAAACTGAAACTAATAACAAGCCCAAATATAATATTTAGGTTAATAAAATTGATTAACAAACTCTATGACTAATTTAAACTGATAAGAGTTTACTCAACACTAAGAAAAAATCAATCTACCTTCAAAAATAGAAATCTGCTCTAAAGGAAGGACAAAATTAAACTGAAACGAGCTATACCTATCAAATATTTTTCTGTCGACATCGATCCTAATAGCTTCATCACCAGCAGATTTTGATTTAGCTACCTATCAAGCCCATATATAATATTTAGCTTAATATTAGTAAGAACAATAACTTAAAATATCAAAACTAAGTGCATACAAGCGAAATATTATACAAAGCAGCAAAAATTTTGAAGAAAAAGCAAACTAATTTAACAGAAAATAACAAAAAAATAAACTAAAAATAAAAGAAAGAAGTAATGAAACCATTAGAACATTAATATTTTCTAATAATAGCAGACATCCTTCTGTTGTCCTTTTTTCCAGTAATAGATTACTATTTTTATGTTATCTATTAAATTGACTGAATAAATAATAGATCATCGGACTTAGGAAAAAAAATAGAATAGAATTGGGGAAATCGCTGCACTTCCAAATACGCATGAACCCTAATAAAGAGAAAAGTACTAAATATACATTATTACCTGAAGATTATTGAAGTCGATACACAAATTTTATGTACTTTTTGAGATTTGAATGTCAATTCTTCTAGTCAGAGAAACAGATAAGGAAAAATAGAAAAATTTAAAGTTAGAAAATTTGGAGTTCGCCGCCTATTGAGGAAAATAGACGGAACGGGGGGGGGGGGGAGAATGGGAAAATAGAACGAATGGAGAAAAAGAATTGGGGAAATAGAACGAAAGGGGTGGGGGAAATTGGGGTAAGAGATACGAGGGAATTGGAATATTCTAGAGGGAGTCTCAAATTATAAGGGGGGAAATACCAAAACCTATTGATAGAATAATTAAATTGATAAATTGTGGCAGTTCTAAGCGCCGCAATATGAAATAATCGCCCTTATACAAAAATTTTAATCCGGCGGCTGTTGGAACGCCATTTTTTATTTTCTTTTGTGGCGGTTATTTGGAACCGCCGTAATATAACCGCCACAATAATTTTCCTTTTTTGTAGTGTGAGTGTCTCCCCATATGGAGCGGTGGAATTGGAAATGACAGACGGTTCCCGGACATTTAGAGTGAATGGCCAACGCATCAAACATTACTTGGGTATTGATGGTGAAAAGAATGTGGTAGAGCAGCTATCTCTCAAGGATGGTCCTTGCCCATTCAATGGGTGAAATTGAAGCAATCAGTCTCGTCATGCCACGACATTAAATCAAGCGCTGCATGGGAGGCAACCCATGGGTGGTAACACCGTCTTTCTTTTTGCATTTTCTTTATTTATTTGTCTTTTTTACAGCATCTGTTGAAGTGTAGGGAGCCCAAAAGGTCTCAATACTTTGTGGATGTGCATAAGAAGAAGAAGGGACAATATGTTGAGAAAAATGTAATGTAAATGCGGTCACATAATTGCTTTGCGGTCCGCAGATCCACCGCAGAACGATACAGAGAGTTGGCCAAATTGGGTGCTCAAATGCGACCGTTCTGTGGTCTGCATGTTAATTATGCGACCGTAGAATGGATCGTAGAATGAATCTGAGAAATGGCTTAGTTGGCTGTTAAAATACGACCATTATGCGGTTCACAGGTCAGATCTGCGACCGTAGAGTGGTCCGCAGATTGGTCGCCGCGAGTCTGCATATCTTCCAGGTACGTTCCTATTACGCTTCAGTACAGAAAAAAAAAAGAAAAAGAGAGAAAAAGAAAAAGAAAAATAAAAAGAAAAAGAGAGAAGAGAGGCAAGATCGAACCCACGAAAATGCGAATCACCAAGTTCTCCACTGACCACGCTCTGCATCTGGTATGTGCTGCCTTTTTCCATCTCTGTCGTTAGAGTTTTGAGAAACAATTTTGGGGGACTCGTTGTTGGTCCGATTGAATGGCTAAAATAGGGTTGATTTGGGTCTAAGCATGCTGTGGGGAATGAATTGGTAGAAGAATAGGGTAGCCATGGATGAAAAATAGGACCCCTATCTTAGAACGATTGGTTCTGCGATCCGCATATCTGATATGCGGACCGCATTATAATCGCAGACCTAACCCTAGGTCAGCTGGGGACGACGACATCTGCGGTCATTATGCGATCACATAATTTCTTTGCGGTCCGCAGAATGACTGCATACTCGTCACCTGTGTGACCTCTTCAACTGGTAAAAATGCATGGAGAATACGGTCGCAGAATTAATCTACGGTCCGCAAACCCACCGCAGAGCAAAACAGAGATTTGGAAATTTCTGGCTCATCAAATGCTCATTCTGCGATATGTCTGCGGTCCACATAGTGGTTATGCGACCGCAGATTTCATCGCAGATTGACACTGTTCTCAAGCGTGCATTTTTGCGATGACTATGCGGTCCGTAGAGTGGTTCTGCGATCGCTTAGTTCACCGCATATCTGTGTAATTAGTTCATTTCCTTCCTATCTTTTCTCCTGGTGTCTGTACTAACACTGCATCCTTTGCAGATATGGCTCCCGGACAGAAATGACTTGCAACCAAGCCTCTTGTGGCCAAAAGACAAAGAGTGGACCCGCCACAAGAATCAGCCTCCCAACCTGAGGAAGCAGATATTGGGCATGGGGTTAATATACATGTTGAAGCAAGAAGAAAACAAGCAGCTGAAGGCATTGCGTACCATCTCCGCTGGGGCATTGAGGGCTCAAGGGAAAAATACAAAGTTGGGCTCGACCGGAGAAAACTCCTTCCGGAAAAGCAATTGAGTCTCAATGGCCTTAAGGACAAATACCTGCATATCCTTGCAAACCTTAAGAGGAGGAAATGGATGGGTTTCACTGAACCCCTGCCACATATAATGAGTCACTAGTTCGGGAGTTCTATGCCAACTACGGAGCTTCCCGAACCAAGCACCACAAGCGACAGAAGATGTACCTTGACAAAGTGGATGTTAGGGGCTTCACAGTCAAGTGAAGTGCCAAGGCCATCAATCGGATTCTTGTCCCGGACTGGGAAGAGGACACATCCACAGCAGAGTACAAAGCTAAATTCGCCAACAAGGAGGGTGAAAGGAGTTCGATTGCCTCAGTCATAGCAATTGGGACCCCTGCATGGATACAACCTGGGCGAAAAATTTAGAAGAAGAGCTTCTCACGAGAGGGAAGATACTGCTTGCATTTCTTGCATCCAGGCTGATCCCTACCAATCATGGGACCGATATTGCCGTTGAGAAAGCCATCCTAATTTATTGCATAATGCAGGGTATCAAGGTGAACATGGGGGAGATAATCTTTCAAAAGATGGGTCGACGAACAATGCAAGATGCCACTTCTCTCCCATTTCCATCCTTGATCACAGTCCTATGCCATGCTGCTCAAGTTCTCATTGATCTCCAGAGGGATGCCGGTCAAGAGCAAGGGATCATAGATATCAACTGCCTTGGTGATGCTGTGATACCCCATGCGGTAGTAGTTTAGGAGGACCTCCTTTCATCCCAACCTCCTATCACTCAGGCTGATGCTGCGCAGTCCTCCACTCCTCCGACTGATCCCACTTCCACCACTGCCCAGAATACTGCTTCCACTGCTCAGACCCCACAGGCTACTCTGGCAGTCTCAAAGCTTGGTCTATTAGCGACACATGCAAATGCCAAGGTTGACCAACTTGTGAAGACTTTGCCAAATTTGATCAAGCAGGCCCTCACTTCCATGCAGTCAGCTATAGCAGACATTTAGCATAAATAGGCCTCATACGCAGAGCGGCTGCAGGGACTTGTATTGAGGGTAGAGAAGCTAGAACGGGCAGAAGTAAGTGGTTTGCACGACCTCAAGAATGAGGTTGCCTCTATGAAAGTTGACTTCCAAAAGATGCAGAATTTAGACATCGACATTTCATCCCTCTTTCCTATGGTGGGTGACAAGGGTACAGATGTGGTGCCAGATTTGGGCCTTGATTTCACAAACTTGATGGCCGACTCTGTCCTTTCTACTCCTGGAGACTCTCATGCCCCAGCTCCTGCTGGCCCGATTGACATTGCCTCTGATGAGGAGGATGACGGAGAGAGTGAGAGTGATGATGAAGAAGATAGCTCGAGGTTCTCCAGTGATGAAGCCCCTCAGCCTGTTGATAAGGGGAAGGCAGCTGCTCCAGCTTCACCTCAGGATGATGATGCTGCTGATGAGGACGAGCGTGCATAGATTGAGGTTGCCCTGCAGAGATCCTTGATAGACAGAGGGGGCCCTACAGCTCAAGTAGCAGCCCTTTCTACATCTGATGCATCCAGCAGCTCTCAGGCGCCAGCTGAGGACACAATACCTCCAGCATCAGTTCCAGCTTCAATGCTAGTCCCTTCTCCTACACCAGAGCATCCACCAGCAGAGGAGATCACACTCTCGAGTGAGCCCACGCCAGTCCTCATAGCTACACCAGAGGGTGATCACCCCGGCACTCAGCCAGCTGGCGACTCCCATAGCACTTAGTGTGCCTCAGGGAGTCTTCCCTCAAACTCTACTTTTTACTTCTATGCATTGGGGACAATTCATCTTTTTAAGTTGGAGGTGGGGTACCTTGGCATGATTTTTTGTCTTGTATATAGTGATGCTTTTTATTCTTATGCATAGCAAGACTTGTGTACATTGGTGCGACTTTGGTATATAAAGCAATGTTTCGATGATGTTTTGATCCGTTTGTGTTGATTAGTTAGTAAATCAATTCCACTAGGTTTTTCTTTGTTTGATTCTTTTCCAAGAGTGTAATAGTAGAATCAGAACCTTGGGTGTAAATCAATGTGATCAGTTTAGTGGAGTTGCTCAGTGTCAAGCATGTGTATTTGTGCATAGCACATATCCTCCTATAGTCATCTTTGTCGACTCGTCCCAATGATAGATAGATTGATGACTGTCTTAAGGGAACTTGTCTCTATGACCAATTATGTGAATCTGAGGCTCATTCTGTGACTTTATGGCAGCTCATAAAAGCTTTGAATTGCAAAATAGTTGCTTGAAAGTGCTAAACAATGTGAATAAAGCAGTTCATGTACGATGTATGTGCGAGCTCTGTATTTGTATATAATTCTTGTGTCTACTTCTGTCATCTAGAACTTGCCTAGTTGGTCTTTCAATACTAATGATTGTATGTTTGGTTGGAGGAATGATCTTAGGTATTCTTTGATTTATTGGTATAACCTCTTTAGCCTTTCAAGCCTCCCGTGCACAAATAATATCACTAGCACCCATTTTGAGCCTTTAAACCTTTCTTTGGCTAACTCATTACAAACCTTTCCCTTTTGCGAAGAAATTCCATCTCTTGAACCTAACCCTCCTTGAACATTAAGAATGAGGCTAAAATCCTAAGTTGGGGGTGGGGTAAAAGTAGAAATGGATAAGGTTGTGCATTGAGTCCAAGACCACATACCTCAAAAAGTATATTACAACATTCAAGCTCCAAAAGAAAAAGGAAAATGAAAACAAAAGTTAGTCTATTTACCTATGTGTATAAAAAAAAGGAGAAACATGTATATGTATATAAATTGTGGAGCTTTGAAATAAAAAAAAAAGTAAAAGGAGGTATGTAAGGTGGGTCCTTGTTGGGAACTAGATACTAATGAGGTTATGCGGGTTGAAGAGAATCAACGTGCAAAAGAATGGCACTTGCGAGTAATGTTCAGGGAGGGTGAAGTCACTTATACCCAGATGCTTATCTGACCTTCCCTAAACCTTCATTAACAAGCCTAAAAATTCCTTGTGGGACCTCCAACCGATCATTCATCAATAAGTGGCAAATTAAAATAAAGGCAAGCATATGGTATGACATGTTGTGGCACCTGAAGTTCCTTCTGAGCGTGAGTGTTCTTTTTGAGCTGTCCTTGTAAATGTTATAAATATTGTGAGTTTGGGACATCATTTCTGGTGAGAGTGCATGAACTGTGGAATTTAACTAAGTTGACCCATTTTGAGTCAAACGAAAAATGCATTCAGCTGAGGGTAACACTTAGTCACAATATGAGGCTCAGAGCTTGCATGATTGGTCTGTTTCTATATGCATACTTCTGGTCTGGGAGGAGTTGTGCGATTGTTTAAGTACATGCTTGAAAAACTGGCAATGAACACTATCTTGTGTCATTATTGTTTGTGTTTGTGAATAAAGTTGGCATAGGTATGTTCTGCTTGCTTGAGGACAAGCAAGAATTTAAGTTGGGGGTGTTGATGTGCCGGACAAATTCGGCACATTTACATACTAATTGCTTAAATATTAGCTTGTTTTATGGCAAAATTTAGTCCATACTTATGTGATTTTGTGCTCTTATAGATCAAGAGGAAGAAAAGACCAAGGACACGAAATGGAAGAAAAAAGACAAGAAAAGGGAAAAATATTGCACAAAGGCAAGTCTACGAACCAATCAGCGATCGCAGATTGCACATGCGGACCGCATAGTTGCGCACCAAATCGCAGATCAAAATAGTGTATGGAGCTAAAAACCATGTCAAGAATGCGACGCATTCTGCGATCGCATAGTAAACATGCGGACCGCATTTTTGCTGCAAAAATGAACAAGAAGAAAACCCAGGAGTCAATTATGCGGTGTCATCTGCGGTCGCACAATCACTATGTGGACCGCATAATGGTAATGCGACGGAAGAACTGGCAGCTAGGTTTTTTAATCTGCGACGCCGCCTCTCAATATGCGGATCGCAGACCTGTAATATGACATATCTGCGGTCGCAAAGCTGACCTGGAAGGGTAAACGTGTCCGATTTGTGTCCGAATTTGGTCCCTCTATAAATAGTTTTTAGAATCTTGTGTGGGCATATCTTGTCCAGACTTTACACTAGACTCCATGACTTTAATACTTCATCTTTTTGGAATCTTTTGGTTGAAGATTATCTTACTTTGTAAGTATTTATGACATTTATTACACCTTGTATTTTGTATTTTAGCATGTGTGGATAAATTTAAATACTAAGGTTGTGAACCCTAAATGGGTGTTATGTAAATGAGTGTCTAACATTGAATATATGCATAATGGTTGGTTGATATTTCTTTACTTCTCATTCTTCATTTATTGTTGGTGGTTGCAAAGATTAACAAAAGCCATTTAAGTCTTACTTTTCTTGAGAAAGTGAGTTAGATTTTGGAAGAAGTAAATAACAAAGACTCGAGGCCTTACACCTCGTTTAATAGAATTGCTTAGGGATAAGTGGGTTTTATTTGGCATCTATTGATTGTTATAAATTGTGACTCTTAGACTTTTGGGAAAAAGCAAGAGAGGAAACATTATTCAAGTATTGGGAAATATTGGGTAGTTGCATAGACGTCAATTGCATATCAATAACCAACCATTAGAAATATATCATATTAACACCGATAGTATTACACTACATTTATGGGAACACAACCTTGGTTTAATCAACCTTATTAATTACTACATCAAGCATTCAAATTAGTTATTACTCTAAGACAACTTACACTCATACTCTACCACTCTTACAACATTTTCATGTTACTACTAACGGAATAGATTTAAGATTCTAGTCGGGTAACACACTAAATCCAGTAATCATTTCACACATATTCCCTGTGGGATTCGACCCCAACCTAGTTGGGTTACTATATTTGACACCGACCGCCTTACACTAATTATCAATGTGTAATTTGAGCGTATCAATTATGTACTTCATTTTCCACGAGGAAAAGAAGTTTAATTGAGAGTGACAAGGTTGATGAGGACGGATGGTGTTTTGTTGGTCATCGCAGTTCCCATAAAACGTGAATTATAACACTCAATGGTGACAGAGATTATAGAAAGTTTTGCACTCAACTTTCATTCGTGTATGATTCGTACAAGCTTAATGTGATATTGGTGAATTTTTTTCGGATTTAGAGAATAATTTGACCGATAAAAGTATGGAAATGCTCTTAAAAGAATTAAAAGTAAAATATTTTTTTAGCATCCTTCTCTATCAAGAAAAATGTTTTACCTTTAATTCTTTTTAAGAGAATTTCCATACTTTTATTGGTGGAATCATTCTCTAAATCCAAAGAAATATCACCAATATCACATTAGCTTGTACGGATCAGACTTGGAAGAAAGATAAGAACAAAACTTCCTATGATATTTATCATCGTATAGTCTTATGATCCACGTTTTATGGTAACTGCGACGACCAACGAAAAACCTTACATCTTCATCAACCTTGTCACTATCAATCAAACTTATTTTCCTCCTGGAAAGTGAAGTAGAGAATTTTCTTATAACCTCTTTTATCTACTTAGGAAATGTTAATTCCTACTTACACCATCACTATTTTGAAACACATATTGTTGTCTTCTCATTATCATTGTAGCTAATGAGATCAACAATTGATTAAAGACACACTCTGTCATGTATTGTATCCAAGTTAATCTCTGTATCAAAGCCACCAGAAAACTTTATGATGCGGAGGGTCAAGCCGCGACTACATACATGTAAGTTTTTAACTTTTCATTAAGTATTTTGATTTACTTTTATATAAATTTTGACTAGACCTTTCGGACATGACTAGAACTTTTAGGATATGAATTGAAGCTTTAGGATATGAATTGGAAGTTTAGTTTATGAATTGGAATTTTAGGATATGAACTTGCGATTTTAGGATATGAATAAACCTTTAGGATATGACTAGAACCTTTAGGATATGAAATGAAGCTTTAGGATATGAATTGAAATTTTAGTTATGAATTGGAATTTTAAGATATGAACTTGAGATTTTAGGATATGACTAGAACCTTTTGGAGATGACTTGAATTTTTGTTTATGAATTGGAATTTTAGATTGTTAATTGAATTTTTTTGGATCTGAGTGGAACCTTTAGGATATGATTGCTTTAGATATGACTTGAATTTATTTTTTTATGAATTAAAATTTTTGTGTATGAATTGGAATTTTAGATAGTTAAATGAATTTTTTGGATATGAGTTGAACCTTTAGAATATGAATTAAAATTTTGGTTTATGTATTGGAATTTTATATTGCGGGAGGATTTTGTAGAAGGGGTTGATGGTAATATTAGACATGCAAAGGAACGTCCATCAAGAATAACTAAGACACAGTATATGGCGGAGTGTGCCTTTAATTATTCTTCTTATTAGCGACAACGATGATGAGAAGGCAAAAACATGTGTTTAAATAGTTATGGTGTAGGTAGGAGTTTAATATTTCCTAAGTAGGTAAAAGAAGAGGTAATAGAGTAATTCTATACTTCAATTTCCAAGAGGAAAAGGAATTTAATTGGGAGTGACAAGGGTGATGGTGACGGAATATTTTCCGCCGGTCATGCCACTTCCCGTAAAACGGGGATCATAAGACTCTATAATAACAAAGATTATAGGAAGCTTTGTTCTCAACTTTCTTCCAAGTCTGAACCGTACAAGCTTAATGAGATATTGGTGATATATTCTTCGGATTCAGACAATGATTTGAATGACTAATGTATGGAACTACTACTCAAGAGAATTAATGCTAAAATGTTTTTAGCATCCTCTCTACCAAGAAAAATGTTTTAGCTTTAATTCTTTTGAGTAGTAGTTGCATACTTTTGTCAGTCAAATCATTATCTGAATCCGAAGAATATATCACCAGTATCTCATTATGCTTGTACGGGTCTGACCGACGGGAAACATTCCGTCACCATCACCCTTGTCACTCTCAATTAAAGTTTTTTTCTTCTTGTAAAATGAAGTAAAAATGACTCTATAATCTTTCTTTTATCTACTTACGAAATGTTAAATTCCTGCCTACACCATCACTATTTGAAACACATTCCATTGCAGTCTCAACATCATTGTCACTAACGAGAACAACAATTGATCAAAAAGACACACCCTGTCAACTACTGTATCCAAGTTATTCTTTGTACCATGAGGATAATCACCAAAGACACCTGACAACTTTGTGATTATAATGAAGCAAGATGAGCTATTCAATGAAACTCGTAATGTAAAGAAGAAGAAAAAGATTGATTAAGAAAAGTGGGTAGAGTGTCGAGCCTTGACTATACTTATAAATTTTTTAGTTTTCATTAAGTATTTTGATTTACTTTTATACAAATTTTGAAATATTAATTCAATATAGTTTTTCTTATAGGTTCGCTTCACGGCTGATATGAGGGAATTCCTACGCAGTCATCCATCTACAAAACAAGTTGGCCAAGGCAATCCAATTTTCGAACGCGGATGCTAAAAGAACTTGTGTCGGTCCGTCCTGTTGTCACGTGAGTTAACGTCCTATTTCACTCATATTATGTTTATCTATGCTTCATTATCGGTATATGAGGGCATCGAGTCGAATTGGATTATTTTAAGATGGAAATGAGACACTTAGTGTCTTTAAGGAAAGCTTATTTTGAAAAGGTCCGCTGGAAGTTGACTATTGAGTTAGAGGGCTTGGTGATTTGGTTAGCTTGGGGGATGAATTTTGACTTAGGAGTGCGACCAGAAGTGGTTTTGGAGGTCCAATATATAATTAGGATTGAATTGGCGAAGTTAGTATTTTGGCGAATTCCGTTGGTAGGTGAGATTTTGATCTGGGAGTAGGAATGGAATTCTGATAGTTGCAGTAGCTTTGTTAGGTGATTTTAGAAGTGTGTGAAAAATTTCAGGTCATTCAGATGTGTTTTGTTTGGGTTTTTGATCGAAAGCGAGTTTCAGAAGATTTGGATGAACATATGCCTGAATTTGATGTAATTTGATGGTCTAGGTGGTATTTGTGGTATTTTGATGATTTGCGAAAGTTTGAATAAGGTGCTAGATCATGTTTGAGCTTTTGGTTGAGGTCCCAGGGGCCTCGCGGTGATTTTAGATGGCTACACGGGAAGATTTGAACTTAGAATTGCAGCAGAAATATGCAGCAGCTGTGCATGCCAAGTTTTGCCTTCGCGTTCGCGGGTAGTCAATCGCGTTCGCAGAAGGCTATTTTCTGGACCATCATGTTTGCGAGTATGGCTTCGCATTGTCTTAGAAGGGGCCTGGGGTCCTACCAAGTTTATTCATCGCATTCGCTACAATGGGGTCTGTGTTCGCATAGGAGGAGGAGCATGTGCATTACGTTCGCGGTCAATTGGACGCGATCGAGTAGTTGGAGATCTTGAAGCATCACATTCGTGGGCTGGGATCCGTGTTCGCATAGAGTTAATTCCTGGTCAATGATTTATGTTCAACGCGAATGCGGGGGTGTTGACCGCGTTCGCGTAGGGTAAATGGAACCTAGATAGAAGGGTTTTTATATCATTTCATCGGTGAAGCTTGGTCCATTTTACTCCATTGTTGAGCACCTTGAGAGATTTTTGGTAGTAAATGAAGAGGATTTTGATGGGAAATGATTCAAGGTGAGTCTTATGGCCTCGAAACATTATTTTATTTAAGAATCAACCTGTAAATTCATGGAAATTTGGGTAAAATTGGGAGAATTAGGGCTTGACTTTTGAAATAAAAATTTGGGATTTGAAGGGGCATTTGAGCTCTGATTTTGGTAAATTTGATATGTATGAACTCGTGGCAAGATGAGGAATCCGGTGATGTGAATTTCGTAATTTTCGAGAAGTGGGCCCGGGGCACAGGTTATGCCAACTTCGTGGTTTTTGATATTTTTCTAGTATTTTCTATTGGGTTATGTTTCCTTATCCTATTATGACGTATTCCTTGTGGTTTTGATTAGATTCGACCCACGAGGAGGTCGATTCGAGAGGAAAAGGCATATCGAGCTATACTTTTGGCCGGCTAGAGGTGAGTAATGACTTTAAATGATATCTTGAGGGTTTGAGACCTCAGATTTGCACAACTTGGTGTTGTGTTGAGATGAGACACGCGTTCAATGACGAGCGCAATGTCATTTACTATGGGGGTTGTGACTTGGTCCAGTCCGGATGGTATTTTACCACGTATTTAGCCATGACTTGTCGTTTGCCACTATGACTTGGGCTTATTGGCAACTGTTTGAACTCCTTATGAGCTATCACCTCTGTTTTCCTCACTAATTGAAATATTATTTGGACTCTGTCTATGTGAATTACATTGTTTCATGAACTCAGCTATATTTTACTCAAACTTGGAGTTTTAACTGATATTTGAACTATTGTTTGAGCTGAGTACTATTGTATTACTGATGCTAGAGAGGTTTTTGATCATTTTCTGACTAGTTGAGGCCGAGGGCCATGTGTGAGGATATGATGAGTGATGTGAGGAGGCTTTCAGGCCTCGTGTGATATGTGAGAAGGCTTTCAAGCCTCGAGCGATATGTGAGGAGGCTTTCAGGCCTCGATCGATATATGAGAAGGCTTTTAGGCCACGAGTGTATTGTTAACAGGCTTAAGGGCCTCATATTGATATGTTCAGGCTTTCAGGCCTCATTGATAGCGTTTGGGTTGTAGGAGTCCCTCCGGAGTCTGCACACCATAGTGAGCTTGGGTACCCATGTGATTGAGAGTGAGCCTGATGGGCTGATGTTGTAATGTGTGATTGATACTCAGCCCGCGGAGAGAAAGAACCGAACGATGAAAAAGATAACGAATGTGTTGTTGATAAGTTCTGGTTTAACACAGAATATGTTGGGAAGCTATACTTACAGCTAACTGAATAATCAACAGTGTACTTCATAGTAAAACACGGTCCATTCCCTATGAGAAATGGAAAGGAATGAAGCCCAACTTGAAATACTTCAAAGTTTGGGGGTGTTTAGTTAAGGTACAAGTTCCTAAACCTAAAAGGGCTAAGATAGGTCCAAAAATGGTTGATTGTGTATTTATTGGATATGTAACCAATAGCAAGGCATATCGTTTTCTGGTTCATAAGTCAGAAAATCCTGAGATTCACATAAATATGATAATAGAATCAAATAATGCTGAATTCCTTGAAACTATTTATCCGTATAAAAAGGAAAGTGAAGTGACCTACCAAAAGTCTAAACGACCTCGGAAGAAAATAAAAGATGGTATGCCTAATGAGGAAAATCCTAGAAGAAGTAAATGTCAACGGACATCTACTTTATTCGGCCCATATTTTCTAACCTTCTTGCTAGAAAATGAGTCTCGTACCTTCAAGGAAGCAATGTCTTCCTAAAAAGCACAATATTGAAAAGAAGCTGTCAATAGTGAAACAGAATCTATATCCAGCAACCATACCTGGGAATTGGTTGATCTTCCTCCATATAACAAAATATTTGGTTCTAAATGGATTTTCAAGAAGAAAATAAAAGATGATGGTGCTATTGAAAAATACAATGCAAGACTTGTTGTCAAAGGATTCAGACAGCGAGAAGGTCTTGACTATTTTCACACATACTCGCCGGTAACAAGAATTACATCCATTCGGATGCTAATAGCGTTAGCCGCCTTGTATGGTCTTCAAATCCATCAAATGGATGTAAAACAGCCTTTTTAAATGGTGATCTAGAGGAAGAAATTTACATGAGCCAACCCAAAGGGTTTGTGGTTTCGGGAAAAGAAAAGAAAGTGTATCGACTTGTTAAGTCCCTTTTTGGTCTAAAACAAGCACCCAAGAAATCGCATGCGAAATTTGACAAATAACGTTGTTAAATGGCTTTAAGATTAATGAATGTGATAAATGTGTTTACATTAAAAAAATTCCAAATCATATAGTTATTGTTTGCTTATATGTTGATGATATGCTAATATGAGCAATGACATTGTCGACATTCAAGCTACTAGCGTATGTTCGCCAGTAAGTTTGATATGAAAGACTTAGGAGTTGCCGATGTAATTCTAGGAATTAAAATGCAGACTTCACAGGGTCTAGCTTTGTCTCAATCACATTACGTGAAAATGGTACATGAAAAATTCAAACACTTGGAATTTACAAGTGCAAGAATTCTAATTGACTTAAATCATCATTTTATAAAGACTAAAGGTGAAAATACGTCTCAATTGGAGTATGCTCGTATGTTGGGAAGCTTAATGTACATCATGAACTATACACGACCTGATATAGCTTGTACAATAAGTAAACTTAGTCGATTCACAAGTAATACAAACAAACATCACTGTGTGGCAATAAAACAAGTTCTGGGATATTTGGAAGATACCCAAGACTACGCTTTGCACTACAATAAATATCATGCGGTTATCGAAGGATATAGTGATGCAAAATGGATAAACGGCTCAACGAAAACAAAGTCCACAAGTGGATATGTTTTTACTGTTGGTGGAAGAGCAGTATCTTGGAAGTCTTCCAAACAAACATGAATCGCTCGTTGTACAATGGAATCAGAGTTTATAGCTTTGGATAAAGCCGGTGAAAAAGTTGAATGGCTTTGAAATTTCTTAGAAGACATTCCATTCTGGCCAAAATCTTTGGCTCCTATTTGCATATATTGCAATAGTCAGGCTGCAATAGGACGGGCAGGGAGAGTTATGTATAACAGAAAGTCTCAGCATATGCGACGAAGACATAACACCGTTAGATAACTACTTTCTTGTGAAATTATCACTATTGATTATATAAGATAAAAGAATAATGTGGCGGATCCGCTTACAAAAGGCTTAACTAGAGAGGGAGTTGATAAATCATCTAAGGGAATTAGACTATGGCCGAGGACAAGTCAACATAGCGGTAACTCTACCTAGAATTTTGGATGTTCCGAGATCTAGGTTCAAGGAGCTCAAACAAAGTTGTGATTGACCGGTTCAACATTGTCAAAGTAAAATCTTTGGTCGCTTGTCATGATGAAGATAATATTCAGTAACAAGGATAGAACTTTACGCGTTCGTTAATGGTTACCTAAGTTTGATGTATTATTTATCAAATAGTGTAAATCTAAAGGATTACACGTTTAGGAATCACCTATGTAAGTGTGAAGTGGAAGCCGCTTCAATGAGAATTCTGTAAGATTCTCTACGCACTTATAAAACCATGTGGTGTTCATGGCTGAAACAAACCCAATAATAAGAACCAAAGGACGGTTAAAGGTTGGTTGTGTGACATATGTTTGTCTAGGTATACACTAAAGTTTGACGGTTCAAAAATATCAAATCTATCAATTGACCGAGTATATCTGACACATATTCACTACAGAAAGTTCAAAGGAAAACCTACTTATCCAGATACAATTAATCCTTACTTGCAAATCACACAGCTCTCGTCTATGATCATTCTTGTTACAGCCATTCTTATTCATGTGGGAAATTGTTGGACTTTAAAGTATTGCGCTTCAAAGAGTTTAAGCATTGGGCTTAAAGTCTAAGAGTGTGAATTGGAAATGGTGGGAAATAAAATGGAGGAAAATGAAAATTTGAATGAAGTGAGCTTTTGTCTTGAACTTTGTCCTTGCGTCGTCGTCGTCGCTCACTCAGCTCGGGTTCGACATTAGCTTTGGCTTTTGCATTAGATTTGGATTTGGATTTGGATTTGTCAAATAATCAATCAATAAGATTATTTTTGGATAAATTTAATTAATTAATTAAATAGCGGTTAGTTAGTCACTGCCTTGGCGGGACCGCGGTAGGACCGCGCCAGAATACTGATGTACATTCTAAAGGCCATTCTGGCCGCGGTCCTGACGTAACCGCGGTAGGACCGCGGCAAGACGCATAAACTTCTGAACAATCACCTTTTCCAGAACAAACATCACTTCTCTTCCAATAATTGCCTATAAATTCTGAGGCATGGCTTCGTTTTTAACACACTGAAAAATTACATAACTTCTTTCTTTCTGAAAATGCAGCATTCTAATTCGTTGTCCCTCTCTTTCTCTCTCTCTCAGATTCGTAAATGTGATTTTACTCCATTGTTTGAGTTCGTTGGTATCCTGCAATTTGTATTGCCACTGTTGTAGGAAGGTTTATTTCGTTTCGTCATGGGATGATTTAATCCATCACCTTGACAACGTGTGAGTGGGTTAATTCCTTAAGGACACAAAGCAAATTGTGGACTCGAAATATTTCTATTCTTTACTGTTTTTCAGTTTCTTTTGTTCTTCTGACAATTTTCAGATTTTGTGTTTTAACACTGTAGCGATTCAGAGTGACTCCACATACTGTTTATATTGTATTTACCGTTGAAATTTTGCTATAAGATACAAAGAGGAGCTATGAATTATAAAGTGTAGTTATGTATGGTAGACAGAATGTATAATTTGATTACACCATATAATTTTTCCTTTCATATAAAGATTGACACAATTGGAAAAAAGACCCAACAAAACCCAAATTGCATCGGTAGAAATTAAAAATAAATAATCCAACCCTTCTTTCTCTTTTGTGACTTTCTTGTTATTATGGTGTAATTAAGTTTTGCAATTTTTATATTACAAAAAAAGGTTGTGTAATTTTTGTGGAAACAAATATAGTTAGGTACTGAAATTTAACCCATAATTTTCTTTCTTCTGGCATTCACTTTGGACTACTTGAAAATCATGTTGACCTTTTTAGTGGCTAATTGTAACGACCCGGCCCGTCGTTACGGGAATTACCACCCCGTTACCTTGCATTTACATATATTATGCTTTTAAAACGCAGTATTAGAGTATATCGGGTGAGTTAGGAGTGATTTGGATTGAAAATGAAACAAATAGCATGTTTGAAGAAAGCTTGAATATGAAAAGTCAACCAAGAGTTGACTATTGAGTTAGAGTGCTCGGAATCGGATTCGATGATTCAGATAGTTCCGGGAGGTGATTTGTAACTTAGGGGAGCGATCGGAATTGAATTTGGAGGCCCGGTGTAGAAATAGGCTTGAATTGGCTAAGGTTGAATTTTGGCGAAATCCGAACGGTAGGTGATATTTTGATCCGGAGGTCGGAATGGAATTTCGACAGTTGCAGTAGCTCCGTTAGGTGATTTTGGATGTGCCCTGCAAAATTTCAGGTCATTCGGACGTCGTTTGGTCGGGTTTTTGATTGAATGTGCAATTTGGAATGTTTTAAGGAATTTAGGCTTGAATTCGATGCGAATTATGAGTTTTGATGTTGTTAGATGTGTTTTGAGGATTGGAGCAAGTTCGAATAAGGTATTAAGATGTGTTGGTGTGTTTGGATGAGGTCCCGGGGGCCTCGGGGTGTTTTCGGATGGTTAAACGGAAGAAAATCATGGAAATTGCAGGTTGAAGAGTCTGGTTCTGTCATTTTCGCTCCTGCGGAATTTTGGTCGCAGGAGCGAGTCCGCAGAAGCGGATATGGGAGCGCAGGAGCGGGTGTTTCGCAGAAGCGGACGCCTTTCCGCTGAAGCGGGGTCGCTGGTGCGACTCAATGATCGCAGAAGCGGACGAGGGCAATTGGGGCATGGTCCGCAGAAGCGGACGTTTCTCCGCTTGGGCGAAACCGCAGAAGCGGTCAAGGACGCGCGGAGGCGGATTTTTCCGCAGAAGCGGAAGCTTCTTCGCAGAAGCGGGACCGCTTAAGCGGCCCTTGGTTCGCAGAAGCGGAAGTGGCCGGCTAGGCCTGGAACCGCAGAAGCGACCCTTTGGTCGCAGATACGGAAGCATAGAAGCGGAAAATGTTCCGCAGAAGCGAAAATCGCTGTAAGTAAGTGTATCAGAAGTTAGAAAAATTTCAGAAACATTTTAACATTTGGGGGTCTCGGCTTAAGGGCGATTTTGGGCGATTTTGGGCGATTTTGAGGAGGAAATCATCAGGTAATCAACTATGAACTCATATTATGATTAGTATTGATAATATCATGCAATTATATCATGAAAATGGAAGAATTTGGGGTAATTATGGAGGATTTAGCCCTAGTCTTGGACTTTAGGAAATCAAGGTTTTGAACGGGCAAATGGAGTCCGATTTTGGTAAAATTGATATGCTTAGACTCGTATTGAGACGAGGGTTCCAGAAATGTGAATTTCGTAAATTTTCGGAATGCGGGCCCGGGGCTCGGGTTTTGACAACTTTGGGAATTTTGATGTAAATTGAGTTGTATTGATTGGGTGTCGTCCCATTGGCCTAAATTGTTGTATTTTTACTGTATTTGATCAGATTCTACGCGTACGGAGCTTGATTCTCGTGGCAAGGGCATTGCGGAATAGTCGTCGCGCTGTATTGAGGTGAGTAATAGATGTGGGTGATGACCAGCGGGTTCGAAACCCCGGTATACCACTTTGTGACGCTGTATAGAGGCGAGACACGCACACTCTTGAGAGTGCGGGGTCGATCATGAATTGGAGACTATATATTAGTCCAACCTGTTGATACTGTATTATTGGCTATTCTAGAGCCGTCGAACCTCCTTCTCGGATGGTTGCATATATATATTGTGATAATGGCTACTCTTGAGCCGAGGAACCCCCTTCTTGGGCGGTTGATTATACATGTGGGCCGTGAGCCGGTTATTGGATCCCGCGAGGATCGTTATCATTGTCTTATCACATAGACATGCTAGTTTACTACTAGTCCGCAGCTATTTTTGTTATTATGCTAATTCCAATCTCTGGAACTTGGTATTACTGTTTTCCAACTGAAAAATGATAAAAGAGTTTTCAAAAACTACTTTTGAGCCTGCGAGGCTGTATCTGCATATTAGCTGACTAGTAGTGGATCGGGCTGCACGCCGCAGCGAGATATATGTTGGATCGGACTGCACGCCGCAGGGATATCTCTATGAGATGTGCTTGGGCTGTAGGAGCCCCTCCGGAGTCTGAACCCCCACAGTGAGCACGGGTACCCAAAAATTGGAGTCGGGCTACACGCCGTAGCGGTCATATCATGCATTGCATTGCATTTAGCTACATCTGCTAGTTGTTATGCTATTTATTGGTAATTGTTGGAAACAGGTACAGTGAAGATTGATTCTATGACAGGGTAGCTGATTATAGCTTTACATAGTGCTTTATTGCGGATTTCTTATCCGCGCTGTCTTACCCTTGTTTATTACCACTGAGTCTGGCAGTACTCATTTTACTCCCTGCACCTTGTGTGCAGATCCAGGTACCTCTCAGCAGTGATCCAGTGGCTGTGCGAGGCGACGTTTGTGGATATTCGAGGTAGCTGCAGAGTCCGCAGGACCCGACATTCCTTCCTTCCTACTGTCTTTTGATTTTGTATTGACATTTCTTTCCGCACTTGGTATTTTATTAAACCTTTATACACTCATGTTCAGTAGAGGCTCATGACTCTTGACCCTTGGTCTATGGGAGTTGATGTATTATGGGACTTGGTTCCCTGTTTTCGTTAATTGCATCGCTATTACTTCGAGATTTAATTTGCCTAAATGGGTTAAGGAGAGCTTCTAGCTCCGTTATTGTTATTAATTGGTCAGGCTGGCTTAGCAATGTGCTGGGCGCCATCACGACCGGATTTGGGGTTGTGACAAGTTGGTATCAGAGCCTAGGTTTACTAGGCCTCATGAGTCTTGAGCCGGTTAGTAGAGTCTTGTGGATCGGTACGGGGACGCCTGTACTTATCCTCGGGAGGCTGCGAACCTTTAGGAAAACTTCACTTTTCTTGAACTCCGTCGTGCGATCTTGTTGTCCTGAGAGCTGAACTTCTATATTCTATTCTCTCGCAGATGGCGAGAACGCGAGCATCAGGACGAGGTGGACGACCTCCATTGCCACCTATTAGAGGCCGTGGGCGCGGTCGTGCTAGAGGTAGAGGTAGGGCGGCTGAGGCAGTACCAGCTGACCCGCCTGTTGTACCAGTTCAGGAGCAGCCCCCAGTGGTTGAAGCTCCAGCAGTCCCAGTTCAGGGCCAGACTATATCTATTGCTATTCCCGGTCTTCAGGAAACTCTTGCCCGGATATTATCGGTGTGTTCCGGTTTGGCTCGGGTAGTTTCGGCTACCGCTACCGCAGCGACATCTCAGTCAGGGGGTGGTCGGCGGACCCCTGCAGCTCGCACACCGATCCGGTTGTTCAGGGACTTCAGATGCCAGAGGTTGTCCCCGCTCAGGTGGTTGCACCGGTTATTCCTCCAGCTGCACCAGCTCCAGCTCCAGAGCATATGGTTCAGGTTATGCCCGAGGACGAGCAGCGTCGTCTTGAGAGATTTGGTAGACTTCAGCCACCCCATTTCAGTGGCGTTGAGGGCGAGGATGCCCAGGGTTTCTTGGATAAATGTCAGAAGATGCTGCGTACGGCTGGTATTCTTGAGTCCAGCGGAGTTTCATTTACTACATTTCAGTTTACTGGTCCCGCATTTGATTGGTGGGAGGAGTTTGAGAGGCGTAGGCTTGCTAGAGCAGCACCTCTCACATGGCAGCAGTTCTCTACTCTCTTTCTAGAGAAATATGTACCACAGTCTCGTCGCGAGGAGCTACGTTGCTAGTTCGAGTGGTTGGTTCAGGGCGACATGTCTGTGACCCAGTATGAGCTCGGATTCACACGGTTGGCTAGGCATGCCACATGGATGATCCCTAATGATAGGGAGAGGATCGGGAGGTTCATTGATGGCCTCAACTACTCTATCCGTATTCTTATGACCGGCGAGCGAGTTCTATCATCATCGTTTGAGCAGGTAGCTGATATGGCACGCTCCATCGAGGCGGATCGTCGCCGAGAGAGAGGAGCGGGAGGCCGAGAGGCCTCGTGGTTCTGGCAGTTTTAGTGGTGCTCCATCTAGAGGGCATTCCCGGCGGAGAGCAGAGGTCGCTCATCTAGACCTTCTCATTCGGGCCGCCCGGAGCCAGAGCGGAGGTTCTCATGGTCGTGGTCGACGGGGATTTCCAGCGGGGTCGGTCATCGCTTGGTGCCCTCCCGGCCCGAGTGCGGCACCTACTTCTCCGGCACCGGGTGCATGTTATGAATGTGGTGAGTTTGGCCACACGAGGAGACATTGCCCTCGACTACGTAGGGGCGGGACTCAGCAGAGGGATCAGCCCTCCTCTTCAGCACCATCTCGGTCTAGTAGAGGTGGAGGTCGGTCTTCTCGTGGTCGCCCCGGGGCGAGGAGAGATCCGGTGGAGGTCGGGCACGGTTCTATGCACTTCCGACGGGCGTGATGCAGTTGCCTCCGACGCCGTGATTACGGGTATCATTTCTGTCCGTCCGAGAGATGCCTCTGTTCTATTTGATCCGGGGTCCACATATTCTTACGTGTCCTCTTATTTTGCACATCATTTGAGTGCGACTCGTGGTATTCTTGATTTACTTGTTCATGTATCCACCCCCGTGGGTGATACGATTGTTGTGGATCATGTCCTATAGATCCTGTGTTATATCTATTGGGGGTCTGGAGACCCAGGCCGATTTGTTATTGTTGGGTATGGTGGACTTTGATGTTATATTGGGTATGGACTGGTTGTCTCCGTACCATGCTATATTGGACTGTCATGCTAAGACAGTTACGTTGGCCATTCCTGGTATTTCTCAGATTGAGTGGCGGGGTTCGACTGATTTCGTCCCTAGCCGTGTTATTTCGTTCTTAAAGGCTCGGAAGATGGTTGAAAAAGGGTGTTTATCGTACTTAGCTTTTGTGAGAGATGTGGGAGCTGAATCTCCTAGCATTGATTCTGTACCTGTTGTGAGGGATTTCCCAGATGTATTCCCTTCAGACCTGCCGGGCATGCCGCCGGACAGGGATATTGATTTTGGCATTGACTTGGTGCCGGGCACTCAGCCCATTTCTATTCCTCCGTATCGGATGGCACCAGCTGAGTTGAAGGAATTGAAGGAGCAGCTCCAGGAACTCCTAGATAAGGGGTTCATTCGGCCGAGTGTGTCGCCGTGGGGTGCACCGATCCTGTTTGTTAAGAAGAAGGACGGATCTATGAGGATGTGTATTGACTATAGGCAGCTAAACAAAGTAACAGTGAAGAATAAGTATCCTCTGCCTCGTATTGATGATTTATTTGATCAGCTCCAGGGATCTAGGGTGTTCTCGAAGATTGATATTCTTTCAGGCTACCATCAGCTGAAGATTAGAGAGTCCGACATTATGAAGACCGCATTCAGGACCAGATATGGTCACTATGAGTTCCTGGTGATGTCTTTTGGGCTGACCAACGCCCCAACAGTATTTATGCATCTGATGAACAGTGTATTCAGGCCGTATCTTGATTCATTTGTAATCGTATTCATTGATGACATACTTATCTACTCTCGTAGCCAGGAGGAGCACGCTCGGCACTTGAGTGTTGTGTTGCAGAGATTGAGAGAGGAGAAGCTGTATGCCAAGTTCTCCAAATGTGAGTTCTGGCTTGAGTCCGTGGCATTCTTAGGGCACGTGGTGTCCTGTGATGGTATTCAGGTAGATCCGAGGAAGGTCGAGGCAGTGCAGAGTTGGCCCAGACCGACCTCAGTTACTGAGATCCGTAGCTTTCCGGGATTGGCAGGGTATTATCGCCGATTCGTTCAGGGGTTCTCTTCTATTGCTTCACTCTTGACTAGATTGACTCGGAAGGGTGTTCCTTTCTTATGGTCCGAGGAGTGCGAGGAGAGCTTTCGGAAGCTCAAGACAGCACTGACCACAGCACCAGTCTTGATTCTACCGACAGCTTCAGGTTCTTATACTGTATATTGTGATGCCTCGGGAGTGGGCATTGGTTGTGTGTTGATGCAGGAGGGTAGGGTCATTGCTTATGCTTCTCGTCAGTTGAAGCCCCACGAGAAAAACTACCCTGTTCATGATTTGGAGTTAGCTGCTATTGTTCATGCCTTGAAGATTTGGAGGCATTATCTATATGGTGTATCTTGTGATGTATATACGGACCACCGCAGCCTTCAACATTTGTTCAAGCAAAGAGATCTAAATTTGAGGCAGCGGAGATGGCTTGAATTGCTTAAAGACTATGATATTACTATCTTATATCATCCCGGAAAAGCCAATGTAGTGGCTGATGCATTGAGCCGGAAGGCTATTAGTATGGGCAGTTTGGCGTATATCCCAGTTGGGGAGAGACCCCTAGCAGTTGATGTTCAGGCGTTAGCTAACCAGATGGTAAGGCTGGATATTTCTGAGCCCGGTCGGGTGATGGCTTATGTAGTAGCTCGTTCTTCTTTATATGATCGTATTCGAGAGCGCCAGTATGATGATCCACACTTACTTGTCCTTAAGGACAGAGTTCAGCATGATGATGCTAGGGATGTCACTATTGATAGTGATGGTGTGTTGCGGATGCAAGGCCGGATATGCGTGCCCAATGTTGACGGCCTTCGTGAATTGATATTGGAGGAAGCCCATAGCTCGCGGTATTCTATTCATCCAGGAGCCGCGAAGATGTACCAGGATTTGAAGCAGCATTACTGGTGGAGAAAAATGAAGAAAGATATTGTGAGCCATGTGGCTCGGTGTCTAAACTGTCAGCAGGTCAAGTATGAGCATCAGAGACCTGGTGGTGTATTCCGGCGTATTGATATTCCGGAGTGGAAGTGGGAAAGAATAACTATGGACTTTGTTAGTGGACTCCCTCGGACGGCGAGGAAGTTTGATTCAGTTTGGGTGATTGTGGATAGACTGACTAAGTCAGCTCATTTCATCCCAGTGTGTACTACCTATACCTCAGAGCGGTTGGCAGAGATATTCATCCGTGAGATAGTGAGATTGCATGGAGTTCCTATTTCCATTATATCGGACAGAGGTACCCAGTTCACATCTCAGTTCTGGAGGACATTTCAGCGAGAGTTGGGTTCACAGGTAGAGTTGAGCACAGCATTTCATCCACAGACGGATGGGCAGTCTGAGCGTACTATTCGGATATTGGAGGACATGTTGCGTGCTTGTGTCATTGATTTTGGTGGTTCATGGGCTGATTATTTGCCTTTGGCGGAGTTTGCTTACAATAATAGCTATCAGTCCAGCATTCAGATGGCGCCGTATGAAGCTTTATATGGGAGGCGGTGTAGGTCTCCGGTTGGTTGGTTCGAGCCCGGCGAGGCTAGGTTGTTAGGGACAGAGTTAGTCCAAGATGCCTTAGATAAGGTGAAGGTGATTCAGGAGAGACTTCGCACAGCTCAGTCGCGTCAGAAGAGTTATGCAGACCGGAAGGTCCGAGATGTGTCTTATTCAGTAGGTGAGAAGGTGTTGCTGAAAGTTTCGCCTATGAAAGGTGTTATGAGGTTTGGAAAGAAAGGGAAGTTGAGCCCGAGGTTTATTGGACCTTTTGAGGTGCTTAGGAAAGTTGGGGAGGTGGCTTATATGCTTGCTTTGCCACCCGGTTTGTCGGGAGTTCACCCGGTGTTCCATGTATCTATGCTCCGGAAGTATGTCGGAGACCCGTCTCATGTGTTGGACTTCGGCACGATACAGCTAGATGAGGATTTGACTTATGATGTGGAACCAGTAGCCATTTTGGGTCGACAGGTTCGTAAGCTGAGATCTAAGGATATAGCTTCGGTGAAAGTGCAGTGGAGAGGTCGTCCCGTGGAGGAAGCAACTTGGGAGACCGAGCAGGAAATGCGGAGCAGATATCCACACTTATTTGATGCTCCAGGTATGTTTCTTAACCCGCTCGCGGACGAGCGTTTGTTTAAGTTGGGGAGAATGTAACGACCTGGCCCGTCGTTACGGGAATTACCACCCCGTTACCTTGCATTTACATATATTATGCTTTTAAAACGGTATTAGAGTATATCGGGTGAGTTAGGAGTGATTTGGATTGAAAATGAAACAAATAGCATGTTTGAAGAAAGCTTGAATATGAAAAGTCAACCAAGAGTTGACTATTGAGTTAGAGTGCTCGGAACCGGATTCTGATGATTCAGATAGTTCCGGGAGGTGATTTGTAACTTAGGGGAGCAATCGGAATTGAATTTGGAGGCCCGGTGTAGAAATAGGCTTGAATTGGCTAAGGTTGAATTTTGGCGAAATCCGAACGGTAGGTGATATTTTGATCCGGGAGTCGGAATGGAATTCCGACGCAGTTGCAGTAGCTTCGTTAGGTGATTTTGGATGTGCCTGCAAAATTTCAGGTCATTCGGACGTCGTTTGGTCGGGTTTTTGATTGAATGTGCAATTTGGAATGTTTTAAGGAATTTAGGCTTGAATTCGATGCGAATTATGAGTTTTGATGTTGTTAGATGTGTTTTGAGGATTGGAGCAAGTTCGAATAAGGTATTAAGATGTGTTGGTGTGTTTGGATGAGGTCCCGGGGGCCTCGGGGTGTTTTCGGATGGTTAAACGGAAGAAAATCATGGAAATTGCAGGTTGAAGAGTCTGGTTCTGTCATTTTCGCTCCTGCGGAATTTTGGTCGCAGGAGCGAGTCCGCAGAAGCGGATATGGGAGCGCAGGAGCGGGTGTTTCGCAGAAGCGGACGCCTTTCCGCTGAAGCGGGGTCGCTGGTGCGACTCAATGATCGCAGAAGCGGACGAGGGCAATTGGGGCATGGTCCGCAGAAGCGGACGTTTCTCCGCTTGGGCGAAACCGCAGAAGCGGTCAAGGACGCGCAGAGGCGGATTTTTCCGCAGAAGCGGAAGCTTCTTCGCAGAAGCGGGACCGCTTAAGCGGCCCTTGGTTCGCAGAAGCGGAAGTGGCCGGCTAGGCCTGGAACCGCAGAAGCGACCCTTTGGTCGCAGATACGGAAGCATAGAAGCGGAAAATGTTCCGCAGAAGCGAAAATCGCTGTAAGTAAGTGTGTCAGAAGTTAGAAAAATTTCAGAAACATTTTAACATTTGGGGGTCTCGGCTTAAGGGCGATTTTGGGCGATTTTGAGGAGGAAATCATCAGGTAATCAACTATGAACTCATATTATAATTAGTATTGATAATATCATGCAATTATATCATGAAAATGGAAGAATTTGGGGTAATTATGGAGGATTTAGCCCTAGTCTTGGACTTTAGGAAATCAAGGTTTTGAACGGGCAAATGGAGTCCGATTTTGGTAAAATTGATATGCTTAGACTCGTATTGAGACGAGGGTTCCAGAAATGTGAATTTCGTAAATTTTCGGAATGCGGGCCCGGGGCTCGGGTTTTGACAACTTTGGGAATTTTGATGTAAATTGAGTTGTATTGATTGGGTGTCGTCCCATTGGCCTAAATTGTTGTATTTTTACTGTATTTGATCAGATTCTACGCGTACGGAGCTTGATTCTCGTGGCAAGGGCATTGCGGAATAGTCGTCGCGTTGTATTGAGGTGAGTAATAGATGTGGGTGATGACCAGCGGGTTCGAAACCCCGGTATACCACTTTGTGACGCTGTATAGAGGCGAGACACGCACACTCTTGAGAGTGCGGGGTCGATCATGAATTGGAGACTATATATTAGTCCAACCTGTTGATACTGTATTATTGGCTATTCTAGAGCCGTCGAACCTCCTTCTCGGATGGTTGCATATATATATTGTGATAATGGCTACTCTTGAGCCGAGGAACCCCCTTCTTGGGCGGTTGATTATACATGTGGGCCGTGAGCCAGTTATTGGATCCCGCGAGGATCGTTATCATGGTCTTATCATATAGACATGCTAGTTTACTACTAGTCCGCAGCTATTTTTGTTATTATGCTAATTCCAATCTCCGGAACTTGATATTACTGTTTTCCAACTGAAAAATGATAAAAGAGTTTTCAAAAACTACTTTTGAGCCTGCGAGGCTGTATCTGCATATTAGCCGACTAGTAGTGGATCGGGCTGCACGCCGCAGCGAGATATATGTTGGATCGGACTGCACGCCGCAGGGATATCTCTATGAGATGTGCTTGGGCTGTAGGAGCCCCTCCGGAGTCTGAACCCCCACAGTGAGCACGGGTACCCAAAAATTGGAGTCGGGCTACACGCCGTAGCGGTCATATCATGCATTGCATTGCATTTAGCTACATCCGCTAGCTGTTATGCTATTTATTGGTATTTGTTGGTACAGGTACAGTGAAGATTGATTCTATGACAGGGTAGCTGATTATAGCTTTACATAGTGCTTTATTGCGGATTTCTTATCTGCGCTGTCTTACCCTTGTTTATTACCACTGAGTCTGGCGGTACTCATTTTACTCCCTGCACCTTGTGTGCAGATCCAGGTACCTCTCAGCAGTGATCCAGTAGCTGTGCGAGGCGACGTTTGTGGATATTCGAGGTAGGTGCAGAGTCCGCAGGACCCGACATTCCTTCCTACTGTCTTTTGATTTTGTATTGACATTTCTTTCCGCACTTGGTATCTTGTAAACCTTTATACACTCATGTTCAGTAGAGGCTCATGACTCTTGACCCTTGGTCTATGGGAGTTGATGTATTATGGGACTTGGTTCCCTGTTTTCGTTAATTGCATCGCTATTACTTCGAGATTTAATTTGCCTAAATGGGTTAAGGAGAGCTTCTAGCTCCGTTATTGTTATTAATTGGTCAGGCTGGCTTAGCAATGTGCTGGGCGCCATCACGACCGGATTTGGGGTTGTGACACTAATTTGTTTGTCATGATAGTCTCTGTCAAATTTGAACTTTTGCAAAACGGGAATTCATATGTTTAATTATATTTGCAACTCCTTTTCTGAAAAATAAAACTTCTTTGAATGATATTATTTAGCTTTTTGAAAGGCGCGCAAGGCAAGAATTTGATGCTATTTTTCACTACCTAAAATGATATATTTTTCATTGTTAATGGTTGTTACACTTCTTAGCTAAATAAGGCAAAACATGGAGGGTGAATTATTGAAGCTATATATTGCTCGAATATGCAAAATCCAACAAACTACATTAGCATTTTTGCTTGGTATAGAAACTAAATTATTGTACTTTCTAGCATTTACTCAAACTTTGTGGTTCAGGAATACTAATCAACATTTAATTAATTAATCGACTTATCATTGAACTTCATGAGTTAAAACTTCACTCTATATGGTAATATATCAAGATTGATGATCATGTAAACTTATTCATATGTCTTGTGACTAAGAAACATTTGACAAATTCTAGTAATTAGATGAATATGGTGCCAGACGAAGAATTAGAACTTGTTGGTTATCTATTCACATCTAATGCAACGTTGCAAAATAGAGTTACCTCGTGCCAATACCATTAAAAACACGTAGAACTAATAGCCGTACCGGCTCCATGGTGAAGCAAGTACGGCACTTAATTCATTTAAGTCCTCAATTTTGAGAGCCCCAATTTTCTGCAATAATAAATTTATAGTTTTTCTTTAAAGAAATATTGAGCACTTTTAGTAGGAAACAATAATCATACAAAGAAAAGATAATTTTATTATATTTGTGAATAAATTATCAATATCAAAATGATTATTATGGAATGTATAAATAGTTATAAATTTTTACTCTCCTTTCTTATTTTGTCCAAGTCATTATCTTGGATAGTTACAAAGATTACATACTTTTTAAAAAAAAAAATTCTTACTATCTTTCTCCAAGAGTTTAAAAATTTAACAATTCAAAAGTTTTAGCGGTAAAAATATGAGCTCATTAGATGATGAGATTTTAAAAAAAATACCGCCTTAACCTTGACATTTCTTAAAATATAATAGTCACTATAATATTGATGGTTTAGACTTAATTTCTAATTTAAAATATTAAAAACAGTAAAAAGAAAAAATAATAATCGAATCAACATATTCAATCAAATAAAAGAATTGATTTAAATTGCCTATAATATTTCTTGTAACAGTTGTCACAGCGGAAAGAAATTTTTTATGATAAAATTTATAAAATCTTACCTAAAATCAAGAAAGACTAAATGAGTTGGCTATATTATCATTCGAAAAGAATTATTAGAAGAAATTAATAAACAAATAAACAAAGTATTAACAAGTTTGTAATATCTCAAAAAACTAGAAAAATAGATTATTTTTTTAATCCAAATTTCACAATATCACGATTGATTAGTATTCGTGGAGAAATCGCTTTCGCAATGTTCAAAGAATTGGAATTCACGAATTTAAAAAGTTGTGGATAAATAAAATTACAAACAAAATAAAGGGTTAGTATTTTCAATGGGAGAAAACTTTCTTTTCATTCCCATATATGACAAATTTTCTAAACAGAGTGGCTATCCATTAATATTTCTATCAGACCACATTCATCTTTTAGGTAGACTATCTCTTTGCTTGAATTTATTTCTGGCTCAGCTCTTAGGAATCCAAATTAAGTAATTTCCTTTCTCAGGCTAAAATCTGTTTTTTCATTTTTTTTATTTTTTTTATTCTTTATCCATATGCGTTCATGCAGACTATATACAGACTATAGTTGATCAATTTTACAATAGTACCTACTGCCACAAATGAGTAATGAACGCATATTTATTGTTATGTTATGTCAATTATTTGCGCTTTCATTGACATGTATTTGTGTTCGTCTGATCTATAGAATACGGGTTCAAGTCATGAAGTCAGTTATTGACGCTTGCATCAGGATACCTTGGAATGTAGTTCTTCCCGACCGAGCCTAAACACATGATACGTACATCGGTCCAGAAAAATCAACAACACAACACAAATTGTAGAATTCAAAATTGTTCTTCATCGTCTACAATACTCAAATTGTCGAAATTATATCTGTTGTTCATGTTTTTTCTCTCAACTACACCAAATCATGTCAAAATTCCAATAATGCTAAAATTAAATGGGAATTGGGATAACTAGGGCAAATTGAGAGATTTTAAAGTTGAAGCCATTGCGGTAGATGAAAATACAAGCTACGGAATTTTGATTTCTATAATTGCAGAACAACTATCGATTGATACATCTGAAAATATTGTAGAAATTAAATACATTGTGAACGACAATTTTCCTCCAATTGAGATTAGGAAAGATATGGAGGTTCGTGTGTATATGGAGACCAGAAAGGACAATACAAACTGAGGTTTGTATCCTTTATGTATAAATGTAAGATATTTTATTATGGAATTAGAAATCACCAATTAGAAATCACAAGTGCAGGTTTGTATAATTCAACATTACATAAAGTTATTGTGATAGTGTTGTATCTACGGTATTACTATATTAATGTGATGACCCAACCCATCGTCACGTGAGTTACCGTCCCGTTTTCCCCATATTATCAATATCAGTATTCGAGTCGATCGGGTGGAATTGAGTTGATTTTTGTTGGAAATGAGGCACTTAGCCTCTTAGAAGAAAGCTTATTTTAGAAAAGTCAATCGGAAATTGACTATGTAGTTAGATGGCTCGAATGTGATTCCACTGGTTCAGTTAGCTTCGGGGGATGATTTGTGACTTAGGAGTACGATCGAAATTGAATTTGAAGGTCCGGTATCTAATTAGGCTTGAAATGGCAAAGTTTGAATTTTGGCGAATTCTGATTGATAGGTGGGATTTTGATCCGAGGGTCAGAATGAAATTTTGAGAGTTGCAGTAGCTTCGTTAGGTGATTTTGAGCATGTCTGCAAATTTTTAGGTCCTTTGGAAGTCGTTTGGTTGGGTTTTGGATTTAATATATATTGCGGAAGTTTTGGAGAAACTTGGGCTTGAATTCGATGTAATTTAATGCTCTCTGCATTGTTTGATGTGTCTTGAGGATTGGAACCAGTTTGAATAAGCTTTTAGGATGTGTTAGTGCCTTTGGTTGAGGTCCCGGGGACCTTAGTGTGATTTCGGGTGGTTAAACGGGAATTTTGGAAGCATGTAGCAGGTTTGTTCTTCTGGCTTCTGGTATTTCCGCATCTGCGGAAAGGGAGCCGCAGAAACGATTCCGCAGATGCGGCTATGTGTCGCAAAAGAGGTCCTAGAGGATCCAGGCATATTCCGCATAAGCGGAAGTCTCTCCACAAAAATGGACACCGCATAAGCGGATTTCGAACGCATTAGCGGTCCTGAGGAAATAGTGGAGACCGCATAAGTGATTATTCTGATCACAGAAGCGACAATCGCAAGTGCGGTTTAAGACTGCAGAAGCGGTCCCTAGGATTTAAGTCAGACCGCATACGCGGTCATATTGGACGCAAATACGGTACTGCCGGTACGGCAAAATTATCGTGTATGGGTTGGAACCTGACCCTACAGCAGTCAATGAGGTTAATCGTTTCTCTCGTCTAAGGAAAGATTAATAAGTGTCATGACCACTCTTAATTAATGACATTTCATATCCTTCTAAAATGATCACTGAGGTTACAACCTATCTGTTATGTCTAATATGACATCCCAACGTGGAACCAACCACCAAAGGTCAACTTATACAATTCACATCTATAATTACCAAGGGAGGAAGCCAAAAAGGAGGTTCCTCTCCTTCCCCATGGGGGCTCTAAAAACATATAGAGCGAAACAATGGGAGAGAACCCACCAAAAAAAGCAGAAAGATGGCAGATCCACATAAATATGATTGTAAGGCTCTAAACTTCCTTATGGGGAGGCAGACGGCCCTATTGTCATAAATAAAGATCACCCATGTTTTTTGCTGCTAGCGAGATTATCTTTTATTATCTTTTCATTTACTAGATTCTTGATGTGTTACGACTTGCTATGATTGGCCCTTAACCCACATATATTATTTTGTATTCATAAAGTAATCAATTACTTTTGAGTCAAATAATTTGGCGCCGTTTATGGAGACTTCCTAGCAAGATCGCGTAGCTCTTCCTGAAATCAAAAGCAAAGTGGAAACGTCGAGAAAGGGAAAAACAACTCGATCAAAGTAAGCCTTATCCACCTCTTCCACACACTTGGGACTCAAGCCATGTGCCTTCGCCAATTAATTGAATCACGATTGAAATATGACACGGGCTACGCGCCCTCGACTCCAAATAATCAATAATGTTCTACAGTAGTTGAACTGGAATTCAGGCCATGTTCCGTTTCCAATTAATTCAACCATGGTTGAAATATGACTCGGGCTACGCGCCCTCGACTCCAAATAATCAACAATGTTCAACAACAATTGAACTGGGACTCAGGCCATGTTCCTTCACCAATAAATTCAATCGCGGTTGAAAGATGACTCCGGCTACGGCCCTCGACTCCAAATAATTAACAATGTTCAACAACAGTTGAACTGGGACTTAGGCTATGTGTCTTCGCCAATTAATTCAAGCACGATAGAAATATGACTCTGGCTACGCACCCTCGACTACAAATAATCAACAATGTTCAACAACAGTTGAACTTGGACTCAGGCTATATGCCTTTGCTAATTAATTCAACCACGGTTGAAAGATGACTCGGGCTACGCGCCCTTGACTCCAAATAATCAACAATGTTCAACAACAATTGAACTGGGACCCTGGCCATGTGCCTTCGCTAATTAATTCAACCATGGTTGAAATATGACTCGGGCTACGCGCCCTCGACTCCAAATAATCAACAATGTTCAACAATAGTTGAACTGATACTTAGGCCATGTGCCTTCGCCAATTAATTCAACCACGCTTGAAATATGACTTGGGTTACGTGCCCTCGACTCCAAATAATCAACAATGTTCAACAACAAATGAACTGGGACTCAGGACATGTGCCTTCGCCAATTAATTCAACCACGATTGAAATATGACTCAGGCTACGCGCCCTCGATAATCAACAATGTTCAACAACATTTGAACTAAGAATCAGGCAATGTTCCTTCGCCAATTAATTCAACCACGGTTGAAATATGTCTCGGGCAAGGTGCCCTCAACTCCAAATAATCAACAATGTTCAACAACAGTTGAACTAGGACTCAGACCATGTGCCTTCGCCAATTAACTCAACCACAGTTGAATGATGACTCGGGCTACGCACCCTCGACTCCAAATAATCAATGCTCAACAACAGTTGAACTGGGACTCAGGCCATGTGCCTTCGCCAATTAATTCAACCACGTTTGAAATATGACTCGGGCTACATGCCCTCGACTCCCAATAATCAACAATGTTCAACAACAGTTGAACTGGGACTTAGTCCATGTGCCTTTGCCAATTTATTCAAGCACGGTTGAAAGATGACTCGGACTACGCGCCCTTGGCTTCAAATAATCAACAATGTTAAACAACAGTTGAACTGGGACTCAGGCCAGGTGCCTTCGCCAATTAATTCAACGACGGTTGAAATATGACTTGGGCTACGCGTCCTTGACTCCAAATAATCAACGATATTCAATAATAGATGAACCGGGACTCAGGCCATGTGCCTTCGCCAATTAATTCAACCACGGTTGAAATATGACTCGAGCTACGTGCCCTCAACTCCAAATAATCAACAATGTTCAACAACAATTGAATTGAGATTCAGGCCATGTGTCTTCGCCAATTAATTCAACTACGGTTGAAATATGACTCGGGCTACGTGCCCTTGACTCCGAATATTCAACAATGTTTAATAACAGTTGAAATGGGACTCAGGCCGTGTTCCTTCACCAACTTATCCTACCACGGTCTAAATAGGACTCGGCCTACGCGCCCTAGACTCCAAACAACCAACAAGATTCAACTACGGTTGAATGGGGACTCAAGCCATATACTTCCGCCAATATATTGACAAATGAACTGAGGCACGAAGCAAGCACCCTCACCAGCCAAGTGAGTATGTCTAACTCCCACTCAAATGAAAGGCACACGAGACTTAGTACCCGCCAAATCACCAGGTCGTGCGTTCATCCATACGGTGAATAACGTGACCATGCCCAAAACGGGACTAAGGTCAGGACGAGCCACCCTTGAGGGGATACCTTTCCTCGGCCACTCGATTTGCAGGGGGAGTGGCCGCCAACGTCCAAAAATTCTTACCCCGCAGAAATTGAATAACAAAATCAAAGTATGCCCCCTTCCGAGACGCGGATAAAATAAGCAGTAAACAAACGACAAAAGGGGAACTCCCCCATGTTCATAAAACAATCATGGGCCATGACCGCTTACATCCATCCAAGCACCATCCAAAAAAAAAGGGGGGAAAAGAATTAAAACAACAACATACCAAAAAAAAAAGCAACAACAACTAAAAAGATGAAGAAACTACTCGTTTCACTCGGTGCCATCCGCACCATCACCGGCTCAAGCTGTATCGTTGCATGCTCCATTTGTACCGCCATCTATGGCCCCCGCACCATTGCCAGCTCCCACCAAACTTGTGCCAGCACCGTCGTTAATACCGGGTGTTGCAACATCAAAACCACATTCCATACAAGTCTCATGTGCCCTTTGGCATGCTCCTTTGAAAACGGCTTCAGATATGATTTCGGCCTCGAACAAATGTTTATAGACGTCCCGCTGGGCCTCATCATAAACCCAAACCTCACGAGAGTGACCCATAAAAGCAGACTGCTCCTGGATACGCCTGTTCTCCTCCTCTAAAAGCGCGATATGTCCCGCCGCTACTTGAGCACCCCGCTCTAAGACTCTGATCCGCTCTTCAAGACTGCCCTCCTTGAAGGTAGCAGCAGCCCTCACCAACGATAATTGAGATTCGTTGGCACAGATGACCCCCTGCAACTCATCCGCTCGTGCTGAGGCTTCAGACAACCTCCGCTTTAAAGCCGCCACCTCCCCTTCCAGCACAACAACCTTCCCCTTCCACTCTAAGGTGACTTCCGTCACCTTAGTCAAACACAAATGCTCACACTCAATTGAGGCCCTCCGCCCAGTCTCGAGCTCATCATCCTTCCAAAGTAATTGGTCCTCAAAAGCCCTTATGCGACCAAGCGCTTGGTTCGCCTGTAACTCCCTCCTCACCAAATCTTCAACCAACACCAGGCTACAGTGATCTATCCTCACACGCTCACACATCTCTCTGCACTTGTTTCGGTAGCGATGGCACTTGTCAGGCACCCGCAAAAACACCCCGGACCGAACGTTGGCCCGGCGGAGACTCTCCACCTGCAACAAAAAAGCCTGCAAAATAAAGAACTATGGGTCATGTGGAAAAAAAACACAAGGTAAAAAGAAAGCAAACAAGCTTCCATCTACGACCACGTACCCTCATCCCCATCATGACTACTTTGTTCATCTGACCAACATCTGTAAACCCCCTCAACGATTCATTCTCCACTGTAGAACAAAACTGTCCAAACTACGATACCAAACTCGAGTCCAGCAACAACAGATTCTCATCCATAGGAACTTTAATAACGCACGGCCTCCCATCTGGGTGAACTGAAGCACTTGTGACCCCATCACAAAACATGCGAACATCCTCAGAATCCAAATTCGAGTCGGATGTAGACCCATCTCCTACCTCCGCCACCTCCGCCGAAGGGATACTCGAGCCACAAATATCCATGACCACTCGGGAAGCCACCCCTAACTCGACCACATGGGTCGAAGACTGAGTAGTTGGAGCGGCACTTCCCTCTCGCTCTACAAGGACTTGAGCATCACTTTACCTCGGCCCATCTTTAGGAGTGTGCGCCGCGGATGTACCCTCTCCCGCCTCAAAATGAGGTGAATCTACATTTATTACGATAGGAGGAACAGGTACAACCGTCACAAGAGGGTCCAGATTGAAGACAACCCTGCGCCTAGTCAAAGGTCTATCTTCCTCATCCCACGAAGACGAGCCGTCTTGTGCACGGACGGTCTCCGACGGACCTTCATCACGAAACAAAGGACGGGAAGGAGAGGGCGCAGTAGAAGATTCGACTGATGCGGCCCTCAGGACACGGCATGGTACCGGTGCCGCAAAGAACCTAACAATTGCGCTAGGCCGCCGAACCGCTAGTTGAGGAGCTCTGCCTCGATATACTTTCCCTGTATCAAAGACAAGGTCAGCCCAAGGATTTATTAAACTCGAAACGAATCGAGTCTAAAAAGCATAACTTTTTACCCATTGCTTGCCCCCAGCCATGCTTCTCCCAAAAGGATGCCCACGTACGGGCCCCCTCGATGTGCGAAACCACAGCTTCAAGCCACCCGTACAGCCCAGCAAATAAAGCCGATGGTGACCTCTCGGATATAAAAGCAATGATGACCTAAGCACAGTAAAAAAAGAAGATTGTTGCTCAAAAAAATAACTCACGTCTATAATTCCAGGGCTGAATAACCGGCACCAAATCAATACCAAAGTCAATATCCATGTCCAGTGGCATGCCCAACAGGTCAGAGGGAAACACATCAGGAAAATCCCTCACAACGAGAATAGTATCAAGGCTGGGAGTCTCAGCTCCATCAACCCTCACTAATGCCAAGTATTATAAACATCCCTTCCCAACCATTCGTTGGGCCTTCAAGAAATAAATTACCCTCATGGTTACATAATCTGTCATACCGCGCCACTCGATCCTTAAGATACCCGGCATAGCCAATGTGACTGTCTTGGCATGACAGTTTAGAATATTATGGCACGGAGATAACTAATCCATGCCCAAGATAACATTAAAATCAATCATGCTCAATAGCAGCAAGTCTACTCGAGTCTTCAGACCCCCAATAGTAACAAGACAAGATCGGTACACATGGTCCACAACAATGGTATCACCCACCGGGGTAGATACATGCACGGGCAACGCGAAACGCCCTAGGGTCGTTCCCAAATGAGGAGAAAAATATGAAGATACATAGGAATAAGTGGAACCAGGATTGAATAAGACTAAGGCATCCCTGTGGCAGACAGAAATAATACCTGTAATGACAGCATCTGAAGCAACCACATCAGAACGGCCTTGAAGAGCATAGAAACAAACCTGACCACCCGATCGGCCTTCCCCTCGAGGGCGACCCCTGGATGCCAAACCATCACCCCAGCTGGCGGGGTGGGTGCTGAAGAAGATGGACCAAAAGATGGTTGTCCCCTCTGTTGAGATGGTCTAGATACAAGGTAGGGACATTCCCTCCGAATATTCCCGAACTCCCCACACTCAAAGCAACTCCCGGGTGCTGGGGGCTGGGACTGAGGGGAACCCCTCACGCCAGAGTGGCTAGCTGATGAACTCGATCGGGATGAACCCTAAGCAGATGGAGCCTGAGATGAACTTTGTGCTGGAAGGGCACTGAGAGATGGCTAACTCTGATGAGATCCCTGATGACCTCGGTCAAAAGATTACCCACGGTACTCTGAGCGGACTAGTTGTGGAGGCCTAAAAGAATGGCATGTGCTCTGCTGACCTGGCCTCTAGATTGAGCACCACTGAAACTACTTGATCCTCGAGGCATCTTGGACTCCCTCTTCTCTCGCTCCCAACAATAGTCTGTCTCAATGTTGCGAGCAATATCAACTGCATTCTCGAAGGAATAACTCAGGACCCTCTCTCGGGTCATCCGCTGGAACCTCTGCAATTAGAGGTTGATCTTGAATGGGGGAAACTGGTGGGTCATCTGGTACTGCCCCAGCTGCTCTATCCCTACCACAACCACGGCCGCGTCCACGGCCTCTAGCAGGTGGCAATGGTGGTCATCCGACTCATTTGGTAGCCCGAGTTCTCACCATCTACGAGAGAATAGAATGCAAAAGTTTAGTTTCGGATCAACAAAGTCACACGACATAAATTTTAAGAATTTGAAGTTTTCCTAAAGGTTATGCATACTCCCGAGGATAAGTACAGACGTCTCCGTACTAATCCACGAGACTCTACTAAACCGGCTCATGACTCACGAGACCTGATAACCTAGGCTCTAATACCAACTTGTCATGACCCAAACCCCGGTTGTTATGGCGCCAAACACATTGCTAGGCAAGCCCGACAATTACCCGTTAATCAATCCAATTATTATTTCAAATATTCCAAGTTAAGAAATATTTGCTGTCATGATAATAGTGCGAAAAACAAAACAACCAAAATAATAGCCCAATAAGATCTGGTCTCACAAGTCTAAGCCTCTAACAACTGAAAAATGTCCTATACAACCAAGTCTAAAGCAGGAGTAAAGAGATAACGGGAAGGAGAGATTGGGTCCTGCGGATGCCGGTAGCTACCTCGATAACTCCACAATAAGCTGAAATAGCAGCAATATATCAATTTCCCACCCCCCCCCCCCGGATCCCTATATCTGCACACAAGGTGCAGGGAGTAGAGTGAGTATTCCAACCTAGTGAGTAATAGTAATAAATAATAACTAAAGGAAAGAAAACCTGTAAGAACACTAAGATGTTCTATAAATAACAGTAGAGGTAGGAACATCTCTAAAGAGGAAAGTCCAGTATTAGTTTACTACTATCCAACAGTTATCCAACCCTGCTGTGGCGCGTAACCTAATCCTTACTAATACTAGCGTGTAGCCCGATTTAATATATTATATATATAGTGTTGCGGAGTGCAGCCTAAACTAATAGAATAGATATAATGTTGTGGTGTGTAGACTCCAGAGGGGCTCCTTGAACCAAGCGCTATAATACTGTGGTGTTCAATCTGATCCATATATATATAACACTGACGCGTGCAGTCCGATCCATATATATATATCTATCATATATATAATATTGCGGTGTGCAGTCCGATCCAGTACATGTATATGTATATACTGCTGTGGCGTGCAGCCCGTTCCGGTATATAACAAATACCTCTCTATGGGTCCTTGACTGATGATGGGCTAAGCTGTATAATATAGTCTATATATATGCTCAAAATTAAGAAGTATTTACTGTTATACGAGTATAAATAATGTAAAAGTTAGCTCTAATTGTGATTTTAATGTTTCACAGGAGTTAACTAATAAATTGAGAGTTTATGAAGGTAATCAAGTGGAAATTTGAGCAGCAAGAACAAAATAGCAAAAATCCTACTAGCGTGGGTATTAGCGTACCCGCGCTAGACCAAAAATCTGGGCAGAATGAAACCCATAAGCGCGGGCTTTAGCGCTGGATTAGCGCGCCCGCGCTAGTCCAGTTCCGGAAAAATAATGATTAAGGGTCAATTTTGTCAAATGGGGTGGAATCCACTAAGCAATAAAGAAGAAAAAGTTCCATAATGGAGAGATCAGATTTTATGAAACAAGTGGAAAATACTATTGATTTCTAGAGAGACGAATCCATTGAAGACTATTAAAGAAGGAGGAGGAGGGAGAATACTACCTTGAAGCAACAACTAAAAGAGTTTTCTTCAAACTTTCTTTTACTTTCTTGTTCATCTTATGTTTAAGATTATTATAGTTGAGGTTTGTATGAATATGAGTGGCTGAAATATCCATTATTCTGGGGTTGTGATGTAGCCATAATTATTATGGTTTGAACCTAACTTGATCTGATTATAATTCATTTGTATATGGTTGTTTCTTTAATTCTGTGTTAAATTGTGTACTTGTTTTGCCAACCATTAAGTCCTATTTACTATCTATGCTATACTTGGAAAAGCCATGTCTACATTAGAGAAGAATTAAAGAAAACAGGATTTTAACCCTCAAGGGGAGCGGATTTGTGGTTAGGATAGGAATATACATAATCACCTTGCTTAATTAAATGTCGTGATTTTACTGCATTTTTAATAGATTGATTTCATTGGAATATAGATGTTGATCTATTAAGAATAGATGATTAGTACTTCGGGAGAAGACTATGAGAGCATTTATCGACCAATTAACAACCATGAGTGAATTTTATGAAAGAGATAGTTAGTTAAAACACAATACAATTGGTGAATAAATCACAACCCTGGAATATTTGTCTCTATTAATTACACACAACAATCAATTTGATACTTGTAATTTAGTTGTTATTTAAGAGTATAATTAGCATGATTAAACATCTTGAAGTCGAATTTGGCTTGACGAAATAACAATATTAGCGCATTAGTGGGTAGTTGATATAAGTTTCTATGGGTTCGACACTCGACTTATCACTTTATTACTTGTACGACCACGTATACTTGCGTGTGCATTTGGCACCAACAAGTTTTTGGCGCCATTGTTGGGGACTTAATATTAACTGCTTGCTAGTTTGTCTTTAAATTGTTTAATGCATCAAATCTAAGGCGATTAGTTTGTTGCTATCAGCTCAGGAACTTTGATTGAATGCGTAGGGTTCGAAGCCAGGAGCGACTTCAAAGCTTTGATCTGGAACCTGAGAGAACCTTTCGCATGAGGTTGAGGTAAGCAAGGGATACGAATAATATCCAAGCATTTGTTCCATTTCCCGTTGACATGGTAGAAGGGAAACCCATAACTGTTTAGGAGGTGTCGATTCCAAGCATTGCTAATGTCACCTCCAGTATAGTGAATCCAAGGATCACTGGGCATTTTGAACTGAAACACAATATGATTCAGTTGCTTTATGCAGATGGGCAATTCAGGGTCTTCCACACGGATCCACAGCAGCATATTCTAAACTTCTTGGAGATTAGTGATACTTATATCACTAACAGGGTTACTACAGATTATTTATAGCTTACACTCTTTCCATTTTCTCTACTGGCCGAAGCTAAGCGGTGGCTAAAGTCAAAACCAGCTAATTGCATTACATCATGGAATGATTTGGCAAGAAAATTTTTGGCAAGGTTTTTTCCCTCAGGCAAAACTGCAAAGATCCGAAGTGAAATAGTTGCCTTCAAATAGAAAGCGGGTTAATCTTTATATTCAGCTTGGGAGAGGTTCAAGGGGTTACTCAGAGACTATCCTCATCATAATCAGACGAATGAAGTATTAGCTCACACTTTCAAAGAAGGGCTGCATTCTGAAACAAAAATTATGGTAGATGCTACAGCAGGAGGTCAGGTGTTGGAGAAAAGCTTTGACGAGATATATGTATTATTGAACAAATATTCCAAGAGTAATCTAGACTGGCAGGGAGAGGGTAGCAAACACACAGTTCAAAAATCAGTAGGTGTTCTTGAGTGAATGTCATCTCGGCATTATCAGCATAGATTTATGCACTAACAAATCAAGTTAGCCACATGAACTTGGGCATCAACAAGCAGCATGTACAACAGGTTCAAGCATTTTGTGAAATATATGGAGAAGGGCACACGAGTGACATATGTCCAGCAAATCCTAAATCTGTCTGTTTCGTGGATAATGCAAATAGGGGTCAACCAAATCAATATGGGAACACATACAATCCAAATTGGAAGAACCACCCAAACTTCTCATGGGGTGGAAACTAGGGTACTCAAAATCAATATAGGCCTCAAGCACCTCAGTAACAATATAAGCCATCCCACGCTGAACAACAATCAAGTTCCACAAGTCAACTTGAAGACATGTTTAAAAAAATGATGGTTGAACAACAAAACCTTACCACATCAGTGAGAAACCTGGAGCGTCAAATGGGACAGATAGCTAGTACTCAGAACACTAGACCAGCTAGAGCTCTTCCAAGTGATACTGAAGCAAATCCTAAAGCACCAGTTAATGCTGTGTCGTTGAGGTGTGGGAAACAACTAGAACAAGTTCCTCCCAAAAAGAGGAAACAAGTGACTTTTGAAGAAAGACCAGTTATTGTGGATTCAACATCGGAGAAAGCCAAGGAACCAGAGGAAACAGCTGAAAGGGTGGTAGTTGAGCAATCCCCACAAATGGTTGCAAGGCCACCACCTCCATTCCCTCAAAGGTTGCAGAAAGTTAAGGACAATGCAGCATATAAAAAATTCCTTGACATCTTGAAACATGTTCAAATTAATATTCTATTGGTTGACATCTTGCAAGAAGTACCCAAATATGCAAAATACATCAAAGACATTGTGGCAAATAAAAGGAGGTTGACCGAGTTTGACACTGTGGCACTCACTGAGGAGTGTAGTTCTAGAATTCAAGGCAAACTACCACAAGAATTTAAGGAGCCCAGTAGTTTCACTATTCACATTGCCATTGGTAAACATGATGTTGGGCGAGCTTTATGTGATCTTGGTGCGAGCATAAATTTCATGCCACTATTTGTATTCAGACAGTTGGGGTTGGGGAAACCACGCCCAACTACGGTTATCTTGTAGTTAGCTGATCTCTCCTTTGCTCATCCCGAGGGAGTCATTGAAGATGTGCTAGTTCAAGTGGGTTCTTTCATATTTCCTACTGATTTCATCATCCTGGACTATAAGCCTGATCAAGAAGTCCCATTTATTTTGGGGCGTCCATTCTTAGCCACAGGTCGAGCTATTATTGATCTCTTCAAAGGGAAGATGACGATGACAGTAGGAGATCAAGTGGAGGTATTCAATGTTTATAGAGCATTGAAGTTGTCGACCCATTATGAAGAGTTATCCATGATCTCTGTGGTGGAGAATGATGCTACACCATTAGTACCTTATATGAGCTCTTCGGATCCTATTGAACGAGTATTGATTGGGGAGGTAGAAAATAGTGAATATGATAGAATAGGAGAAATAGAGCAAGTGCCGAATGTGTCATGCAGTTATGTGTGTGGGTTTAGAAAATTTGAAGAGTTAGACAGATCTGTGACTCCAATAGTTTCCAAGCCATCTATTGAAGAATCGCTAAAGCTAGAACTCAATCCACTTCCAGCTCATTTGCGCTATGCTTATTTTGGGAATGCAGAGACTCTACCTGTAATTATTTCATCTAGCTTGACGAGCACCCAAGAAGAAAAATTGCTTAGAGTCCTCCGCGAGAATAAAAAAGCCATTGTTTTGCATGCACAAAATTTTTCATCAAGGGTATTAGTCCATCGTTTTGCATGCACAAATTGTTTTTAGAGGATGGACACCACCATAGTGTAGAGAATCAAAGGAGATTAAATCTCATCATGAAAGAGGTAGTGAAAAAGTAAGTAATCAAGTTGCTCGATGCCAGTATCATTTTTCCCATTTCTGATAGCAACTAGGTGAGCCCGGTTCAGTGTGTGCCCAAAAAGGGAGGGATGACTGTGATTGAGAATGAAAAGAATGAGATAATCCCCACTCGTACTAATATGGAATGGAGAGTTTGCATTGATTATAGAAGACTAAATAAGGCAACTCGCAAAGATCACTTTCCACTTCCATTCCTCGATCAAATGCTAGACAGGTTGGTCGGACATGAATATTATTGCTTTCTTGATGGTTATTCAGGATACAATGAGATTGTCATATGCCTAGAGGATCAAGAAAATACTACATTTACTTTTCCTTATGGCACTTTCTCCTTCAAGCGAATGTCGTTTGGACTTTTTAACGCACCAGCCACTTTCCAGAGATGCATGATAGCTATTTTCACTGACATGGTGGAAAGATTTGTGGAGGTGTTCATGGATGACTTTTCAGTTTTTGGGTCTTCTTATGATGATTGCTTGAAGAATCTAAGCAAGGTACTCACCCGCTGTGAAGAAACAAATTTGATACTTAATTGGGAAAAATGCAATTTTATGGTACATGAAGGCATTGTGTTAGGTCATAGAGTGTCTAGAAATGGTATTGAAGTTGATAAAGCAAAGGTAGAGGTGGTTGAAAAACTACTTCCACCTATTTCAGTAAAGGGTGTCCATAGTTTCTTAGGACACGCGGGTTTCTATCGGCGCTTTATAAAAGATTTTTCAAAAATTGCCACTCCAATGTGCAAGCTGCTTGAAAAAAATGTGAGTTTCAAATTTGATGCTACTTGCCTCAAAGCATTTGAGGAACTTAAAAAAAGTTGGTGACTGCTCCCATTATTGTAGCACCTGATTGGTCTTTACCATTTGAACTTATGTGCGATACGAGTGATCTTGCTATTGGGGCAGTACTAGGTCAAACGAAGAACAAAGTGTTTTATTCCATATACTATGCGAGTAAAATTCTTAATGATGCACAACTGAATTACACCACCACTGAGAATGAATTGTTAACTGTGGTGTGGGATTTTGAGAAATTTCGAGCATACTTGGTGGGAACGAAAGTCATAGTTCATACCGATCATGTAGCAATCTGGTATTTGTTCACAAAAAGGAATCTAAGGCCAGATTGATGCGCTGGGTTTTGTTGTTGCATGAATTTGATATAAAGATACGAGATCGGAAAGGGACAAAAAACCAAGTAGCTGACCACTTATCAAGGTTGGAAAATCATTGGCATGTGGAAGAGGGTGACCAAATTAAAGAGGTGTTTCCAGATGAGCAACTCTTTTCCATAAATCAAGACCCCTCCCCATGGTACGCAGATTATGTGAATTACCTTGTGAGTGGGATCCTTCCCCCTGAAATGAAATCTGAAGCAAGAAAGAGGTTTCTACATGATGTGAATTTATACTACTGGGATAAACCTTATTTGTACAAGAAATGTGCTGATCAGTTGATGAGGAGATGCATTCCTGACAATGAGGTAGAATTAGTGTTATTTGATTGTCACGCATCACCTTATGGAGGCCATCATGGAGGGGATAGAACAACTGCAAAGGTGCTACAATTCGGTCTCTTTTGGCCGACTTTATTCCAGGATGCCCATGCATTTGTAAAGAAGTGTGATCAATGTCAAAGAACTAGAACAATCACCAGAAGGCATGAGATGCCTTTAAATAATATTCTAGAAGTTCAGCTTTTTTATGTATGGGGCGATAGATTTTATGGGGCCATTACCACCATCCAGAGGGAGCAAATACATTTTGTTAGCTATTGATTATGTGTCAAAATGGGTTGAAGCGGTTACTTTACCAATGAATGATTCCATGATGGTAGCCGTGTTTGTGAAGAAGAGCATATTTTCAAGATTTGGGACTCCACGTGCCTTAATCAGTAATGAAGGGACTCACTTCTGTCATCGATTGTTAAAAAAACTTCTAGCTAAATATGGAGTTTGTCACAAAGATTCCACAGCTTATCACCCGCAAACAAGTGGGCAAGTCGAGGTATCAAACAGAGAAATCAAGCAAATACTGGAGAAGACGGTGAATGTGAATTGAAAGGACTAGGCAGCAAAGTTAGATGATGCTCTATGGGCATATAGAACTGCTTACAAAACACCAACTGGAGCATCACCTTACAAGATGGTCTATGGGAAGGCATGCCACTTACTAGTTGAGCTTGAACACAAAGCATACTTGGCCATCAAGAAATTGAATATGGACCTCGAAGCTGCTGGTGAGAGAAGACTGTAAGGCCCCGTAAAATATTTGTGCATAAAACCTAGTAGCTATAGTGTCATGGTCCGAATAATGTCTTAGGGATGCGTGGAATTCTTCGCGGCTCGCAAGCTCGCCGCGGTTCGGACCCTTGGTAGTGATTTAAATGTCAAAAATGTAAAGAATAAAGTTTTCCAGAAAAGTGTCAAATATGCGGTCAAGAATGCGACCGCAAACCTGATATGCAGACCGCATTCTTGCCGCAAAACATTCCAGAAAGTCTCCCAAAAATCGTGTTGAAAATGCGATCGATATGCGATTGCATAGTGAATCTGCGGTGCACTTTGCGACCGCAGATCAAGAATGCGGACCGCATATCGGTCGCATTCTGTAACTGAACTCGAGTCATTTTGAGGCCATTCTGCGGTCACTATGCGGACCGCATGTTGATTATGCGGTCGCAAAGTGCACCGCATATTCGCCCCGGCCCAGATTTTTGTGACATTTTGACCCGATCTCTTCTTTAATATAACACCTTTCTTCTTCATTTTATCATATCATCTTACCAAAATTAGAGAGAGAAGAGAGGGTTTTTAGAGAGAGAAATCTTTCATCTTCAAAGATTGTTCCAACCACCTTAATTCCAAGGGATCCTAGGGCAAGGATTCAACTTCCCCAATATTTTCAAGGTAAAAACCCTAACTATTTTCTTTTATTTTCAGTTTTAAATTGGGTAAAGAGAGGTTTGCATATAATAGCTTTTGAAAATAGAATTTTTACACTCATGCATGATTATTGAACTTGATTTCTAGTAAAAAGAAGTGAGTAGAAGTAAGAGTCTTCAAGAAACAAGGTTGGCAAGAGTAGGATATCTTGGGTAAGCATAAAGTAGGAAGAAAACTCATCACCAGGTATGTATGGCTAATTTTGATTCTTGTGAAATCGCCTATATGTGTGAAAATTGCTTGGTTAATGTTAATTTGACAAATTGTGTGAAATTCTCAAAGTTGATTGTTGAAATATGAGTGATGTGTTATAGAATATGAACCGAAAGTTAAATGAGAGTTGAATTGGGTAAAGAATTGTGAATAATGCTTATGATGGCCTATATGGCACCTTGTGGAAAAGAAATGAAACACTCGAGAATTGGTTTATTGTGGAAAGAGATGAAACACTTGAATTGTGGAAAATTGTTGAACATACTTGTGTGAATATTCTTGATTGTGGAAATATTGTAACATGGTTGTGATATTGATTTGAAAAATAATTGAGAACATGAAACAATGTGCAAGTTGCTTATTTGAACTTGTTGAAATTGTGTGTAGTACCTTATCTGCTGTTTGAAATTGTTGTGTTTTAAACTGTAAGGCGGGGTCGTGTTGCGCACCGCAACGTGAGGAAATAAGGTGTGGGTTGGGGTGATAAGGGTGGCCGAGGTAATAAGGGTGGTCGGGGGCAATAAGGATGGAAAGCGATCGAAATCGCTATTGAAAATTGATACAAAAATCAATAAATGTGAAATTGTGAAAGGAGACAACAGGAGAGTTTGCAACCTGTGGGGCACTGATTGCCCCTTTGTTTGACTACTTGTGCTTTACGTGATTGATTGGTTATTGTTAAATTGGTTGATCGTGGAAAGTGCTTTGTGTTGAGAATTATTTGAAATGAGGAAAATGTGGAAACATGGTTAGCTGGCTTAATTAATTGTTGATGAAATTCAATGGCTTGAGTTTACTTGGGACAAAGTTTGTCCATACATACCAGTACAATTCAAGTGTACTGACGTCCCTTTTGCCGGGGACGCTACATTCGTGTTATGATTGTAGGTGGATCGGTAGCAGGCACTTCAGCTCATCGGCAGTAGTATCCTTCTCCTTCCACTGCCCGTTTTGGTGAGCCCCTTTCTTCCTCGGGGCCTTGTGTGGTTCATGCCACTTCGGTTTAGATTTCATTTTGGTTTTGTAAGGTATAGCCGGAGCCTTGTTACCGGAAAGTATTGTATTTCCCTTTTTGTATCCTAGAGGCTCTGTAGACATGTAAACTGTGGGACTCCAGTCTTATGTATACATTATGTTATGTCGGGCGTTGTAAAAACTATAAACTTGTTAATGAATCACTCGTATGGTTTTATTTGTTTAATGTGAAATCATTCATGGTTAGTAAGATATTTGGTTAATGAAAAACAATCAACACGGGGGTAACGCGTGGGAATGAAAGGCACCCAGGTCCGCTTGACTGGGGAAACCCGGTCAGGCGCCGGTCATGTTCCCGATTTGGGGCGTGACAAAGACTGCTACAGTTTAATGAACTGGATGAGTTCAGGTTGCATTCTTATGATAATGCCAATCTATAAAAGGAAAAAACAAAAAGATAGCATGACAAACATATAGAGTCGTGTCTCTTAGAGCCAGGCCAACAGGTATTGCTCTTCAACTCCAAACTGCGACTGTTCCCTGGAAAGCTGAAGTCGAGATGGTCATGTCCATTTGAGGTAGTGAGAGTTACTCCATATTGTGCAGTCGAGCTGCGAACTTTAAACGGTGATAGAACACTCTTGGTAAATGGCCATAAAGTCAAGCATTATAAGGGAGGAGTGATAAGCCGTGAAAAGACGAAAATTATGCTCGCTAATGAATAAGCGGGATTCTGAGTTATGTTGCGACATTAAATCAGGTGCTGTGTGGGAGGAAACCCACAAGTGCAGAGTAAGTATAATCTGTAACTAAATTAGTATATAAAAAATGGAGAAAAAATAAATAAATAAAAAAACCATTAGCGCGGCCGCGCTAGTGCCCGCGCTAGAGCCCGTGCTAATGAGGTTACATTCTGCCTCAAGTCGCGCTAAATTAGCACGGGCGCGCTAATGCCCGTGCTAGTCCAGGCAAAATCCGTGTTTTGTTTTATAATTTTAAATCTCTACATTTCCCCCAACCCCCAAAACATAACTCCCCAATACTCTAACCCTAACGCCTCCCTCTTCTTCACTCCATTTGCTCTCTTTAATCTTCTAATTCTTCATCAACTTCAAATCCCCAATACCCTCCTTGCTAAGGTATGTAAGAAATCTCTTGTTTTCTATGTTATTTCTAAGTATATCCTTAGTTTATTTTATGTAGTTATCGTTTTTTATTGTTAAATAGTTTTTACTCTTCTCTTTTAGATTAATTTTTTGTGACATATGTTAGAATAAATTTTGTTGTTTAGTAGTATTAAGTACTTTTTTTTATTTAATTTCTTGTTCATATGATAATTGGAATGTCAAAAATTTCAGCCCCCTTTTAGCTTTAACATTATATTACAATAATTATTGATTAAAAAGGCACATTTTCTTCTTAGTTGGGCTAAGAAATTGTATTGCTATAAATATGGTAGTGTAATATAGTTGATAGGTTGTTTGTCGGTGAAAACATTGTGATAGAGTGTTATGTGAAGCTTAATATCAAACATGCTCACAATGTGTTTGATAAAATGTCTCTATGGAGGTAGTGTTGTGACCAACTCCGTGGCGAGGTCTAAGTAGTCCAGTTTGGTCACCCGATTGAATAATGTTAACCTTTAACTATTGGCAGGTACCATGGCCCCGCATAAGCGCCCCGTATCAAGTTCCTCATCCCGACGACCTGCCGCAACAAATGTTGGATGAAGGCCACGTAAGTCTGTTGATACAAGGCCATTCAATAGGCAGAAGTTTGTGTCTGCAAAGGCAGAAGACAAATTTCACAAAAAAGAGGCCAAAAACATAATACCTGAACAAGCAATGGATGCAAATGCTCTGGCAATTAACTACCCTAACATACCAAATGAGTTGAAGAGGCGAGGACTTGATATATTCCTCGAAGAGCCAACCATAGCAAATGTAATGCTTGTGCAGGAGTTTTATGCAAACCTCCCGAAACACGATGACTACAACGTTACGGTGCTCAAGCGATTATTCAATGCATCCGTAGAGGCAATTGGGGTGGCATACAGGCTGCCTCCGAGGGAGGAAAGGTACTTAGAATCATACCAGGCAAATAACAACAGCTATACTCTACAGTCCACATTCACCGACATCATTTGTCACCCGGATGCACAAATACAATGGTATAAATATGGTAGCAATTTCCATGCCAATGCCCTTAAGTTCAAAGCAAAATGTTGGTTGTATTTCATCAACATTCGCTTATTACCATCCAAAAATCTGACAGAAGTAAACAGGCCTTGAGCATGCCTAATTTGGTGTTTCATGAATATGGGTGGTTTGATGTGCCATCATTGTTACACAGTGAAATGTTCCAGAGGGTTAGAGTTCAATGATATGGGATGTATTATCTATCCCTGGTAACAATGTTGTGTCTGCAAGCCAATGTGCCAAATAATGTTGATATAGATGGTCGACTAAAAGCAGGCAATCCATCCACGGCTTAAAGGATCACCACAGGAAAAGAGGTTGTTCATGCAGCTGAATTGGTTGGCGATGATTCTGATGGAAGCAATGATGAGGAAGGGAAAACCAACAAGTGGAAGCTACTGATGCGGAGATGGGGGATGATGCTCAGCCAGTACAACCACAGGCTTCAGATGCTGCTGGCTTGTCTAGCGCCAATCGAGGACAAAGACTAGATCGCATGGAGCAGGAAATAATAGAAATAAAAACATTAGTGCAAGGTCTGGCGGAAACTGTTGATGAGATGCAGACTCAACAAAAGAAATCAGAAAATCGGATCATGGGCTGGCTTCGTGCTTTGGGTCAGGCGTGTAATATGGACGCCAATTCTCTCTCCGACCACGATTGAATCTTCAGGGAAGTATCTTTGCCTCACCTTTTGTTTATAATAGAAGACATGAGGACATGTCTTAATCTTTAAGTGTGGGGTGAAGGAGCCTCTTTTCAACATATATATATAACTATTTTGCTTTGTTTAATACTATGGATTATTATGGATTGTTAGAGTATTAGTATCATTTTGAAGTATGATTGTTTTAAGTAGACAATGTTTAAGCTTTTAAGTTTGAATGTTTTGGTGGTTTGGCATTGTTCAAATTAGTATTGTTGAATATATATATGCTTGTGTCTTTTGGAGTAGATAGCATTTAGAATTTTTTTTATTTTAGAAATTATATATGGGGTGTGTCCTGATGACAGATTCATAAACAGGAGCTCTTGAGGGACTAAGCCTTACTATTTTTTTAGGAAGTGTAACAAATCCCTCTTGGTTTATTTAGGCCAAGGTTCGTTTCCAAGGGTTTATCTTGAACCGCGCATAGGTAGTTTTTAATTTGTGTTTTAGTTTTGTTTTGTATATTAAAATAAAGGATACAAGCTAATATAAAAGAAACCATAACGTTGACACACCTGAACACCAATAAAATCTAGAGTGTTACAATTAGTCCTATTTGTTGAATCTCACATAAAGTGCCTTAGTTTGCAAGATTGTTGCTGAATTGCTACGCCTAATGGAGTATCTTGATTAGCTAATCTAAATAAATCATATGCTATGTGTGGTGAGAATTATACAGTCCATATATTGTATTTGTGTGTAGAACTTTCCCGGTATGTGATTTTAAAGCGAAATGCAACGTGACGCTCGACTTTAAAAAGGATCTTAGGCTTTCTTTGATTGTGTTTTTATCGTTTAAAGCTTGATTGCCTATAACAAATAGAAATTATCCCTAGTTAACACTATTTGAGCCTTTAGACTTTTTGTTGGCAACCACATTAGAAGCTTACACATTTTGTTCCTCATTGAACTTGTTTTGAATCTCTTTATTCTTAAAAGCACTTTGATCGTAAAACGAATGCTACAAGAATTGAGAAGAAATGAAGTGTGGGGTGTTATGTCACGACCCAAATCCGGTCGTGATGGCGCCCAATAATGAAGCTAGGCTAGCCAGACCAGTAATTGTTTTTCAAATAGAAAACCAATCCCAAAAGGACAAATTAAGAAGAATATATGAGTCATAGAAACTTCAATAATAATAATACGAACAAAATACTCAGAAGTGAGAAAACAACTAAAACTCCCAAAGATCTGGAGTCACAAGTCTAGAGCCTCTAAACAAAAACCGAACAAAGATAGAGAATACTGTATAAAAGTTTGGTAATCTGAACATAAAGTACCAACTGAAAAGAGAGGAGAAGCCTGGTTCTGCGAACGTCGGCAGCTACCTCAGCAACTCGATGTGACCCTGTGATAGCTGGAATGCTCGTCTACTTTTCCTGAGTTCCTGAATCTGCACACAAAGGTGCAGGGAGTAGGGGTGAGTACTAAGTACTCAGTGAATAATAAATATATACAAGTAGCTGAAAGCAAGAAATCCACAGAATACCACAAAATGAAGCTAAACTACAGTCCGATCCTCCTACGACCTAGCAACATCACTTCAATACGATTATCACAGATAACTCAGCAGATAAAGATGCAATGCAATACACATAACTGCTATGGCATATAGCCCGATCCATTTAACGTCGACGGCGCTCACTGGGGTGTGTACAGACTCTGGAGGGGCTCCTACAGCCCAAACCCAATACTACTGCGGCGTGCAGCCCGATCCTTATATCATATCAACCGCTGCGGCGTGCAGTCCGATCCATACTCAGTCCACAACAATCACGTAAGTCACACAACAACTTAAATTATTTATTTCCAGGTTCCCTTTCATTAATTATGAAAATACGTTAACTTTTATTTAATTTTTGCAAAGAGGTGACTTAGCAATTCAATACTGTGATTTCAACCGAGGACTGAGATCAGTGATTTAAGCAAGTATAGATATCACATATATAATTATCCCCTAGGGATACTACAGGTCGGCACAAGGCCCCAAACACGGCTTACAACCCATAATTATATCAAACACAGTGTTTTTCAACCACTAATATCATATTATACTCATTCGGGATGGACTAAGTCTCAATCCCAAGTCACAACCAATCCACGCACCTGCCACGGGGTGCGTGCCACGCCCTACTAGCGTCACAATGTGCTAAGCCGGGGTCTCATACTCTCAGGCTACCATATACACAAACTACTCACCTCTAGCCGGTTGTAGACTCATCCGCAATGCCTTTTCCTTTATAATTCGATGCCTCGCGCGTAGAATCTAGTTAAACCACAACAATTATGTCAATTACGGGTCAAAGAAACATAACCCAATTCAATTTACATGAAATACGCATAAATGCACTAAGTTGGTAAAACCCGACCCCGGGCCCGCTGCTCGGAAAATTTCCGAAATTAGTACCAATGTGATCCTCGTTTCGCCACAAGTCTGTGCATACAAAATTTATCGAATCGGAGTTCGATTGGCCTTTCAAAACTCAAAAATTCGTTTTCAATACCTAGGCCATAATTCTTCACATTTTCTACCCAATTTCATGAAGATTGATGTTAATTCTACCATAAAATTACGTTTTTGAGTCAAGAAACTTACCTCCGATGAATACCCGATGAATTCCCAGCGTTTTCCCGTGAGTTATTCTCTCCAGGGTTCAAAATTTGTGTTTTTGGTGTATAAACCCGCGACTGGTCTGTTCTGAAATTTTATTCACTATCAGACCCTATTGCCCTACACGTTCGCGATGGAGCTCACGCGTCCGCGATGCATCACCCAACTTCCTCTTCGCGAACGTGACGCTGCCCCACGCATTCGTGATGAATAACTCGACAGCCATCCCGAATTTCTTCTACGCGAACGCGTATACCCTCACGCGAACGCGAAGCTTCGTCCCTCTTTCCTACGCGAACGCGACGTCCAGTCACGCGAATGCGATGCCTTAGTCAACCTGGCCTTCCCGTACGCGACCTGGGCCACGCGAATGCGAAGGCTTAAATGCCTGCACAGTTTTCTGCAATTTTCTGCACGTTTTTCAAAGTTTCAAATGCCCGGATAATGGTCCGAATTCATCCCGAGGCCCCCGGGACCCCAACGAAAACCACCAACATACTCCAAGACACGATACGGACGTGTTCCAATCATAAAAACACCATCCTAAACATCAAAATCACCATTTTCACACGGATTCAAGACTACGTTTCTTCAAAACTTCCGAAACTAACATTCAATCCAAAACCCGATCAAACGACATCCGAATGACCTGAAAATTTGCAGACAGATCCAAAATCACATAACGAAGCTACAGAAATTGTCGAAATTCGATTCCAACCCCCGGATCAAAATCTCACCAACCGTTCGAATTTCGCCAAATTTCAACCTTAGCCAATTCAAGCCTAAAACTACACCGCACCTCTAAATTCGATTCCGATTGCTCCCCTAAGTCATAAATGATCCCCCGAAACTAGTCAAATCATCAGAATCTGATTTCGGGCACTGTAACTAAATAGTCAACTCCATATTGACTTTTCATATTCAAGCTTCCTTCAAAAAGGCTATATGCCTCATTTTCAACCTGAATCACTCCTAACTCATCCGATAAGCTCTAACACCGATATAAAAGCATAAAACATGTAAATTCAAGGTAACGGGGTGGTAATTACCATAATGACGGGTCGGGTTGTTACATTCTCCCTAACTTAAACAAACGCTCATCCACGAGCGGGTTAAGAAAGATACTTGGAGCATCAAATAAGTGTGGATATCTGCTCTGCATCTCCTACTCGGTCTCCAGAGTTGCTTCCTCCATGGGACAACCTCTCTACTGCACTTTCACTGAAGCTATGTCCTTGGATCTCAGCTTACGAACATGTCGACCCAAAATGTCTACCAGCTCCACATCATAGGTTCCTCATCAAACTGTATCGTGCTGAAGTCTAACACATGTGACGGGTCTCCAACATACTTTCGGAGCATAGATACATGGAACACAGGGTGAACTCCCGACAAACTGGTTGGCAAAGCAAGCATATATGGCACCTCCCCAACTTTCCTAAGCACCTCAAAAGGTCCAATGAACCTTGGGCTCAACTTTCCCTTCTTTCCAAACCTCATAACGCCCTTCATAGGCGAAACCTTCAGTAACTCCTTCTCACCTACTGAATAAGACACATCCCGGACCTTCCGGTCCGCATAACTCTTCTAACGCGACTGAGCTGTGAGAAGTCTCTCCTGAATCACCTTCACCTTGTCTAAGGCATCCTGAACTTACTCTTTCCCCAACAAGCTAGCCTTGCTGGGCTCAAACCAACCGACTGGAGACCTACAACGCCTCCCATATAAAGCTTTATACGATGCCATCTGAATGCTGGACTGATAGCTATTATTATAAGAAAACTCTACAAGAGGAAAGTAATCAGCCCAGGAACCACCAAAATCAATGACACAACCACGCAACATGTCCTCCAATATCTGAATAGTACGCTCAGACTGCCCATCCGTCTGCGGATGGAATGATGTGCTCAGATCTACCTGTGAAGCCAACTCTCGCTGAAATGTCCTCCAGAATTGAGAAGTGAACTGGGTACCTCTGTCTGATATAATGGAAATAGGAAATCCATGCAGTCTCACAATCTCACGGATGAATATATTTGCCAACCGCTCCGAGGAGTATGTAGTACACACTGGAATGAAGTGAGCTGACTTGGTCAGTCTATCCACAACCACCCAAACTGAATCAAATTTCCTCGCTATCCGAGGGAGTCCACTAACAAAGTCCATAGTGATCCTTTCCCACTTCCACTAAGGAATATCAATACGCTGGAACACACCAACAGGTCTTTGATGCTCGTACTTGACCTACTGATAATTTAGACACCGTTCCACATGATTCACAATATCTTTCTTCATATTTCTCCACCAATAATGCTGTCTCAAATCCTGATACATCTTTGCGGCACCTAGATGAATAGAATATCGCGAGCTGTGGGCCTCCTCTATTATCAACTCACGAAGGCCATCAACGTTGGGCATACATATCTGGCCCTGCATCCGCAACACACCATCACTATCAATAGTGACATCTCTAGCATCATCATGTTGAATACTGTCCTTAAGGAGAATTAAGTGTGAATCATCATACTGGCTTTCTCAAATACGATCATATAAAGAAGACCAAGCTACTACACAAGCCATAACCCGACTGGGCTCAGAAATATCCAGCCTTACCATCTGATTAGCTAATGCCTGAACATCAACTACAAGGGGTCTCTCCCCAACTGGAATATAAGCCAAGCTGCCCATACTAATAGCCTTCCTGCTCAAAGCATCGGCCATAAAATTGGCCTTCTCGGGATGGTGCAAAATGGTAATATCATAGTCTTTAAGCAATTCAAGCCATCTCCGTTGCCTCAAATTGAGATCTTTCTACTTAAACAAATGTTGAAGGTTGCGGTGGTCTGTATATACATCACAAGATATTCCATACAAGTAATGCCTCCAAATTTTTAAGGCATGAACAATAGCAGCTAACTCTAAATCGTGAACATGGTAGTTCTTCTTGTGGGGCTTTAGCTGACGGGAAGCATATGCAATAACTCTACCCTCCTGCATCAATACACAACTAATCCCAACTCGGGAAGCATCACAATATACTGTATAAGACCCTGAAGCTGATGGCAACACAAGTACCGGAGCTGTGGTCAAAGCCGCCTTCAGCTTCTGGAAGCTCTCCTCACATTCATCAGACCACACAAATGGAGCATTCTTCTGTGTCAACATAGTCAACGGTGAAGCATTAGATGAGAAACCCTGAATGAACCGGCGGTAATAGCTTGCCAAGCCGAGAAAACTCCGAATCTCAGTAGCTGAGGAAGGTCTGGGCTAATTCTGCACTGCCTCAACCTTCTGTGGATCAACCCGAATACCATCACTGGACACTACATGTCCCAGAAAAGTCACAGTATCAAGCCAGAACTTACACTTAGAGAATTTTGCATAAAGCTTTTCTTCTCTCAACCTCTGCAATACCACCCTCAAGTGTTGTGCATGCTCATCCTGGCTGCGTGAATACACCAGGATATCATCAATAAACACGATCACAAAAGAATCAAGGTATGGCCGAAATACACTATTCATCAAGTGCATGAATCCAGCTGGGGCATTAGTTAGCCCGAAAGACATCACCAGAAACTCGTAGTGCCCATATCGCGTTCTAAACGCTGTCTTCATAATATCTGAGTCCCTGATTTTCAACTGATGATAGCCCGATCGAAGATCAATCTTAGAAAATACACTAGCTCCCTGGAGCTGATCAAATAAGTCCTCAATACGAGGCAATGGGTACTTATTCTTCATTGTTACCTTGTTCAACTGCCTGTAATCAATGCATATTCTCATTGTGCCATCTTTCTTCTTCACGAACAATACCGGTGCACCCCAAGGTGACACACTCGGGCGAATGAAACCCTTATCTAAGAGTTCCTGAAGCTGCTCTTTCAATTTTTTTAACTCAGCTGGTGCCATGCGATAGGGAGGAATAGCAATGGGCTGAGTGCCCGGCACCAAGTCAATACCAAAGTCACTATCCCTGTCAGGTGGCATGACCGGCAGGTCTGCTGGAAATACATCCAGAAACTCCCTCACAACGGGGACCGAATAAAGACTGGGTGTCTCAGCCTCAACATCTCTAATGAAGGCCAAATAAGATAAACAACCCTTCTCAATCATTCGTTGGACCTTTATATAAGAAATCACCTTGTCGGACACATAATCAGTCAAGCCACGCCACTCGATCCTCGGGTTACCTGGAACAACTAGTGTGACTGTCTTGGCATGACAGTCCAGAATCGCATGGTAAGGAGATAACTAATCCATACCTAATCACATCGAAATCTACCATGCCCAATAGTAACAAGTCAACAGGATCGATATACCTGATCCACAACAATAGTATACCCCCACTGGGGTAGACACATGTATGGGCAGGGCAACAATACCACGGGTCGTACCCAAATTATGTGCAAAATAAGAAGAAACATAGGAATAGGTGGATCCGGGATCAAATAATACAGAAGCATCCCTGTGGCAGACTAAAATAATACCTGAAACGACAGCTTCTGAGGCACTAGCGTCCTTCTTATCCGGAAGAGCATAGAAACGAGCTTGGCCTTCGCCAGTATGATCCTCGCACCTAGGGTGACCTCTGGCCACCTGGCCACCACTCCTAGCTGACTGTGCTGGTGCTGAAGAAACAGGAGTAAAAGATGAGGGCTGGTCCCTCTGCTGAGACCACCTACGAAGCCACTGAGGACACTCTCTCTTGATATGGCCCAAATCGCCACACTCAAAGCAATGGCCTAAAGATGGAAGAAGAAGCAAGAGCAGAGCTCTGAGCTGGAAGAGCACTCAATACAGGCTGACTCTGCTGATGACCCTGCTGACCCTGATGACCCTGATGGCCCTGATGACCCCGATCTGATGAAACTCCACTGGACTCTGCACGTCCTGACTGATGAGATCTGAATGAACGACCCCTGCTATACTGAGGCTGGCCCCTAGATGGAGCACCACTGTAACTACTAGTACATCGAGGCCTCTTAACCTCTATCTCTTCACGCTCTCTGCAGCGATCTGTCTCAATATGACGGGCAGCATCAACTACCTCCTCAAAGGTAACTGCAAAAGCTCTCTCTCTGGTCATCAATATACGGATGGGATAGATAAGACCATCTATAAATCTCTTGATCCTCTCTCTGTCCGTTGGAACCATCCACATGGCATGACGGGCTAGCTGTGTGAATCTTATCTCATACTGAGTAACCGACATATCCCCCCTGCTTCAGCCACTCAAACTGACGACACAGCACCTCTCTCTGGGATAGAGGCACATACTTCTCTAAAAATACCGTGGAGAACTGCTGCCAAGCAAGGGGCGCTGCCCCAGCGGGTCTACCCCTCTAAAAATCCTCCCACCACTGAAATGCTAGACTTGTGAACTGAAAAGTGCTGAAAGCAACACCGCTGGACTCCAAAATACCAGCGATACGAAGCATACACTGACATTTATCAAGAAGATCCTGGGCATCCTCGCCCTCAACACCACTTAATGCCGGAGGCTGTAGTCTCCCGTACTTCTCCAACCGATGCTGCTTGTCATCAGGCATAGCTGGAACCACATGAGCTAGGGCTGGTGCGACTGGTGTAGCCTGCTAAACTGGCTAAGCTGGAGCTACCTCAGGTGCCTGTAAACCCTGAACTACCGGCTCTGGTGTGCGAGCAATTGGGGTCTAATTCCCTCCCCCTGCTTGTGAAGAAGCTGCTACGGTAGAGGCCGCAACCACCTGAGCTAAACCAGTACACACTGATAAGATCTATGCTAAGGTCTCCTGAAGACCCGGTATCACAATAGGAACTGCCCGTGCCTGAACCTGAGCTACCGGAGCATCTGCAGCTGGAACCTAATCCTGAACCTGGGCCACCGGTGCTGGAATTTGACCCTGAGTCTGGTCAGCTGGTGGGTCAGCAGGTGCTAGCGCTGCTGCCTACCTCTATCACGACCACGGCCTCTGGGTGCCAATGGTGGTCATCCGCCACGTCCGCTAGCACGTGTTCTCGCTATCTGCAAGAGAATAGAACACGGAAAAATTTCGTTTCACGATAACACAAACCGCACGATATGAATCCAAGAAAAGTGAGGTTTTTCCTAATGTTTCTGTAGCCTTTTGAGGATAGATACGGACGTCTACGTACCGATTCGCGAAAGCCTACTAAACCGGCTCATGACTCACGAGTCCTAGGCTCTGATACCAACTTGTCACGACCCAACTCCGGTCGTGATGGCGCCCAACAATTAAGCTAGGCTAGCTAGACCAACAATTGTTTTTCAAATAGAAAACCAGTCCCAAAAGGACAAATTAAGAAGAATATATGAGTCATAGAAACTCCAATAATAATAATACGAACAAAATACTGAGAAATGCGAAAGCAACTAACACTCCCAAAGATCTGGAGTCACAAGTCTAGAGCCTCTAAACAAAAACCAAACAAAGATAAAGAATACTGTATAAAAGTTCGGTAATCTGAACATAAAGTAACAACTGAAAAGAGAGGAGAAACTAGGTTCTGCGAACGTCCGCAGCTACCTCAGCAACTCGATGTGACCCTATGAAAGCTGGAATGCTTGTTTACTTCTCCTGAGTACCTGAATCTGCACACAAAGGTGCAGGGAGTATGGGTGGGTACTAAGTACTCAGTGAGTAATAAATATATACAAGTAGCTGAAAGCAAGAAATCCACAGAATACCACAAAATGAAGCTAAACTACAGTCTGATCCTCCTACGAACTAGCAACATCAGTTATAATATAGCCTATATATATGCTCTAAATTAAGAAGGATTTACTATCATACGAGTATAAATAATGTAAAAGTTAGCTCTAATTGTGATTTTAATGTTTCACAGGAGTTAATTAACCAATTGAGACTTTATGAAGGTAATCAAGTGGAAATTTGAGCAACAAGAACGAAATAGCACAAACCCGACAAGCACGGGCATTAGCGCAAGTATTAGCATGCCCGCGCTAGTTCAGAAATCTGGGCAGAATGAAACCCCAAAAGCGCGGGCATTAGCGCGCCCGCGCTAGTCTAGTTCCGGAAAAACAATGATTAAGGGTCAATTTTGTCAAATGGGGTAGAATCCACTAAGAAATAATGAAGAAAAAGTTCAATAATGGAGAGGGATCAAATTTTATGAATCAAGTGGAAAAATACTATTGATTTCTAGAGAGAAGAATCTATTGAAGACTCTTGAAGCTAAGGAGGAGGAGGAAGAATACTACCTTGAAGCAACAATTAAAAGAGTTTTCTTCAAACTTTCTTTTACTTACTTGTTCATCTTATGTTTAAGATTATTATTGTTGAGTTTTGTATGAATATGAGTGGCTAAAACATCCATTATTCTGGGGTTGTGATGTAGCCATAATTATTGTGATTTGAAACTAACTTGATCTTGATTATAATTCATTCGTATATGGTTGTTTCTTTAATTTTGTGTTAAATTGCTTACTTGTATGGCCAACAGTTAAGTCCTATTTATTATCTATGCTATGCTTGGAAAAGCCATGTCTAGATTAGAGAAGAATTAAAGAAAGCAGGATTTTAACCCTCAAGGGGAGCGGATTTGTGGTTAGGATAGGAATATACCTAATCACCTTGTTTAATGAAATGTCGTGATTTTACTGCATTTTTAATAGATTGATTTCATAGGAATATAGATGTTGATCTATTAAGAATAGTTGATTAGTACTTCGGGAGAAGGCTATGAGAGCATTTATTGACCAATTAACAACCATGAGTGAATTATATGAAAGAGATAGTTAGTTAAAACACAATACAATTGGTGAATAAATCACAACCCTGGAATATTTGTCTCTATTAATTACACACAACAATCAACCTGATACTTGATAATTTAGTTGTTATTTAAGAGTATAATTAGCATAATTAAACATCTTGAATTCGAATTTGGCTTGACGAAATAACAATATTAGCGCATTAGTGGGTAGTTGATATAAGTTTATGTGGGTTTGACACTCGACTTATCACTTTATTACTTGTACGACCACGTATACTTGCGTGTGCATTTGGGACCAACATTGACCCCTCTCATTAAATAGGCCTCACGGGCCCACTCAGCTAGAATTGGGTATTCAACCCTAGGTATTCTCACTTAGAGTACATTTCTAATACCGGTTCATGTTATGCTTTACAGTTAAGAGTTTGACTGAGAGTGTATGTTCAACAGGTATAGGGGTCCATAGGCTCCCCTAAGGTTCTACAGATCGGCACAAAGCCCCAAACATGGCAACTAGCCCAAATATACAGATATAAGCTCAGTCTCAGTCAATAGGTACCGTAGGCCATCAATCGGGATGGACCAAGTCCGAATCCCCAGTAATAATATCACCACGCTCATCACATGACACGTATTTCATCTAAACATAGCACTGTATAGTGCAAATATAGGGTTTCAAACACTCAGTATATCATTCATAACTACCACTCACCTCGAACTGGCCAAAATCCTAGCTCGCCTCGCACTTCCCTCACAAATCGACCTCCTCGAGTAAAGAATCTAACCAAAACCACAAGGAATAGGTTACAATAGGCTAATGGAACATAACCCAATCGAAAGAACTCGAAAAATACCCAAAAATACGAAATTGGTAAAACCTGAGCCTCGGGCCTACTTCTTGAAAAATTATAAATTCACATTTTTGGAATCATCGTCTTGCCACGAGTCCGTACATATAAAATTTATCAAAATTGGAGTTCAAATGAGCCACCAAAACCCAAGTTTACATAGAAAAAATCCAAGCCCTAACTTCCTTAATTTATGCTCAAATTCAGAGAATTAATGGAAGATTCTTTGACCACGAGACTCACCTACAATCACTTCCCAATGAAATCCCCTTCAAATTCTACCAACAAGCTCTCCAGGTGTGCAAAAATGGAGGAAAAATGGAGATAAGTCGCGGATGAAATAATGTTAAAAACGCTTATGTTGCCCAGGTCTTCCTCTATGGGATTGCATCCAACCCATCCGATCGCACTGAACAATTCTTCCAAACCCCCAAAATGCTCTATGTGATCGCACAACTTCCTTATGTGATCGCACTGCTTCAGAATCTGTAACTACGCGATCGTAGAGAACACTTCTCCCTACTATGCGATCGCACAGCTCTTGACCGCAATCGCATTGAATAAACATCAATCCCTCTCCAGCTCTTCTACGTGATCGCAACTGCTATCCCGTGATCGCATAGAACAAATGTCTGCAAAAATACTAGCAGAAATATGATCTTTTAACATACCAAAAATGATCCGTTGGACCCCTAAAATTACCTCGAGGCCCCTGGGACTTCAACCAAGACCACCAACCTACTCCAAAACATGATATGAACCTCTTCCAATCATAAAAACACATCCTTAAACACAAAAATTGTCAAATCAAGGTGGATTCAAGCCTAAGTTTCAACTATAACTTCTAAAACCAACATCCAATCAAAAACCTGACTAAATGATATCCGAATGACCTGAACATTTACAGACATATCCAAAATCACCTAACGGAGCTACTACTACCGTCAAAATTCCATTCCGACTCCAGGGTTAAAATCTCACCTATCCATCGGAATTCGCCAAAATTCCAACTTCGCCAATTCAAGCATATTTTTACACCGGACCTCTAAATTCGATTATGATCGCTCTCCCAAGTTATAAAATATACCCCGAAGCTAACTGAACCATCAGAATTCGATTCTGAGCCATCTAATTCACACGTTAACGTCCGGTTGACTTTTCCAAACTATTCCTTCATTAAAGATACTAGTTATCTCATTTCCTACCACACTCGATCTGAATTGACTTAATTTCACCAAGTACATATATTGAAACATGAACAAGCATATAGCGGGTAAAACAGGGCAATAACTCACGTGACGACGGACCGGGTCGTCACATGTTATAGTTGTACAGTTGATTTGCTTAAACATTTTTGGGTTCTTAAGAATTCTAATACAGCTTGAGTCACCTCATTTCCTATATTATGCCATGCTTTCTTATATAATAAAGAATTGTATCCATCACCGCCCGGGGCTTTGTTATCATCAATATCCTAAAGTGTTTTCTTGACTTTTTTTCTAGTTACTGCTCTTATTAGACTCAATTGTTGCTGCATGTTTAGGTTGTTCCCCTGCTTCATCATTTCTGAACCTACTGCTGACAATTGCACTACTGTTGTTCCAAGTAGTTGCTTATAGAATTTTAGAATTTCAGCTTCTACATCCTTAGTTGTATTTAGTAATTGACCTGCATTATTAAACAAACTACCAATATGGTTAATAGTTTTCCTACACTTAGCATAAGTATAAAAATATATTATATTTGCATCTCTCAGTTTGAGCCATTTGATCCTTGATTTTTGTTTCATTATGCTTTCCTCAATTCTAATCCATTTAGCAAGCTCATTCTTTATATGTTTCTTATTTTATACTTTCATTATTGTTGCCAAGTCCATTCATTTGCTCCTGAATCCCCTCCAACTTTATTTTTACTGCTTGAATTCTTTGACCAGTGTTGCTAAATTCTTGTCTATTCATCTCCTTCAGCTTGTTCTTTAGTATCTTTAGTTTCATCCATACTTTGTTCAATATTGTTCCTCCACATATTTTTCTCCAGCATTCACATGCAGCATCCTCAAATTCTTTATGTTATGCCATACTATAAAAGAACTTAAAAGGCCTCCCTCTACTTTGTTGCTCGTAGTCCATTGTTATACTTAATGGGCAGTAATCAGAAAATTTAGGTTCTATTACAGACCATTATTAGATCCATGCAGCTTTGAAGAGTATTCTGTTAATTTTACTATGGACATGATTATTAGTCCAAGTATACTTCCTTCAAATTATTTTTAGTTCAGTTACTCCATTTCTCTAGATGAACTCATCAAAATCTTTCACTTCAAATTCCTGTACGAGTGTCCTTTGTACTCTATCTTCATTAGTCAAGATGGTATTGTAGTCCCCTATTAATACATAAACATCAGTAATGTCAGCTATAAATTTTCCCATATCTTCCCATAATAAGTTCATATCATGTAAAATATGCATACCATAAATTACGTCAAACCTAAATTTATTACCACTTTGCACCTATGTACCCCGTCCCTCCCCCCTTATTATGTATTATTGATGCACTTCATAGCACATAAAAATCCACCATTTTTTATCCCAAGTAGTTCATATTCTATCATCACATGGAGCATTTGTATAGTTTGCTATCCATCTCCTATTATTGAACACCTTCTTTATAACAGCTTGAGCATTTGCTTCTTTAACTCTATTCTCTAAGACAACTATTAGTACCACCTTATTCACCCCAATAAATTTTTTATATCTTTTTTGCTTATACAGCTTATTCAGTCCTCTAACATTTCAAGATATGTTGTTCATCCTTATATAGTTCTTTGATTCATATTACCACCCTGCCTCTATCTCTAGGCAGTTCACTCTCCTTGTCATGTTCCCTTGTTATTTGAACTATTCTTTGTGCATTGTCTACCAAAGCTTTGAAAGCATTACTAGTGTTGATTTCCTTCTCACCCCTCCTATCTCCATTTTTCTTAGATCTAGACTTGCCTTTTGCCAATTGCCATTGTTCTTCATTTGAATTCTTACATTTGGATCAATTCACTATTCTCTCCCATTTCTCCAGGAATCTACCTCTTGTATTAATTTTATCAGTTTTTTGGTCTAGCTTCCTCACAACTTTCCATATTTTTCTGATTCTGCATACCATATATTTGTTGTCCCACCTCTTGATTATGCATTTTCTGGTTATGACAAGAGTGTCCAATTTGACAGTAAGTTTGACAGTATTGAGGTTTCTAGTCATATTGTACCATATGCTCAATCACTTTACCATTAGGATCAATCAATTTAATTGTCCCAGGTAGAGTCCTTGTTATATCAATTTCTATACGAATCCAAGCATAGAAAATCCTATCAGGCAGAGTTGTTCAAGCATCAACATACAGAGGCTTCCTAGACCACTTCCAATTTTGCTGAGAGCTATGTTACTCCAGTAGTTCAATGGGAGTTTTGGAAATTTTACCCATAGCGGGATGGTTTTTAAAACTTCTTCATTGATATCAAACCCCTCAGCCCATGCTTTTAGTATTACAGGTCTATTGTTCAAAGTATAAGGCCCATTCATCAATACCTCATCTCTTTCTTCAAGACTATGCATTAGAATTGTAAAATATCCAGCACTGTGGAATAATACCTTAGGTTTTCTGATTTTTCTACATTGAGCAGCAACAAATCGTTCAATACTTTCTAAAGTTGGAGTATTTCCAACTACGTACATTATTATTGCTTGATTCAATTTCTGCTTCTCCTCAACTATACTTCCTCCAAAATTTGAACTATTACCTCACCCTCTTGTATCACCGGTGGTACATATGTCAGATCCATTTCTTTTGCGGCTAATTTGTTCTCATGCAATAATCTTGCCCAAGACCTTCCAAAATTAGTTGGTATAACGACCCGACCCGTCATTATGGGAGTTATCGCTTCGTTTTCTTCATTTAACACTTTAATATGCTAATTTATATGTGTTCGAAAAGTTTGAAGCAAATCGGAAGAAAATTTAGATAAAAATGAGGCCATAAACGTCTTTGTAAGAAGAGTAGGTTGGAAAAGTCAACCAAAGTTTGACCGATGAGTTAGACATCTAGGAATTGAATTTTGATGATTCGAAAAGTTTTGTGGGATAATGTATGACTTAGGAGAGCAATCGGAATCGAATGCGGAGGTCCGGTGTAGTTTTAGGCTTGAATTAGCTAAGGTTGAATTTTGGCGAATTCCGGATGGTAGGTGAGATTTTCATCCGAAGGTCGGAATAGAATTTTGAGAGTTGCAGTAGCTCCATTAGGTGATTTTGGATATGCGTGCAAAGTTTCAAGTCATTCGGATGTGTTTAGGTCGGGTTTTAGATCAAATGCAAGTTTCGGAAGTTTTAGAAGAACTTAGGCTTGAATCCGATGTAAATTTGGTGTTTTGATGTTAGTTTTGATGTTTTGAGAGTGAAACTAAGTTTGCATGATCATATGTAGCATGTTAGTACGTTCGTATGCAGTCCCAAGGAGCTCGGGTGAGTTTCAGATAGGTTTGGGTTGCGTTATGCTCGTTTTTCTTATGCTTTGACATCGTTTCTTCAAGCATAAATGATATCATATTGAATACACGAGCTCCGATTAGTGTTTAGAATGAAGCATTAGCTCCATATCGTAATTATGGACCCGTGGCAAAAAAAATTATCAAATTTGGACATCGTATGAGGACTTTATGGCCATTTTACTAAGGTTGCCCAGATTGTCTAGTTAATGACGAAACGGCCCCTGATGGCGTATTAAAAACCTGCACTATTTGTAAATCTTAAAGCCTACATATCTCCTTCATTATAAGGTCAAATTGAGTGATTCAAAATCCTAAATTCATTAGAATTTCACAAGGAATCCATTGGAAGCGGTAAAACGCGTGATCAGTATACCTATAACGAGCAGGTCGAGTTTTCTTCCATTTTTGGAACGGGAAGAAGCTTCTGAGGCGATTATTAAGAGAGAAATCAATGGGTAATCGCTGGAGGTAAGTTTCTTGACTCAAAAACATGATTTTATGTTAGAATCAAAACCAAAATTCCTGAAATTTGGTAGAATTTGTGAAGAACTAGGGCGTAAATCATGAAAACGAATTTTGAGGTTTTGCAAGGCCATTCGAACTCCGATTTTGATAAATTTTATATGCACGGACTCGTGGCAAGAAGAGGAATCCGTTGGTATGATTTTCGGAATATTTTTGAGAAGTGGGCCCGGGGCTCAGGTTTTACCAACTTCGTGAATTGTTACATTTTTTGAGTAATTTTGATTGGGTTATGTTTTTTTTTGACACATATTTATGTTATTATTATGGTTTTGACTAGATTTGACGCACGGGGTAGCAAATTTGAAAGGAAAGGTATCGCGGACGAGTCCACGGCCGGCTAGACGTGAGTAGTTTGTGTATATGGTAGCCTGAGGGTTTGAAACCCCGGCTTAGCACATTGTGATGCTAGTAGGGCGTGGCTCGCACCCTGTGGCAGGTGCGGGATTGATTGTGACTGGGGATTGAGACTTAGTCCATCCCGGATGTGAATAATATGCTATATGCAATTGAAACACACATTGTGTTAGATATATTTTGTGGGTTGTAAGCCATGTTTCGGGCCTTGTGCCGACCTGTAGTATCCCTAGGGGATAGTTATGTATGTGATATCTCTAATTGCTTAATCACTGATCTCAATCCTGATTTGTAAGCACCGTATTGAAATGCTAAGTCATTTGTTTTGGAGAATTAAATAAGCATTAAAGTATTTTCATAATTAAATGAATTGGAACCCGGAAATAAATAAGTTGAGCTGTTGTGTGACTCATATGCATGTTGCGGACTGAGGATCGGGCTGCACGCCGCATCGGTTTTGCGCTTGGGCTGTAGAAGCCACTCCGGAGTCTGTACATCAGGCTACACGCCGCAGCAGTATTGCGCTTGGGCTGTAGGAGCCCCTCCGGAGTCTATACATACCCCTAGTGAGCGCCGACGACATTAAATGGATCGGGCTACACGTCGTAGCGGTTTTGTGCTTTAAATTGCATCTTTGTCTCTGAATTATCTCTAATAGTGGTAATGTATTGTTGTTGCTGCTAGTTCGTAGGAGGAATCGTACTGTAGTTTAGCTTCATTATGTGGTATTCTGTGGATTTCTTACTTTCAACTACTTGTATATATTTATTACTCACTGAGTACTTAGTACTCACCCCTACTCCCTGCACCTTTGTGTGCAGATTCAGGTACACAGGAGGGATAGACGAGCACTCCAGTTTTTATCAGTATTTATCCGAGTTGCTGAGGTAGCTGCTGGCGTTCGCAGGACCCGGCTTCTCTTCTTATTCCAGTTTTCCTTTGTATATACATTATTCATACTTGAGTATTTGGTTTAGATATTGTTATCCGATCATGTTTAGAGGCTCTAGACTCGTGACCCTAGATCTTTGGGTGGTTATTATGTTTAGCTTTATTGTTGATAATAATATCCAGGTAATTGGTTTGAGATTCATGCTTGGGATGAGAGGGTAAATGGTCGGGCTTGCCTAGTAGTTATGTTGGGCGCCATCACGACCGGGATTGGGGTTGTGACAAGTTGGTATCAGAGCCTAGGTTACTTGGCCTTATGAGTCTTGAGCGGGTTGGTAGAGTTTTGTGGATCGGTATGGGGACGCTTGTACTTATCCTCTGGAGGCTCCAAACCTTTAGGAAACACTTCACTTTTCTTGGAATTCTTATCGTGCGTACTTGATTCAGCTTGAGATATAATTATTGAAAATTCCTTCCATTCGCCTGTACGCGCACTCGAACGCTCAGTAACATAATTGCCTTGATGGCTTGTGATTCCCAGGTCGAGGGGCGAGATATAATCTCTGCGAGTTCATGTTGGGCCAGTCGGGACGACTTGAGGCCAGATCTTTGTATATGACATGAGCACCAAAGTGCTGATTTTACAAACTTGTATTATGAAATTTCATGTGATCGGTATTGTTCCTAATTATGGAAATGGCAGCTTAATAATATACGAGGTGTCAGGTGTTAGATCCTTATTGTAATCTATTGTGTAGCCCCGAGCTATAGGCGTGGTGAATATTTATCATATCTCTTAATTGGAAGGTAAAGTGCCTTACGTGTAGTAAAACGAGTTTAGACTCAGGAAGACTAAAGTGATTATGCTATGTATATCCTAGTGGAAGGTGTTGTACTGAAATACTAGATTGATGCAGAGTAGGTGGGTGGATTTGGATGTGTAATTGAAGGGTATTTGATATATGTTATGATTGATTCGTATAGTATTGAGATTTAATGTTGTTGAAATGCACTGTGATGTCTTGTTGAGTTGTGGATGTATTGTTAGAATGGTTTGGTGATTCTCTGCAGGTGGATAGGGCAATTTACAAAGGAAACTCTGCCAAAATTTTTGAAAAATTTGGGACTTAGAAAAGATTTCTGTCACCTAAAGAGAGTAGGCTTAACCTGTGGTGTGTGTATAAATGCAAGAATTGCAGAAGGGTTAAGGTCTCTGATGATTCGAGTCTTTGTCAAGCTTGTAAATGACTTGATTTTAATCTCACCATAATAATGTGGCATCATTTGAGTAAAGAATGCTATGAGCGGCTAAAAGTACTTTGATGTATGGCTCCGAGCCAAGTTGGGGAGGTTGTTATTGATTAACTTATTGCACTGTTGTGTGCTATGTTGGTTCTGTCTCTAAGTATGTTGGGAAATTTTGATAAAGGTTATGGTGCTTCGTAGATATGAAGAAATAATAGGATGGTTTGAACTGCTGCTGGTAAAGAATGTTCGGTGTATAGGAAGGAAAGATAGCTAAATGCATTTGTATGTAATTATGTTCTGTGGTGCCAGAGTTCTAACAAGGCACGAGTGGTTCTGTTCAATAAGACAGTTGAATTATAATTGAATAAGAGTGAATGACGCCCGAGAATGGTTTTGCGGTGTTCAAGATTTTTGCTTGTAACAGTCAGGTTTATTAAGATTGTGTATATGGCTAAAGACGGTAGTTTCGTTTGAAGGAATCAAGACTTGTGTTATGTTATGTGAATGATGGGATTCTATGTACCTGTATTGGGGAGTAATGATAACGAATTCAAAATCGCAGGAAGTTCTTCAAAATAAAGCATTGTAGAATGTGGTACTTATGGGAAACATTGAGAGAGTATTCAGCGGCCTATAAGCCTTAGACCATGTAGTCTTGTGTATGAGTCTCGTGTGGTAACATGAGTTGAGATATTGTAGTGCTACAGTAAATAAAATATTAAATTTAATATGAATCAGAAAGAAAATAGGGTAAATAGAGCAACTTGTTAATAAACCGGAACGGCATGATAATGATACGATTAACTCCAGGTATGTGTTCGAAGTAATGAGTCTTGCAGATATGGTGCAACAAAGCTCTTGAGTGCTGGCAGTTGCATAGCTCGACGTGGGTAAAAGGACTCAGTCCTGGCAGTTAAACTTATGCAATGAATTGGAAGAAAAAGTTTTTGATGTGTTATGTATTCGTAGGGGGAAGTGTGGAATCAGGCATAGCGATTCATGTGCTATATACATGCTGGAGACTGGAAGTTCTCGTAATCCACCTATGCAGTGGTTGTATATCGTGTGTATAGGAACAGTTTAGCGATCATTTGAAGTTGGAAGCCCTAGTGGCTCTCCCTTAGCTCGATATGATGAATTTGAGTTACGGTACTTGATTTCAGATTGGTTGTCATAAGTTAGGTCGTCTAGACTAATGTGATATGGACTATGTCAAAAATGGCACAAATTGCGTAGCAGAGTGCATCATAGTATGCTCCAGCAGGGTAGTTCTACCCAGGACCAGCGGGCGGCTGGTAGGTAATGCTTTGTCAGTTGGACCTTCGTGGTGGATATCAGTGTAGAGGTTTCTACTATTGATTCAGTTCCGGTATTGGGGAACTTTATAGGATGTGTTTCTTGTGGCCGAGCTTGAGGCTATATATATGTTTATTGTAATGAGAAATTTGACTCGGTGTGCATTTCTTTTTGCAAGAGTTTTGCGTGGATCGGGTGGCACGCCGCCACGGGTTATTTGGATCGGGTGGCACGTCGCCACAGGTATGGTATCTAGATCGGGTGGCACGCCGCCACGGGTATGTCATTTTGAGCAGGTTGCATGCCACAATCGTGTAATATGGAGCATAGTTTTTTTTCTATATGTTACCTTGCGTACTATACTTCCTAGTCTCTGAGGAAAGTCAGTGTTGGGTGTCACTCGGCAAAAGGCACATCGGTTGTGTCCTTACAAGATTTGATGGCGTATATTAATTGTTTCACCGTAGGTGAGATTGATTGCTTGAGTTCAGACCTAGATATGTGCGTGGCAGACTGTTTTGAGCATGATGAGATGACTTGAGGTGCTTCATGGGTAATAGTGTTTGGATGGAATCATAAGTTGTGGCAAGGCCATATGATGTTATGACCTTTCGAGGAGAATTCATGTACTCTATTTCTATAATGCGAGACTGGATGTCAATCCTATGTTACGATGGTATGGAGGAATTGAATTACAGCTTTTGTTTTTTAGTTAGTTGTCATGATTTGAGTATGTTCAGACTTTTCTTATTGGAGCCTATGTTATGCTCACCGTGGCTTAGGCCGGTGTTGAGGTGTCATATCACCAGTGCGGTGTGTTATAATCGAAATGATCGTTGGAGACATTAATGAGTGCGGGCATATGTGATTTCAGTTGGTTAGAAATGTAATATAGAGGTTTGGCTCCGAAATCTATTATTTTATCAGTTAAAAGGGAAATGGAATCATGCATGGATGACCTAAGAAATGGATTTGATATATCACATGTTTCAGATGTCGTGGGCAGTATATGAAGATATTGGAACAATACTTTAGCTAACGAGAAAGGTTTTTCAGTAATATTTGGTTATCGTGGGAAATTGTTACGATTAGAGGCCATCGTCTCGAGTGATTGGGTTGTTTGGTACACCATAAGATCTCACCCGGAGTGGCGAGTATGGGCTATTACAGTTGGTTCGGGTGTAATCTGAGTATAGACGTGGGAGTCAGATTTGGTATATGATTTCGGAAAGTGCAATATGGTCTATGGTTTAGATGGACTGTGGAAGTTCAGCTATATTGTGTTATCGGACGTATGATAGATAGGGTGGCGTGGTACCACCCCGAATATATGCTTGGCAAGGTCATTCAGCTATTGGGTTGCTTCTAGTACAACTCTAGGTAAGCTCGAGGACGAGCGTTTGTTTAAGTTGGGGAGAATGTAACGACCCGACCCGTCGTTACGAGAGTTATCACCCCGTTTTCTTCATTTAACACTTCAATATGCTAATTTATATGTGTTCGGAAAGTTAGAAGCAAATCGGAAGAAAATTTAGATAAAAATAAGGCCATAAACCTCTTTATGAGAAGAATAGGTTGGAAAAGTCAACCAAAGGTTGACCGATGAGTTAGACATCTCGAAATTGAATTCTGATGATTCGACTAGTTTCGGGGAATCGTGTATGACTTAAGAGAGCAATTGGAATCGATTCGGAGGTCCGGTGTAGTTTTAGGCTTGAATTGGCTAAGGCTGAATTTTGGCGAATTCCGGATGGTAGGTGAGATTTTCATCCGAGGGTCGGAATGGAATTTTGAGAGTTGCAGTAGCTCCATTAGGTTATTTTGGATATGCGTGCAAAGTTTCAAGTCATTCGAAGCTGTTTAGGTCGGGTTTTAGATCAAATGCAAGTTTCGGATGTTTTAGAAGAACTTAGGCTTGAATCCGATGTAAATTTGGTGTTTTGATGTTAGTTTTGGTGTTTTGAGAGTGAAACTAAGTTTGCATGATCATATGTGGCATGTTAGTATGTTCGTATGCAGTCCCGAGGAGTTCGGGTGAGTTTCAGATAGGTTTGGGTTGCGTTATGCTCGTTTTTCTTATGCTTCGACATCGTTTCTTCAAGCATAAATGATTCATATTGAATACATGAGCTCCGATTACTGTTTTGAATGACGAATTAGATCCATATCGTAATTACGGACCCGTAGCAAAAAACATCATCGAATTTGGACATCGTATGAGGATTTTATGGCCATTTTACTAAGGTTGCCCAGATTTTCAGGTTAATGACGAAACTGCCCCTGACGGTGTATTAAAAACTTGCACTATTTGCAAATCTTAAAACCTACATATCTCCTTCAATATAAGGTCAAATTGAGTGATTCAAAAGCCTAAATTCATTAGCATTTCACAAGGAATCGATTGGCAGCAGTAAAACGCGTGATCGGTATACCTATAATGAGCAGGTCGAGTTTGCTTCCATTTTTGGAACGGGAAGAAGCTTCTGAGGCGATTATTAAGAGAGAAATCAATGGGTAATTGCTGTAGGTAAGTTTATTGACTCAAAAACATTATTTTATGTTAGTATCAAAACCAAAATTCTTGAAATTGGTAGAATTTGTGAAGAACTAGGGCCTAAATCACGAAAACTAATTTTTGGGTTTTGAAAGGTCATTCGAACTCCGATTTCGATAAAGTTTATATGCACGGACTCGTGGCGAGACGGGGAATCCGGTGGTATGATTTTCGGAATTTTTTTGAGAAGTGGGCCCGGGGCTCGGGATTTACCAACTTCGTTAATTGTTGCATTTTCGAGTAATTTTAATTGGGTTATATTGTTTTGACCAATATTTATGTTATTATTGTGGTTTTGACTAGATTTGACGCACGATGCAGCAAATTTGAAAGGAAAAGGTATCGCGAACGAGTCCACGGCTTGATAGAGGTGAGTAGTTTGTGTATATGGTAGCTTGAGGGTTCGAAACCCCGGTTTAGCATATTGTGACGCTCGTAGGGCGTGGCTCGCACCCCGTGGCAGGTGCGGGATTGATTGTGATTGGGGATTGAGACTTAGTCCATCCTGGATGTGAATAATATGCTATATGCGGTTGAAAGGCACATTGTGTTAGATATATTTTGTGGGCTGTAAGCCATGTTCGGGGCCTTGTGCCGACCTGTAGTATCCCTGGTGGATAGTTATATATGTGATATCTCTAATTGCTTAATCACCGATCTTAGTCCTGGTTTGAAAGCACCGTATTGAAATGCTAAGTCATTTGTTTTGGAAAATTAAATAAGCATTAAAGTATTTTCATAATTAAATAAATTGGAACCTGGAAATAAATAAGTTGAGCTATTGTGTGACTCATATGCATGTTGTGGACTGAGGATGGATCGGACTGCACGCCGCAGCGGTAGATATGAGGATCGGGCTGCACTCCACAGCGGTTGATATGAGGATCGGGCTGCACGCCGTAGCGGTATTACGCTTGGGTTGTAGGAGCCCTCCGGAGTCTGTACATACCCCCAGTGAGCGCCGTCGACGTTAAATGGATCGGGCTATACGCCGTAGCGGTTATGTGCTTTGCATTGCATCTTTGTGTGTGAATTATCTCTGATAGTGGTAATGTACTATTGTTGTTACTAGTTCGTAGGAGGAATCAGACTGTAGTTTAGCTTCATTATGTGGTATTCTTTGGATTTTTTACTTTCAGCTACTTGTATATATTTATTACTTACTGAGTACTTAGTACTCACCACTATTCCCTGCACCTTTGTGTGCAGATTCAGGTACACATGAGGGATAGACGAGTACTCCAGCTTTTATCAGTATTTATCCGAGTTGCTGAGGTAGCTGCTGGCGTTCGCAGGACCTGGCTTCTTTTCTTATTCCAGTTTTCCTTTGTATATACATTATTCATACTTGAGTATTTGGTTTAGATATTGTTATCCGATCATGTTTAGAGGCTATAGACTCGTGACCCTAGATCTTTGGGTGGTTATTCAGTTTAGCTTTATTGTTGATAATAATATCTAGGTAATTGGTTTGAGATTCATGCTCGGGATGTGAGGGTAAATGGTCGGGCTTGCCTAGCAGTTGTGTTGGGCGCCATCACGACCGGAATTGGGATCGTGACAATTGGTCGCATCTGATTCTACTTTTCTTCCTTAGCTCGTATAATCATTGTTCCATTGCTTTGCTCCCTTAAGACACTGGTTGTTACTGTTTCATTGGAATTTGCTTTATTTCTGCTTGCTCCTCCAACGACGACCGATGATATGTTTATATTGAGTACCCCTTGATTAGCAGGACTCGCTGGGATAGCTGATTTAACACGATTGCAGCTCAGATCTGGCGAATTCAGTTGACTATCAATGTCGAGATCCAGTTCCTCTTCCTGTATTTTCCCCTTTGCGTGTTGTTTTCCTTGGTCCTTTGAGCTATTTTCCTTGATTCCACGATCGACTACTGGCATTTTGTTTTGATTTTCCTTGGCCTCCCTCTTCCTCCCATTTCCGGTGGTGTCATAGGTTATCTCATCTAACATGCGCCGAGAGAAAAAAGAAGCCTATAGACATGGTGTTTTAATTTTCTTACACTATATATAACGTATTAGTTACCATTTTAATCAGGTTTAAATTTAATGTTAAGCACAGAGATCAATTACTTGTAACTAATTTACAAAGTTACTCAATTCTGTAAATATTTTTTACAGCGTTAATGCATAAAATTTAAATTCAGTGCATAGTATTTTACAAGTGTCAGTATCAGTGCATAGAATTTAAATACATGCTTAAGACAAAGAACTACCAAATTTGTACACAGAATTTAAATTCCTTATTTATGTAGAGAAAATTAAAGCAACATAGGGCAAGTAAGTGAAGTTGAAAAAAGAGCAAAACCCTATACTATTTTTGGTGTACAAAGCTGGTAATAAGAAACAGACTACAACATCACGTCTGGTTTATAACTAGAAAATTTTGCTTTCAATGTCATTTTCTTTGCCACCTACTCTCTCTTAATATCTTTTCCTTTCACATTTTGAAGTCATATCTAAGTTAAGCTAAGACTGTATACAAAGATATTTAGTAATGAATTTCTTTTCTCATTTCTATGGTGTTTAAAAAGAAGGATCAAAACTAGCTTTAGTTTTTGGAATTCGTGTGACTTTCGGAAAAGGTTTTGATATTCGCCGGAAAATAGAAATATTTTCCATCTTCATATTCAGGTCTGTTTATATTTTTCTTAGCATATCTTCTCATCTTTACAATGAAAAACTACATAAATTATATTATAGAAAATGAAAAAACTATATTTTTATAGTAGTTTCTTTTCTTTGTTTGTCCCTTTTAATTTCCTTGCATTTTTAGCACTTTGTCAATCTTTAGATCTGCTGCTATATTTTCAGAAATTGTTGGGTTTTCTTATATGAAAGCTCAAACATTTTTATTTTTTTTGGTTTGCAAATTTTTAAATTTTCTCCCACTTGTAGGAGTTTTTCCTGACGAAAACCATTCACCTTTACCTTCTTAATAAATTTTGTATTGCATAGAAAGTTTCCTAAAAAAATTCTTCTCTTGTCTTACCGTATCTTTGCACAAGATTAATAGCTATGTGCAATTGCATATAGTCAGGTTTTATGTTGCTCGGACTCTTCGAAAATATCACCGAATATGTGTTGAAATACTTCAAAAGTAATATATTTTGAAGGATCTGACACTGATGCGCCAATATTTTGAATAATCCATCCAGTATAAGTCACATTTGATGTGTTTAGAGAAATAAAATGAAGAGAAACCCTACTTTTGTTCATCTAATTGGATCTTCCACAAGGATATTTCTTTGTCATCATTTGGATGGCAATAATTATTGTTACATAGAAAATGGAGGTATTCTTCTCTCTTTTACCATATTTTTGCACAAGATTAATAGCTATATGCAATTCCATATAGTCACATTTTATGTTGCTCGGACGCTTTGAAAATATCGTTTTGTGTGTCGAATCTTTCAAAAGTAATATATATTTTAAGGATTTGATACGGATAAAATAATATTTTGGAGAGTCTTCACAGTATAGGTCATGTGTTTAGAGAAATAAAATGGAGAGAAACCCTACTTTTGGTCTTCTAGTTGGATCTTGTACAAGGATATTTCTTTGTCATCATTTGGATGGTAGTAATTATTTTTTATTACATAAAAAATAGAGGTATATATATATATATATATTAGTTGAGTCTATGTTAGCAATGAATAGTATTTTGATTTCCTTTTTTACGTCTAAAAAATATTGTATTGAATTTAGTATAGGATGGGGAGAGGAAAGATAGAGATAAAGAGGATAGAGAACAACACAAACAGGCAAGTGACATTCTGCAAGAGGAGAAATGGACTGCTGAAGAAAGCTTACGAACTCTCAGTTCTATGTGATGCTGAGATTGCTCTCATTGTTTTCTCCACTCGTGGCCGTGTCTATGAATACTCTAACACCAAGTAAATTTTTTTATATATTCATGATCTCATGTTTGATTTTCAAGATTTGTCATCTAATATGGTTGTGATTTCCATTTTCTTCTTTTCATAAATCCTATTGCTCATTTCTGTCCTACTGTGAGTGATCAGACTTAGAGATGATAAATGAGCGGTTTGGATTGAACTTGGGTGGCTCAGACTATCTAATTTTTGGCTGAATTTGGACACAGAATTATCTTCAAGCTTTCCGAAATAATATTTACATATTAAGAAACTATCGAAAAATTAGCATAAGTCACACTAACTAATAAATCTGTACTATATTCAAAAGACTTGTGAGAAAATCGACATAAAAAAAATTAAACTCTTTTAACTCTTCGAATAATAACCTTGTCACCTAAATCACTACTAAAAAACAAAAATTAGCGATAAATAAATTCTGTAACTAATAGAAAAATTCGTCACTAAACAGAATTAGGAACAATAATCAAGAAACTTTGTTAGTTACAAGCAATTTAGCAACAAATTAAAGAAAAAGTTAATAGCTAATTAATATTTTTTTTTTTTTGTAGTGAAGAGTGAGAGAGAGTCATAGTACGTTTGTGTATGTTCGTAGCTACTAGAAACCTAGACATATAAAGCATGGTAGAAGGATATATACACTGATTCCAAGGAATTCTCTGCTCACGAGTTTAATTAAGATGCTTCAACTCTCAATGGATTCATAATCTTCAACTCTAAAAAAAGAAACTAGTATTGTGTATGTTAGCTACCAGAAACCTAGACAACAAAGCATGGTAGAAGGATAGATACACTTATTACAAGGAATTTTCTGCTCACAAGTTTAAGATGCTTCAACTCTAAATAGATTCATGATACTTTAATATAAATAATTATAGTAGAAAATTACTTAAAAACATATTATAAGAAAATCTCTGCACAAGAATGAAGTGTTTATGTATTGTTGATGATGAAAAACTCAAGAGAATGGTATAAGCTGTAACTTTTGAGCGGTAATTCCTCCAAAATACTTCAGGTTAAAGGAGATTGTAAATTTATAATTTTTAGAATTAAACATCCTAATTATTGTTGGTAGAATTAAATTCATAGTAGTATTGGCACGCAGTGTCGCTTTCTAGTAAGTTTTTATACAGTTATTTCTTTTATTGTTGATCACCTAACTATCTTGTTATTTTTATTCTGCTTTTATATGACTTTTTTGTACTGTCCCTTCTTATCTATATTTTCATTAATGTGGTGCTTATACTTTCCTAAGCCGGGGATGTATTGGAAACAACCTCTCTATCCTCACAAGGTGGGGGTAAGGTTTGTGTACACACTACCCTCCCAGACAATACGGTGTGGGATAATACTGTAAAATAGCACGAGTTAGCCAGTTTTCGGACAAGACATTCCAAAATAGCCAGCGTTTGCAAAGTTATTGAACAATAGCCACTATTTTGTTGCAACACAGAAAGTTTCAGCATAATATATTGGAGATCGGTGCACCTGTGTATGAACTTCCAACATATTATGTTGGAGCTCCAACACACGGAAAGTTCCAATATAATATACTGGAGAATGGAGCACCGGTGCTCCAATCTCCAGCAGGGGCTGATTTAGGGGGCGGAAGGGGTTCACTCAAACCCCTTTAATACAATCTAAAAGTGTAGTTTAGTGGTCAAGAGGGTTCAAAACCTTTATAAGGTTATAGGTTCAATTCCACTAGCTACAAAAAAAAAATTTTTGAACCCTCTACGTGAAGATCCTGTCTGCGCAACTGATCTCCGTTATATTAAGCTAGACCGGTATATTATACGGGAATATTCTTTTCAAATTTTAAATAGTGTTTTCCTTTAAATTTATCTTCACATGTGGCTAAAGTTTTTCAAATAGTCTCAAATACTTTGATCTGATGTACTACTGCACCAAGAAAAAAGAACGATAGAGTTCCCTAATAGTAGTTCTATAACTATAAATTGTTGTTTGAAAGCTTTTGTGTTTGGACTAGGTTATTAAGATTTGCTTACTTTTCGGGGTAAGTTTTGTGAAGAATTTTTACACCATTATGGTATCTGCCTTTTTATTTTATTTTTATATTACTAGTTTCAATCATATTTTATAGTTATCTTTTAGAATACGTGGAACATTATAGGCTTCCCAATATTAGCTAGTCAGGTTATATTAGTAACCTAACTATAACAAAATATCTGAAATGAAGCTACCTTGATTGGCTATTTGCAAGGATATTTACTCACTTGCTTTTTAAGAGTAAACATGCCCTCTTAAAATAAGCAAAGTAAAGCACAAAGCTTAATTTATAGAAAAAATTTATGATGATTTAATACAAGATGGTTTACATTAAAGCTTACATTTTTATAGGCTAATAAATATACGATGTTTAGGTTATCAATCTGCAGAAACGAACCACTAACAATTATCATTGGCTGTAGAGTTAAATAATATGCAAATCATCCCCCACCCCGACCCCCCAACCCAAAACCCCTTACAGATTCTAACAAGAAAATGGAAGTCAATCTATGAATATAAATATAAAAGACAAAGAGCATAGCATAAAGAAGTATCAAAAACTACAGTTTACCTTTGTAATGCCTTCTGATTTCTTTCCACTTTCATTGTTTGCTAACTTCTGGTTCCAGGAGTTATTTAGTTTACCATTTTTAGCTTATTTCTGTAAAAGTTTCTTTAGCTTTGGTTTTTCCTTTTTGGTGAAAGAAAATTATTTCACAAGCTAAGTTCAGGTTTTTGACCTATATTTGTGATAAGAGAAAATGATGCATCGTGTATTTCTCTTGGGGTTTTCTTTGCATGTATATGGCAAATTTTGGTACTTGGGCTTCTTTTATATAAATAAATAATTAAATAAATAATAAATTAAACAAAAGTGAATTTATATTAATGGAAGAAAATAAAGAAATGTCATCTTTCCATCAACTGATAAAGACTTGAAGTAATTCACTTTTTTCCCAATTCAATTCCCACTATATACTTTTTTTAGTTTGTTATTCAATTCAAAAATAATAGTTTTTAGATTGAATTTGAAAAGTAATTAATCTGACAATAAAATTAAGGGAAAGTAAGAATTATTCTCTCCGTCTTCAATTATCCCTCTTAAGAAAATGTTACATAGGAAAGATTTTTGATTATTTTACCTTTATTTATGTTTTAAGATATAATATCTTGTTATTTAATGATTACAATTAAGGTATTTATACAGTCTTTAAGAACAAATAATATTTCGGGATAGAATAGGGAAAAAAATTTACTCTTGAACTTCTAAAATAACAAATAATTTGAGATAATTATTTTTATAAAATGCAACAGATAATTTGAAATGGAGGGAGTATGAAGGTAGAGCTTGATCTTTCCGTAACTCCATATAATTTTGAAAGACATAATAATTTATTGACTTATTCAATAAATACTCATCAACGTAACGTTACGTAAAAAATATAGTAATATGTAACTACGTACGCTTCTGTCTCAAACAAATTAGTGGGGCAAATTCAGTGAATTCTCATTATCCACAAAGTTCCATTAATCCCTCTCAACCGAAAATTAACATGAAGTTGATCAACGACGACGACAACGACAATAATAATCACAAGAAGCCGGTATTTTCTTACAAGTGAGATTTAAGGAGGGTGAGATGTACGCAGCTTTACCCTTACCCTAAAAGGGCAAAAAGATTGTTTTCAATAAAATATCGACGAGAAAACAATTAACAAAAGTAAAGGCAACAAGAAGGAATAACAACAAGATAACAATACTGAAGTCACGGAAGCATTTAAACTCTAGGTAATAATAGTAATATATGAATAAAAAGATATCATACTAACACTAATGCAAAGCGAACTGTAAAAGATAAAGCCATAAAGGGATACACTCGACTACCTAGTAGCCTTCTACCCTAATTCTCGACCTACACACGAACTTATCTAGGGCCATGTCCTTATTCAACTGCAGCTGCACCATGCCCCGCCTAATAACCTTGCCCCAAGACTCTTAGGCCTACCTCTACGCCTCCTATTACCCATTGAGCTAACTTCTCGTACCTTCTGACTGTGGCTTCTATACTTCTCCTGTTAACATGTCTAAACCATCTCAAACTCGTCTCCTGCATTTTTTTCTTCGCATATGCCACTCCGACCTTATCCCGAATAACTTCATTCCAAATCTTATCCAACCTAATATGCTCATACATTTACGTTAGTATCCTGGTCTCAACTACTTTTATCTTTTATATATATACAACAACAACAACAACAACCCAATATATTCCCACAAGGTGGGGTCTGGGGAGGGTAATATGTAGACAGGCCTTACCTCTACCCGAGAGGGCAGAGAGGCTGTTTCCAATAAAGAACATACTGCTAATTGGTGGATTTGCTATACCCTTTTAATAAATAAAATGTCTTGTATTGGTGATGAATACTATAAACTCCTAACAATTATTTACTATTAAATTAGAGTATGTTCGCTGGAAAATATCCCGAGTTGGGATATAGTGGATTTTTTTTATTTTTTTTTATGTCTGTGGCCGTCAAGAACTACAGTGTTTAAAAGATGAAATTAGCCGAAATGAGAATATTGAGATGGATATATGGTCACACCAAAAAACATAAGATTAGGAATGAAGTGGCATTTGTGGAAGACAAGTTATGGGAATTGAGATTGCGATGATTTGGGTATGTGAAGAGAAGAGACATAGATGCCCTGGTCAGGAGGTGTGAGAGGTTGACCATCTTGAGGAAAGGTAGGGGTAGGCCAAAAAAGTATTGAGAAAAGGTGATTAGGTAGGACAGATCATTGTTGCACCTAACTGAGGATTACTGTTCTAGTGTTCTTTTATTCTTAGTTCTTCATTACTTTGTGTCACTCGCTTCCATTACTTATATATTACTGTTGTTACTGCTTGTTGCTTTATTCTTATCGTTTCGTTAGTCGGGGGTCTATCGGAATAGACTCTCTTCCTTTATAGGATAGGGATAAGGCTGCATATACACTACCCTTCCCATACCTCATGTATGGAATTAAAATATGTTTTTTGTTGTTGTTGTTTGTTTTTTTTTTTATGTGTGTGTATCAATTTGTTTTATTTTTGTAGTAGATTTTAACTGTTAGTTATCTGCTAAAAATATATAATAAATACAGCATAAAGGGAACAATAGAACGGTACAAGAAGGCAACTGCAGAAACCTCTAGTGCATACACTACTCAAGAGCTCAATGCACAGGTAATCATAAAAACATGTCATAATTGCCTTTTACACCGTTTAATTCCTAGAAGAAACTAGACTATTGACTATCTCCTTAGATTAGTATTATGTAACATTAAAAGAAATAGGATCTTAAAGTCGCCACGGAAACCAAAGAGTCGTCACAAAAAACTTGTTCTATTAGAGTAATTGTGAGTTTGCTGTAGTCGGTTTTAAAGGGACAACCTTGCTGCATGACAGTAGTACCGGAGCTTTTTATAGTGCTAGCGGAAATGCAAGTCAATGCATCTCATCCATGCTTACGCCCTTTTCGAAATAGTGGCGAGCAAAAGAGCTCGTTTTTCCGTTTTGAAAAACTAAATTCCTATTTTAATTTCTCTCTATTTCTTCTTCGTCCATAACCAGAGCTTTGTGGTGATTCATTAAAGATATCCCGTGAAAATTATTCATGATGTTATTCGGGGTCACCACAAAAACTTATTTTTCTGGGGAAATAAGAGTAAAGTTGTCACAAAATTGACCCAACAAGTGTTTAAGAGGTCAACTAACTAATTTATGTCTTTTTCCTTTTTATTTTTTGGTGTGTGTCTTTTTTCCGTTTAATATGTTTTACTGCAGTTTTACCAACAAGAATCAAAGAAGTTGCGCCAACAGATACAATTGATGCAAAACACGAACAGGTTATTTCATGACTCAATAGCTTGAAGAAGATTAATTTTGCAACTATTTCTATGATATTCTTTTCTATGCACATCACAAGAAGAAAATAAATATGGTTAAACAGTGTCTTTACTAAGAATAATTTTATTAATATAAAAACATAATTTCAAGTCCAGGCATTTGGTAGGGGAAGGAGTAAGCTCTTTGAATGTCAGGGAACTGAAGCAGTTGGAGAACAGACTTGAACGTGGCCTTACAAGAATTAGGTCAAAAAAGGTATAATGGCTTTGTCAAATTATTTGTTCCAATTTCTTTTGGTTGTTTTGAAATTCACCTTTTAATATTAATTAACAATGAAATTGCTCCTAACACATATTCCAACACTATTTACTTCAACAACAATATAGAAAAAAATAATTAATTCATTCTTGAAATCTGAACAAATTACTTATTTTAGTTAATGTATACACTTATTAGTGAAAAACTGAAAATACTCCTCCCTTATATTTGTAGCGGGTGACAATCAAATAAATTATAACTAAGCCTTTTTGGTTAAGTAACAACAACAACAATAACTACCCAGTAAAATCCCATAAAATAGGGTCTGGGGACGGTAATATGTACGTAGATCTTATCCCTAACCCAAAAAGGTAAAAAGACTGTTTTCGAAAGACCAATCGGCTTTTTGGTTAAGTAAATGAAAAGAAAATATAAGAGCACAAAAGTAAGATACTTCCACTCTCAGTCTTAGACCTTATTTTTCCCTAATGTGGCCTATAGTATGTGCATATAGACTGTTCAATCGAGTACCTGCCAAGTACATATAACTTAATCAATTAAGAATTAAATATATAAGAAAAAATTACCTAATATTTTTTTCTCTATTGATATTTGAATTCTCATCTCCCATAGTATTCATTCACTTCGACCGTTATGTCACACCCTAGTGCTTCTTACTTTGAATTTTATCTTATGTTTTTGTTTACCCTAAAATTCGAGTAACATGTGAGTTATTCAATGCCAATTGATAAATAAGAAATTAAAGAATAAAATAGATAAAACCAGTGTGTAAACTAAATTTCGACCTCGAACTGGGATAATCTCGAGATCGAACTGGGATAATCTCGAGATATGATAATGGGGATAACAAATGATAAAACAACTATGATGAACAGTAAGTGAAATAGCAAGAGAATATATAGCATGTATATATTTTCTTATCAATGAGCAATGAGCAATGATCAATGTGTTACAAATGGATGGAATCCGCTATATAATAGAGGAGTCCTAAATAAGGTACATTTCCAATTATAGTAGGAAATCATATTTGACAATTTTTTAACCGCTGAAGACCAATCCATTCCAAAATTTATGCCAAGATCTCCGGCCCATTGCGGGTATCTCGCTCTTTCCATTACTGACTCATACGGCATTACCTCGAAGCATGCCTTCTTCCGACCCCGGTAAGTGTTATCGACCATGACCTTGAAAAGGAACTTCGATCCCCGAGCTCGACATCCTGATATTCCGACGTGATATCAATTTTTCCATCGAAGAGCGGCCCGATTTCCACCGTATGCAGTTTTCTTATAAGCGTTCGTATCAAATAATTTTCTCTGATTAAAGAGTAGAAAATTCAGTGATCTCATCTATATTACTTGTTTTTCTTGACAGCATGAAATGATACTAGCTGAGACTGAGAATTTGCAGAAGAGGGTAATTTTCTTGAAACTTGTTTGTTTTTCCCTAGTAGACTCTTAATGTTTCTGATTAATTGATAAATATTCACTCATTTGCATCCTTGAGCAACATGCTCTTCGTATAGGAAATTCAACTGGAACAAGAGAATGCATTTCTTAGATCAAAGGTACGTACCCCCTTTAGTTTCTTGGCTTATGGCTATATTTTTTTTTTGTTTTTTTTTTTGGTGTTCCAAGTATACCTTAGGGTGTGAACCTTTTGCGAACCCTGTGTGAACATAGGATTTTTTTTTTTTAGGTCTTCTAACTGAAGAACCAAGTCTTTCTCAAATTTCACTGGCCAAATCTATCTATTAGACCTAAGAATACCATAACAAAAAAACAAAAATTAACTCTTGTTTTCCTTCTTGCCATTATAATTAATAATGTTGGTGTAATGCTATTCTAAAAATACGCATCAGATCCAATTAAAACACTGAAGTTAGGCGTGTTTGGGCGATAATAGTACTAGGATGAGTAACCTCTTGGGAAGTCCTCATGTTGCATCCCTCTTTTACTTTGGTTCTGCTTTTTGTATTTAAAAAAATGTAGTTAATACCTTTTAAATGCCACTCGAAATATTAATCCATATTGACCTTAAAAAAGAATGAGGCAGGCTAAAACAGAATTAATTCATAGACTTAATTTGGTATATATTTTTTGCAGATAGCGGAAAATGAGAGGTTGCAGGAATTAAGCATGATGCCAACAGGTGGGCAAGAGCAAGATTACAATGCATTTCAGCAATATTATGCAAGAAATATGCTTCAACTCAATATGATGGAAGGAATGCAGCCTTCTAATTATGATCCATTATTGTCTGCTGACAAGAAGTCTCTCCACCTTCACTGAACTCAGTATGTCTTTCTCTGAAACACTTCATTCTTACGTATCTTCTAATTAATTAGTTTAAATTTTCCAAATACAATAATAATAAAACAGATCCGATCCACAAGCATATATATAGTAGTAAAGCTCAAATAAGCACTAGTTTTATATGCATGAAAATTAACTAGACAGTCTCCTAACTTTGAATATTGAATAACATATTTAATTGTACTATAAGAAAAATAAGAATTTAGACAAGAATTTGAATGGAAAACAATGCTGAATTTGTAGTTTATTTGATATATAAAAGTGAAACCACATCTTTCTCACCAGGGGCGGATCTATGTGGAAGTTTTCGGGTGGTACGCCACCCGCAAGCTTCGGCAAAAACATTATATATATATGTATATATGTATAATAAATAGGATATATATTTAAAGTGCCACCCTATAAAACAAAAGTGGCAAAGGTGTCAGTGGCAAAGGCCTGTGTTTTTATTCAATAGGGCACGAGTTCGATTCCAGGTGGAAGCAAATAATTTTTTGGCTTACATTCAGTTGCAATTTTAGGGGGTCGGCACCCGTAACCCCTAAATCCTGGATCCGCCTATGTTTCTCACTATTATCATTTGGTCTCTTTTCATGCAGGTTAATCCATTTGGCTGTGGAGAAAGAAATTTGGTCTTTTAGAACATATAAATAATCTTTGATCTTTGTGATTTTGCTTTAGTACTTTGTATTTGGTGTTTTTGAATTCTTTGCTATTATTACGTGTAATTGATGGACGTATCACTTTTTTTTTCTTTAATAGACTTTGCACCTTCTTAAAGTATATTTTGGGTTTAGTTTTGAGATTTTAGATGCACTACAAGATATATGACATATAACGACATTTTATAAATGTTAGGTTTAAATGACATAAATGTAGAGATTAATTTTACACTTAAATTAAGTGTCGAAAATTTTAATGTCATTTTTCCCCGACATTTAGATTAATGTCGGCAAATAGTTTGTGATATTTAGTTACGATATTTATCCAAGTGTCACTAATTTGGGTTCTTAACCTAGCTTGTATGCGACATATATATAAATGTCGTTAAATTATTTATAGTTTTTGACTCATAATATGAATGTGAAAACAGTTATATCAGCTAAAGACTAAATGAAAGACATTTTTATATTAAAAGAAAACTGTAACTTAACAATAATTTATTCTCAATAACATCCTTTCTCATTTCAATATTTTCCAGTACACTGCAAATAATTGAACCAACTACAAGTTACTTCAATATACATTTCCAAAGCAATCTAATTTGGTCATAGCTTGATTAACGTCCTTTTGATGAAAAAGCTTTACTGTCCATGTCTTTCCCAAGTTGACGATTCATTTACTTTAGTTGCTCTCATGATATCACTTTCTTCTAAAGTGTTCCAAGAACTAAAACAAAAGAGGAAGGAACCATCACTAAATTGATTTAGGAAATTAATTACTACAAAATAGCAAAAAGAACAGCACAATTGTACCTGGTACAATAGCTTGAAGAAGTATATTAGGTCACATGGATACTACCTTCTGCAAGAGCACATTGTCACGGCCCGGATTTACTACCATCGGGAACCGTGATGGCGCCTATTGTTGGAGCTAGGCAAGCCAAACATTTAAACCTTTGGATAAGAATACAACATTAATAACAATAATAAACCCTTAAATAAAAGTGAAAGTCTGTTATGTCATAAATACTGAAAAACCATAAATGCGGAAATTTAACTTTTCACTACCCAAGACTGGAGTAGCTATCTCACGAACTGCTAATGAATGCTACAAACAAGTCTGAATAAAAAAATACACAGTGTCTGTCTCGATACAATGAAAATAAATAGAAGGCATAGAAAGGGACTCCGGTATGCGAATGCCAACTAGGATACCTCGTAGTCCCTAGACTGAAGTCAGCTCCCACTCGATGTGTTACTGTTGTGGTACAAAAGTTGCTCTGGTACCGTGATTTGTGCAAAAAGCATAGAAGTATAGCATCAGCACAACCGACTCAATGTGCTGGTAAGTGTCTGGCCTAACACCGGCGAAGTAGTGAAGAGGGTAGACCGGACTACCAAATCAACATGTGCAATTCAATATATATATGTGCAATAAAAGGAAAGAATACCAAAACTAAACAGTTAAGGGGGGGGGAAGCATGCTATGGGGGAGTAGAATCCGGTATAAAAGTCATCAACTTAAATAAGAAACATGACACAACAATAATTAACAAAATAAGAAATCCAGCAGATTGCACGGCATCGACCTTCGTGCTTTTACTTTCATCCTTACCTAAAGCAATCAAATAAAATGCATAGCATCACCCTTCGTGCTTTCCCTCACTTAACTCTCATTGCATGGCACAGAATGATCCTTCGTACAAATATAATCAAATCGGAGAACAGAATGTCCCTTCGTGCATAAATAATTAAAAATGGCACAGAATGACCCTCGTGCAAATATAATCAACAATGACATGAAATGACTCTTCGTGCATCAACACTCTTCCTCACCTAAACAGGAATCACAACCAATCGGGCAAGGGAAATAAATAATAACAAAAAATGTTCCGGTAAGGAAAAACACCAATTAACAACTAAATCCCAGCAAGGAAGCAATAACAACAACTTTTACATCCCGGCAAGAGGATAATCGATATAGTCAAACCATCCCAGCAAGGGATTAATCACATCTCTTCCCAATTCTTTCATTTCCTATTCAATAGTATTTTCGAGCCAAGCTCCAAAGAATTCAAAGTTTATAATTAATCCTCAAACTCTTCACATTATATGGAAAACATTAATTTGCGTGGAAGAGTCCCAAAATATACCAAAACAAGTATCAACAAAGATCCACGGTCATGCTAGACACCGGTGTATAGATACTCGTCACCATGCCTATCCGTACTCAATCATTTAGCAAATAGCAATTAATAACACTCCAATCTTATTCCCTAAAACCAAAGTTAGATCAAACACTTACCTCAAATGCTCCAAAATAAATCCACTCACGCCCCTAGTGTATATTTACCCCTACCGCTCGAATCTAGTCACAAATTACTTGAATGTATCAACAAATGCTAATTAAATCAACTTGAATGCATGAAAATGAATTTCTCAAAGTATTACTCAAAATTTTCCAAAACGCCCCCCGGCCCACGTGGACAAAACTCGAGGTTCGGACCAAAACCCTATTACCCATTCCCCCAAGAACTCAAATATTTAATTTATTTTGAAATCGAACCTCAAATCGAGGTCCAACTCCTCAATTAATAAAATACCTAGGTTCTACCAAAAAGCCCAATTTTTACCCTTGAAAATCCTTGATTTCAAGTGGAAAACTTGTTTAAGATGTTAAAGATTGAAAAAATTAAGTAAATATCAACTTACAAATGATTTGGGATGAAGTATGCTCTTGAAAAGTCGCCTATGGTATTTGGGATTTTAAAGAATGGTGAAAGTGATGAAAATTCGACTAAGTATAAAATTTGCTTGGCCTCGGATATGGGAAACGCAAACATAAGTTCGCATTTGCGAACAATGTAGGCTTGGGAAATGCGAGGTTCTAGCTCGCATTTGCGAACTAAGGATGAAAGGGGAAGGTTCGCATTTGCGAACATAAGGTTCCTTTTGTGAAGGAGGGGCTATCGCATTTTCGACGAAATTCTTCGCATTTGCGAAGACTATTACCCAGGTGAATGATTGCATTTGTGAGGGCAAGCTCGCAATTGCGAGTTCGCTTTTGCGAGGGCTGGCTTCGTAATTGCGAAGCCTGCAGAACTGAAGGATACCAGTGTTTTCAAAATAGGAAAATGCAATCTTATGCCTATCCAAAACTCACCCGAGCCCTCGAGGCTCCAAACCAAACATGTACACAACCTCAAAAATATCCTACGGACTTACTCGCGCGATCAAATCGCCAAAATAACATCATATACATAGAATCAAGCCTCAAAACACATGATTTTCTTCTAACCTTCATAAACTTTTAAATTTAGAACTTATAGTCCGAAACACGTCCGATTTCGACAAAACTTCACAGAAAGCGCTTAACTCATATTTAAGACCTGTATCGAGCGTCAGAACCAAAGTACGAGCCAGATACCATAGTCTTTTAATCAATTTTTATTTATATTTTCCTTAATAATTACAGAAAAACGGAAATATTCTTTTACTCGGGTTCTAGACCTCGGATTTCGACTCCGGGCACATGCCCTAGTCTCATATTTTTCTACGGACCTTTCGGGACCGTCAAATCACAGAAGCGGCTCCGTTTACGAAAGATATTGACTAAAGTCAACTTTAATCATATAATATCAAAATTCTTCAATTTTTTTACAGATTTCACATATTTCAACGTAAAAATATTTCGGCTATGTGCCCAGACTACGCACGTTAATGGAGGAAACTATAAGTGAGATTTTCAAGGCCTTGCTTCTGCTGACTCATAAAAAATAATAATGGCAGTGATGAATGTAAGATGGGGCATCTTCTTTGGTTTGACCCTACTCTCGACTTTCATTGTGTACTATAATTTCAACAAAAAGTTTTATGTTGAACAAATTTACCTAAGAACAACATATTTGAGATTAAGATATAGATAATGACGATTAATACTCTTTTGAATGCAGATTTTTTTGTGAAAAAGGTTCCGATAAGGGTATACAAGAATGTGAATCAGGCGAACAATTTCTTTGCCAATTGAGAGGCCAATGTAACTACTTTCTAGCACAAGTGCACCATCTTGTAGCATGTTATACGAATTTTAGTTTAGATGCTTGTAAATGGAAACCCCTTTTCTCTGCCCGTGTTTTCACCACTATGGACTGTTGGGATCAGTATAATTAATGTTTGTTGCTTTCTGTCATAATGAAGGGTCAAACCAGTTTCGTACTTACAGTTATACTTTTGTAACAAATAAAGTAGCAAACATAATTGCCCAGAAAATTATAAGGGAGATGCGAAAACTTTACAAAGATTTTTATCTTGTACAAGGTAGAAAACTCTCGAATTTCAAGTGTTTGATAGACGTTTCAAAACTCTAGAGTTCATCTAAAGTTCTTTCGAAAATGATATTTGCTCACTATTTCGTTTTCTCATTTCTGTGTTACATCTATTTCTCTCTTTTATGACTTTTATCTACTAGCAGTGAAGCCATTGTTCCTAAAAGTTGAAATAGGAAACTCTACATCAACTTCTGAAATACAGTTAATATATCAGAATGTTGCTTGATAGTTTTTTATCCATTTTGATAATTTGTTTACCCACATGTGCTAAGATATTTTTTACTTGTGTATTTTTCAGATTAGCTTGTTGTCCCCGCTATAAGGCAAAAACATTCAACTTTCTAATAACACAAGTATCACGAAACTGGTGGAATTGAGCACTTTGTACTCTTCATTTTGAAATATTCAATTAATACAGATTTCTTCCAGCTTTGGTGCATAACTTGTAAACAAAAGTTTTTTTATGTTAAATAAAAATTAATAAGTTCTTGGGCCGGGCACAACCCGGGCTACCTCCAACTAGTTTACTAATATTAATGAATAGTCATTTAATAATTTTCTTAATATTTATAATTTCAAAGCCAGCTAACTTTTTTATATTAATTTTTTTCTAATTTGAAACCGAAAATTATAATACAGTTTCTGATAATTGAAATCACTATTATTTTGAATGCTTCTAAATGCTCCAAAATTATAAGGTCTCACATCAATTTTGATGGCATGTGACTGAGTGTATGCATTACCCCATGTAATATTACTTCTTATTTTCACTTAGATTTTCGGCTTTTTGTTTATTTTTGAATTATACTTACTATTGAGGTTAATTACAAGGAAACTTGGTAACCAAGAATCCTATCTAACCATTTCTCACTTGAGTTTCATGATTAAATTTTGATTATGTAATCATTCTATTTAAAACTGAGGCATCAGTTTTTTTTTAAAAAAAAGTCTTCTGACGTTTTGGTTGCTCTGTCATGATAAGAATCTTTATTGTGGACATTGATATTCCTCTTGAAAATGCACTATATAGTTGTCCAAGAGAGAAACATGTTACATCATATACATTCAGAATTGTTTGCCATTATGCTTTATTTGTTATCATTGTAAAACACAAGCGCAAAAGAAATTATTTTTGTACATATTTAAAAGGATGCTCTTCATTTTTCAGAGGCAAAAATTGAATTCTTGGGACGAACACATGTTTGGTAGAATATTGAACCATCATGATTTTTGCATGTATAGCGTTATTGTCAAAATCTCTATATACCGTTCTTGTACCATTACATAAGTCATTTGATGGATCTAAGTTTCTCAGCAACATGATGAGTTAAATTTTTTTCCTCAAAATCGACTTACATACAATGGAAGATCAATTTAAAATTAATAAGAATATCTTCAACTCTATGATTAAAAGCAGCTCGCAAATTGGAAAAAAATTTACTAATGCAATACGAAGACTCAAAATAAACCAAAATAATGTAAAAGGAAATAAAGAGATTTGGCTGTCAAAAGGAAATAAAAATTGTGTTTTGAGCTGTTGGCCTTTATGGCTGAGTGGAAGAGCAACAAGGCATATGGTGAAATTTATGCAAATTAAAATCTACAATAGTTCTTAATTGAATGAGAACTCTTTAAGCATTTAGATAGTAGAACCTAACCTACTACAAATTAGATATAATTACTGTGAAAGAGTTTTTGTATTTGTTATATACACAATAACATAAACTTGACAATAAACATGTAAGGTGAAAGGCCATTCGATATTTGAATGTTTAAGATTGTATCTGCTGTAACTTATTTTCTACTATGGATAAATATATGTTGCACTTTCAAGAAGAATATTAATTTCACAATAAAATTTCTTATTATGACAAACCAACCAAAGCATCAAAACGGAACATACACAAAGAATAGCATTTTAAAAAAAAAGTCAATAGGTAAAGATATGATCACAGTGCATAGTTATAAACCATAAGTACTTAATAATATTATTTAATTAAGACGACTAAATTGATCATTTTTTGAGGTTCATATCTCTTATTAATTAAATTTGGTGTCCCTTCATATAAACAATTGACTATAACATTACGTGTTGTTAAATATATATATATATATATATATATATATATAGGAGAAGAAAGAAACATCAACAAAAGGAGAAATATAAACAAAAAATAAAGGCTAATCTCATCATCCCTTCACGTAGAGAGTCCGCTTATTAGATTCCTTCATCCTTCAGTTTGTTCCTGATTGATACTAATGACCATACACAAACGTTATACTGCAATATATAATCAACATATTAATATATCACTCTCTCTTGCATGATAGAAGAGGGTGAAAAAGAGTCAAAGCAGAGTAAATTCACTTTAGTGGCAGATTCTTCCGAAAAGAGTATTATATATATGTCTATATATCGATAACTTTGTCATAAAATATTACACACTCCACGATCTGCAGAACGACCTCGGAGCTCCTCAGTCTCCCTTTGAGCTCTCTCCAAGTATTCTCTCAACTTGCGAATCTCGTTATCTGATTTCTTCTGTGCTTCTTTCGCACTTAGTTCTGCCTCCAACCGAGCAGCCTGCTCTTTCGCCAATTGCTCCTCAAGCCTGTGTGTTGTATCCTTCAGCTTTGACTCAACCTGTCAAAGATGTAACAACAGCTACATAAAAAGCCCAAACGCACTGCCTACCTATGAGATGGCAGACCTAAGAATATATTATAAACGTTCTACCTTAGCACCAAAATACTACATACAATTTAACAAAGTTGTATTCTTACTGTTAATTGCTATCAGGGCTTCTTTCACCTTCTTTAGCCGAGGGTCTATCGGAACCAGTCTCTCTGCCCTTTCAGGATAGGGGTTAAAGATGCGTACATCCTACCCTCCATTATACTAGGTTGTTGTATTTGTATCTTTTCAACTAATCTTTTTCATCTTATCATTCTATAGTTATGCTTTTACAATGTGTAGCATAAATGACTTACAAATGCAGAAGTAGTGAAGTACATTGCTCTAGGTAGAGGGAAAAGACAGCTAAAATTACTATTTTCGCTGCTCGTAAGCGATGTGAAGTTCCAAACATGCCAAATAAAGCCCAGAAACATGAAAGTCTAGAAAGCTAAGGAAGATTGTTCAAAATTTTTTCTCTGGAGCCTTTGCCAAAGTCTAATATCTACCATGATTTCCCAGTGAAAAAGCAGAGCTAATTAAAAGTTTCTTGACGAAACCTACTAAACTACAGAATTGTATTACTCAAACAAATTAATGGAAGGTAGCGACTAGCTCAATTCCTTCCTATTACTAAAATGTATTGCATAATTAGCAGAGGCAACATTTGGCAATACAATATGGAAGTTGATCAATGACTGATGAATTAAGAGTTCAATAAAGATCAAACATACCACTTCAGTTATTCGCCTCAGTTGCTCTTCATATGACTTCTGCATTTGTTCCTTCAACTCTAATATCTCTTGCTTCGAATATCCCACCAAGTTATTAACCTCCGTTGCTTGATTTTGAAGTTTAATGGCTCCTTTCTATAGATGAAAGGCTACAATTAACAAGTAGCCCAGTTGCTGGATAAGTACAGAGGTCAATTGAATTGATATCACATACCTTTAATTCCTTGAACAAGTCATCTGTATATGGTTTTCCACCATTATTCTCTACGACCACATTTACCAGGGAAAGTAGTTGTTTCAATTGGTCGGCTTTCTTAAAATGATCTTTAGACTTGTTATCAAAAAGCACTCGCCTATTTCCACACATGGAGAGGATATCCTAGATCATAAATACAAAATAGTTAAGTTGAATATATCTCATACTTTCACAAGTTTGAAGACGAAAACAAGAACTAAGAAAGCCAACTAAAGTTTGACGATTGAATACTAACTACATATAGCTCTATTAGTGGAAAACTTATTTTCTGACTTTTTGAAAGGGGAAAAAAGAAGTCTGTGGATCTCAAAAGTTCAAGATGTACGGTAATTTTTCTCCCCATTTTCTTGTCCTTTAACCCTTCAAACCCTGACTGCAACATAAAACTATTAACCGGTGCTGATTTTGCTAGATTATCAACACAAAGAGTTCAAGCTAGCTTATTTAATTCCAAGACTTTGAAAAGAGAAAAGAAGGCAATCAAAGTACCTAGCTATGTTAGTAGAAGAACTTCATTCTTTCTCATTTTTCGTAGATCTTTATCTTTTTTGGTTATTATTTCATAAGTCAAGTCAGATGATTGGATCATAATCTTTTCCTATTACCATCCAATCACACAGAGCAACCATTACTACCAACTCTTGGTTCTCCCGCCATCCCCCCAACCCACCCCACCCCACCCTCCACCCCAAATAAAAAAAAACTTTTGCATTTTTTCCCCACTTCTTGTACTAGATTCATTCACACAAGCTAATTTTCACAACCATCAAGATGTTCAAATCTCCAAAGTGCTGGAAAACAAAAAACTCCTGAACAGAAAATTTTCTGGATACAAATTCATTTGAAAAACAAAATCAATTAGCTTACTGAAAGTTAGGTTGCAAAAGTGAGATTATCTCTAAGCACATTATACCTTTAAAGGCTCAGGGCAGTCACGACCTAGGTAATCCTCCAAAGTTTCTTCATTGTCTTCAAGATCATCCCCACCAGTAAAAACCAAAACCATGTAATCACTAATTTTGCCCCCGAAGAACTCCCTCAGACTCTGAACAGCAGCTTGTTCTTCTCTTGAAAAGCGAGTCCGCACAGATAAAACAACAAGAACAGCATGAATCCCATCCTTGGCCATGTTGATGCACTTAACAATTTCATTTCCAATAAATTCAGGCTCAGCAGAAAAATCAAATAGTCCTGCAATTCCAATAGTCAGCTACTTTCGACTTGATGAAGTCAAACAACAGATTAAGATCCAATAAAAGAGCATCTATACAACAACAACCCAGTATAATCCCACTTAGTGGGGTCCGGGGAGGGTAGTGTGTACGCAGACCTTACCCCTACCCTGGGGTAGAGAGGCTGTTTCCAAATAGACCCCCGGCATCCTTCCCTCCAAGAACTTCCCACCTTGCTCTTGGGGAGACTCGAACTCACAACCTCTCGGTTAAAAGAGCATCTATATATGGGGAATTTTCTAGTGTTGAGGCCCCATTGTTCCATAGTTCACACATTCCATTTGCAAATCTGGTGTAGCGTGCTTGTGCTTTATCAGTCTCTTTAGATAACTCGGGAACAGTTAATACCATATGAGGAGTGAAAGAAAACACAGTAAGATTGTTTCTCCGAGTAATTTATGATCTGTAAAGAAGGATATCCCATTAATAAGTTTACATACTTTAACAAAACAAGATACATAATACACTGACAGTTCCGAGATTACACAATGACTAATCGTGAATTCTTAGAGAACTCTTTTCATGCCTTTTTATGTCTGCTAAAATTTGGATTAACTTGTTTCAGCATTTTAATTCTTTTAGAACACATAAGCATATCACTGTATATAAAGAGTACACTACGAGCCAGTCAAACACAATACAAATATAGATACCAACATTTCATAAAGAAATCTGCACAAAATTCCATCTTTACTTAACCACAAAACAATTGTTCTAAAAATCATTAGTTATAAACATTAGACAGAGTAGTACATGACTTACTTGAACTCTTATCAATTATTAGATACCATATTTATAATACCAAGAAAAAAAGTACATATAATACTAATATAGTAGCTTATTGCAGTAAAGAAGGAAATGAAAGGACATGCATCTTATACCAGGGGTATCAATCACATCGAGTATTTGGCCATCGTCTAGTACAGTCCTCTGTAGCTCACAAGTACTCGTAACACCAGCCGAGCTAGACATTGACCTGAATGCCTTTCTTCCAAGAATGCTATTGCCTGTAGCACTTTTACCATTACCTGTACGCCCAACCAGAACCAGAGTCCGAGCTCCATTTGCAGCGAATTCCCAATCATCACTTATTGCACTTCCACCCATCTTATCTTATTGAATCAAAGAACATAAAATGAAGGAGCCGTTGGGTAAATGGTGAAACAGTAGGGTCAAAAGATGCTGCTGTTCAAAGAGTACAACACTGATAGCTATATGATATAAACATTATCAACAAAACAAACTTTTCCTAAAGCAATTGTAAAACCTGAATAATGAGGTTTACATAATGCATGTGAAAGTAAGTAAACTCTTAAATAGTACGTAGGTTCAATCAAAGCTAGGCTTTTTTTCCTATGGAGGTGAAATAAATTAGGTCTAACTATAATAGTTTCGGAATGGCTAATGGATGAAAAGAGGTAAGGAAAAAGAAGAATGAGAACACAGACCGTTTAAGGGACTATTCACGGTTTTCATGCAATACTATAGGATCCCTAATTAATTTTTCGACTGTCCTCTTGGTGGTTTCATGGTTTGTATAATAAGCTCGAGATTATTGGACCTAGGAGGAGTGTGAGGCATGGTCCTGAAAATTCCGATAAGCAAACTAAAGGGGATGAAGTTGAACTCTAAAACAAAGTAAGAGAGGAAAGACTTAAGAATTTCGCTTGACAACCCTACAATTAGGTCCGATCAATCTACTAATGACTGCAAAAACATATTGAAAAACTTGACTATTAATATCTGCATAAAATAGCTTATTATGCAGATAGAATTTGTAAAGAAAAGTCACAGAATCTTGTATATTGGTCCAACAAACCATCATACTGGTGAGAGACATATCTGGGAATAGCCTGATAAATAAATGAGATAGGGCGAGAGACTTGAATGTAAATCCTTTGAAGTCCCAAGACCTCAATCAACACCAAGTTAAACACCCAAAAGTAACGCCGGGCTAGCACCCAAGTGTGTGGCCTAGGGTTTAATGGTGTGAGTGAAAACCTTGGAGACAACAATTCAAACTCAACAGAGCAAAGAAACGCTAGCGATTTTTTCCTATCTACCTAAGCCTTAGGGGTCAAAGTTACCCAATACTTGTATTGGTTGGAGGTAGTAGGTACCACACGGAGTTAAAGTATGCGCAGTTATAAGAAATATACTAATAACATATAGAATCCAACTCAAGCACCCTAGACTAATCAAACAATAATAGTTAGAACAACATACTAGAATCCAACTCAAACACCCTAGACTAAGCAAACAATCGCCAATATCAGACTGCCATGTTTCTACTCCCTCCCTATCCCCCTCCCCTCCACACACACACAATAACTACTATAGTGTTAGTACTAGAACACCATTATTTTCTCTATACAGTCAACCAGAATTGGAAAAAAAACAATGCCAATAGATCAAAAAATTAGTAATAAACAGCTCACAAAAAAAACCCTCCAAAAATATAACTATAAAATCAGCTTTGTCTAAAACAGCACAGAAAGGGGCTGATCTAAAGCAATTCCAACTGGGCCGTGCTCACTCTTACATACTGATCTTTTGCAGTACAATTGAGATAGAAAGCAGAGAAATACTACCAAATAACTGAGCATCTTTCCATATCCCATACCTGTGATCAAACTTGTATACTTTAAAACATGAAACAAGTTTCAATTCAGAAAAGAAAAAACTTTTTCTCACCCTAATAGAATTAAACCCTAGTATCAGTTGAATATCCCCAATTCAATCAATCACTTCATTCCAATTTCTTGATTTTCCCCTTTTCATTAGATCATTAAAAAGGTTTTAATCAAAGAGAAAAACAAAATCCCAATTCATGATTTAAAATGAAAATAAGATTATACTTTGCTTACCTTGAGAGTTGCTAGAGAGAGAAGCAAGAAGCTGTGTTTTCAGAATAGAAAAAGAAATAATAACCTAATCAAAATCAAATTAGTATAAAAAGCAAATCTAAGATAACTCTATGTCTTTATCGATAAGTAATTGCCAAGAAATTGCTGAATACTTGTCAACATAAAAATACAAAAGGAATAGAATTATATCACAAATAGGAGTGTTATTCCATCATACTTTATTATTTAGATAAAAGATATTTTTCATTATTATATTCGGATGGACTTTTAAGTTTATGAATTGCCAAAATTAATTTGAGAAATTAACTTAAATTAATTTTAGACTCTCTATAATCTAGTTTGGTAATCTCTTTGGATCTTTTAAGATTATGAAATCACACACACACACACACACACACACACACACACACACACACATATATATATATATATATATATATATATATATATATATATATATATATATATATATATATATATATATATATATATATATATATATATATATATATATATATATAGAGGATAGTTTGTTATTTATGGAATAGGAAAGTAAATAGATATTAATCAAATATATTTGATACTCCGATTTTATTAATGAAAATCCAAAACTTAAAAATTCTATATTTTAAAACTGAAAAGAAAGGATATTGCTTTAATGTATAAACCGTGGAAAACGGGTGGAAACACAACATCGCTATCGACTTGAGCAGTAAGAATATATTTGTAATTGAAGTGTTCTAAAATTAGATAATCATACCAAATTAATACATATTGTCACAAATAACTCTAATTGATACCGTGATATTAAAAAAATGGTATGGCCAAAAGGATTTTTCCTTAGAAAAACATCAGAAAAGTGTACTTCTTCGAATCTCTCTCGGGGCATGTTAAGCAAGGTGTGCTAACTTGCACGGATGGAGATGATGAGACAGAGAAAGAAGAATTCCATAGCTAAGGAAACGAATGTAGATGAGGAAGATAAGGCAGATGATGAAGATACAAGACTAGTTACACTAGAAATGGAGATTCCCCAAGCTTTAGACTAGGTGCAACTGTTCCATTGGATGAAAGGCACGGTGTTGGTTATGTTTTGAAGATTGACAAATGAACATAAGAAGAAGGACCTGATCTATAATGAGAAACACAGTTCAGTAATAACCATTGCACATGGAAGGCACATGAAGAAGATATAGGCTGAAGCGTATGCAACAAATATCTTCTGAAGTTAATCGAAAAGGTTGCATTGATTTCTAAGAGGAACAGTCCTCTTAAGATAAGAGAACACAATCCTAAGTCAGGATAAGGATAAGAGTTCATAGTAGTTAAGGACTGAAATCGGTAAAGGGATAAGCGACAGAGTCTTGATCAAACTCTAACTGTTGATCTATTTAATTAACTCAGTTGTTCTCTTTTACAGGAAATGCACATAAGCAGAAGTAAAGCATATTTGAGAGCAAAAAGAATCGAGTCTGTTTTGCAAGCAATATATGCGAGATACAAATGTGCACATCTGATGCTACATGAACTAAGATAGAAGAACCAGTTTCATCATTGTGTTTATTCAAAGTCTAGTTCAACTATAGTAGGTTTTCATATTGTACCTTTCAACTTTTATAGAAGCAATTGTAATAGGTGCATTGAGTATTCAAGTTAGAGTTAACTTGAAGATGTCGCAATAGTTGAGGCTGTGTGCCACACTGGGATTAGAGTTAATCCTTAGGTTTACAAAGTGTCTTTGTAAATGCAATTTTGGCTCAGTAATATTAGTGGAATTTGAGAAAATCCTACTGAGTAGTAGGTCGTGGTTTTTTCACCTTTTGAGCAGGTGTTTTCCACGTAAAATATCTTTGTACTTTACTTTCACCATTTATTATTCCGCAAACTGCTGTAGTTAGAACACCTAGAAGAACCGGGTTCTTCTAGTGCGAAAATTGGGTGCCATACAAATCACCCCCCTCTTGTGTGGTATTGACATATAGAACATCAATTGGTATCAGAGCGGGTTATCCTTGAATAGGTTAACACCTTAGGAAAAGATCAACATGAATGCTCCACCTGGGAACTGGGAAGGGCAATCCACCGCTAGGCCTCCTCTCTTCAATGGCCTCTACTACTCTTGGTGGAAAAATAGAATGCGGGATCACATCATGGGAGAAGATTATGAGCTTTGGGATATCATCACTGATGGTCCCTTAGCTACAACTAAGAAGAATGCTGAAGGAGTAGATGTTCCAAAGACAAGAGTAGATTGTACTGCTGAGGATCTAAGGAAATGGGAGAAAAATGCTAAAGCCAAGAAATGATTGGTATGTGGATTGGGTCCTGATGAGTACAGCAGGGTTCAAGGCTGTGCTACTGCCAAAGAGATATGGGACACTCCACAACTGGCTCATGAAGGAACACCTCAGGTAAAGAGATCAAGAGGAACTCTACTGTATTCTCAATATGAAAACTTTACTATGATGGAAGGAGAAACTATTCAAGAAATGTATACCAGGTTCACTACACTGTCTAATGAACTGGGGTATCTTGGAAGGGTTATTGTGGAAGAAGACAAGGTGGAGAAAATCCTAACTAGGGTTCTGCCAATCTCCTGGGAAAGCAAAATCACTGCTATTCAAGAATCAAAGAACATTGCTACTCTAAAGTTAGATGAACTAATTAGAAACCTCACTGCCTATGAACTAAGAAGGAAAACAATGAAAATGGATGCTCCAAAGAAAGAAAGAAGTCTGGCTCTCAGAATTTCAGAAGGATCAGATCTTGAAGATGAGGAGATGGCTATGATAAGCAGACACTTCAAGAAATTCCTTATGAGAGGAAATGGTACTTCAAAAAGTACAACATTCAGCAAACCCAGAGCTCCAGAAAAACAAACCAATGAAGGTTGTTACAATTGTGGGAAGACTGATTACCACATCAGAAATTATCCACAATGGGAGATTGAATGGAAGAAAGAAAGAGCTGAAAGAAGAAACATGAAGAAGTAACAGATTCAACCAAGAAGGAACAAGGGATCAACCAAAGACATGGTTGCTGCATGGGGAGAAACATCATATGAGGACTCAGAAAATGAAGCTGAAGATGAGCAAGCTCTTATGGCCATCGGAGAGTTAGAAGATGAACATGCGGTAAGTATTCTACACCTCAAAGAAAAAATAAAATTATTATCCAAAGAAAAATTGGCTAACTTGCTGATGGACTTCATAGATGAGTCTGAAATATTAAACAGTGAGAAAGATGTTCTACCTAAGGAATGTGTTATCATAGAAGAAAAATGTAAAAGACTTGAGTCTAGGGCTGATAAGAGTGACAACATAAGTACTGAGTTGAAGAACCAGGTTCATCAACTTGAAAATAAGAATCTAGAAATCAAACCTGAAAACATTAAACTGAAATTAGGATCAGGTAAGAAAAATGTTGATCAATCATCTCTCATCCTAGAAGAAAATTTAGGAAAAATGAAAGATGAAATGTACAAGAAAGATGAGATGATTAAAGTCTTAAAAGGAGATTTAGTAAAGATGAAGCATGAATTAGACAGAACATGCATATAGAACAAGGTTTCTAATGCACTCTCTTACAAGAAATCATAGTAGTAATAAGAGAGGACTTGGATTTAGGACTCAAGCTCCAAAATGGGATCCCAAAAAAAGTATCTCACACTTCTTGGGAATAAGATTTGCACACACTATGGTAAGACTGGCCATTACAAAAATGAATGTAATGCTAGAGAAAAGGTTGGTCAAAAGAATAGAGGTTTTGTTAAAGAAAAGCATAAACTGCCTAGTTGGGCAAAGAAAATTTGATTTATCCATTTGCCCATAGAAAGGGACCCAAACTAGTTTGGATTCCTAAGACTAACCCATGATTTCTTTTTCAGGATCAAGTGAAAGGAAGTAGCCAAATGTGGTACATGGATAGTGGCTGCTCAAAACATATGACCAGTAACAAGAACCAGTTCATTTCACTTGAGAACCTAAAATGAGGTAATGTCTCCTTTGGAAATGGAAAGAAAGGTGAGATCATTGGTGTTGTAAAAGTAGGAAAAACAAACTCACATTCCATTGAGAATGTTTATTTGATAGATGGCTTAAAGTATAGCCTGATAAGTGTGTCACAACTGTGTGATAGAGGTAACCTTGTGGCTTTCACTTCCACAAAATGCTTGGTGATTAGCCTTACTACTAACAAGATTGTTTTGCAGGGAAGGAGAGTTAACAATATTTACATTGTAGATTTGTCAACTCTCTCTGAAAATAAACTCACTTGCTTTAGTGTGGAAATCAGTGATCCCCTCCTTTGGCACAAAAGACTTGGTCATGCAAGTATGAATCAATTAAACAAATTAGTCTCCAAGGATTTGGTAATAGGTCTACCTAATATCAAGTTCAAGGAAGAAAAGGTTTGTGAGGCATGTGCAAGGGGAAGCAGGTAAGATCGTCCTTGAAACCTAAAAAAATGGTAAGTACTACCAAGATGTTGGAACTTGTTCATATGGATCTTTGTGGTCCAATGAGAGCCATGAGCAGAGGTGGTAAAAGATATGTAATGGTGCTAGTTGATGATTATTCTAGGTTTACTTTGATATTGTTTCTAACCTCTAAAGATGAAGCATTTGAAATGTCTACTGCTTTTATTAAGAAAACCCAAAAACAATTAGGAAATCAACTGCATCCATTAGGTCTGATCATGGAACTAAATTTGAAAATGCAAAATTCGCTAAATTCTGTGATGAATATAGAATAGATCACAATTTCTCTGCCCCTAGGACTCCTCAACAAAATGGGGTAGTTGAAAGGAAGAATATAACCCTTGAGGATATGGCAAGGATTATGTTACTTTCCAGTAAACTACCTCATAGCTTTTGGGCAGAGGCCACAAACACTGCTTTTTACATAATAAACAAATGCATGACTAGGCCTCTTGTAGAGAAAACTCCCTATGAGTTACTTAAAGGGAGAAAACCAAACATATCCCACCTTAGGGCCTTTGGTTGCAAGTGTTATGTGCACAACAATGGCAAAGACTCCCTAGGGAAGTTTGATCCTAGAAGTGATGAGGGAGTATTCTTGGGATATTCTTCACATAGCAAAGCATATAAAGTTTTTAATAAAAGAACCCTATGTGTTGAAGAAAGTGTACATGTTATATTTGATGAATCTAACACTCTTTCTGAGAGGTGGGAACATGAAGATGAAGCCATTGGACTGGTGATAAAATTAACTAAAGTCACAACACAAGCCAAAGGAAAGAGAATGTGATGCAACATGTCCATTCACCCCAAGCAGTGTGACAGGGGGAACCAATCCAAAGGATCCTGCTTCTGGTCGTGTTCCTCTACAATATGACAATGAAGGAGAAACCAGCAGAAATCAGATGGTTGGAAAATCTTACAAGTATTTGTATTCTCATCCCATTTAGAACATCATAAATGATCCAACATCAGGAGTCAAGACAAGATCACAACTGAAAAATCTATGCGCATTTGATACCTTTCTGTCTCTTATTGAACCTTAAAATGTGATTGAAGCTCTACAAGATGCAGATTGGGTCGATGCCATGCAAGATGAACCCAATCAGTTTGAAAGAAGTCAAGTTTGGCACTTGGTTCCAAAACCTAAGGACAGGTCAATCATTTGAACAAAATGGGTTTTAGGAATAAAGTGGATGAAGATGGAACTGTTACAAGAAATAAGGCAAGGCTGGTGGTTCAAGGCTTCAGTCAAGAGGAAGGCATTGACTATGATGAGACTTTTGCTCCAGTTGCTAGACTTGAAGCAATTAGGCTCCTCATAGTTTTTGCAGCACATATGGAATTTACTCTTCATGAAATGGATGTCAAAAATGCCTTCCTAAATGGCTATCCCAAGGAAGAAGTGTTTGTAAAACAACCTCCAGGATTCGAAAACAAAGAATCTCTTGAATATGTTTACAAGTTAGATAAAGCTCTATATGGTCTCAAGCAGGCACCAAGAGCTTGGTATGAGAGGTTGTCAAAATTTCTACTAGATCATGGATACAAAAGAGGTAAATTGACAGCACCCTATTTCTAAAGGAAAAAGGTAAAGATCTTCTTGTATTACAAATATATGTTGATGATATCATTTTTGGGGACACTTCATATAAGTTGAGCAAGGAATTTGCAAAACTAACGGGCAGTGAATTTGAAATGAGTATGATAGGTGAACTAACCTTTTTCTTAGGCCTACAGATAAAATAAAGCTCAAACGGAACCATGATTCATCAACAGAAATATACAAAGGAACTAATCAAGAAGTTTAAAATGGAGGACTCTAAAGAAATAGATACACCTATTGCAACTACCACTAAATTAGAGGCTGATGAACCTAGTTCATCAGTTGATCAAAAATTGTATAGGGGTATGATTGGTTTACTCTTGTATCTTACTGCAAGTAGACCTGATATTGTTTTCAGTGTAGGACTTCGTGCACATTTTCAGGCTAATCCTAAAGAGTCCCATTTGACCGCTGTCAAAAGGATATTGAGATACTTGAAAGGGACCACTGAATTATGTCTATGGTATCCTAAAGGTAGTAATTTTGATCTAGTAGGATATGCTGATTCTGAATATACAGGTTTTCTAGTGGATAGAAAAAACACTTCAGGTATGACTCATTTTCTTGGTTCATGTCTTGTATCATGGGCTACCAAGAAACAGAACTCAGTAGCACTATCTACTACCGAGGGTGAGTATGTAGCTGTTGCTTCTTGTGGTGCTCAACTTTTGTGGATCAAGCAACAATTAGTAGAATTTGGTATCGAAGTAGGATGCATACCAATATTCTATGACAACACTAGTGTTATAAGTATGACAAAGAACCTGGTTCATCATAAAAGAACCAAGCACATAGATGTCAGACATCATTTCTTGAGAAGCAATTATAAGAAAGGGCTAATTTTCATAGAATTATGTGCAACTAATAAGCAAATAGCTGACATCTTCACGAAGGCTTTAAGTAGAGAAAATTTTGAAAGGAATAGGTTGGAGTTAAGGATGATTAAGATCACCTAAAAGAATCAGTTCAGAAAGCACAAAAAATGAATATATATATATATATATATATATATATATATATATATATATATATATATATATATATATATGAAAAAGAAAGTTTGGCTAGGAGTTCTTAATTTTTGTGAATATTAGACTAATCTCTACTCAATCTCATATTGTAAATAGCATACTCTTGCGTCACGTGTTTAAGAAATTCATTAAACTCTTACAAAATTTCTATTTTGTCATATTAGGCATATTCAAGAGAAGTGCAATTTGAAGTACCTGGTTCATCAAAATATGCTCATGAAAATCTTAGGTATGTTTCTATTTTTTGCACAATTAGAAAAATTTAATTATCCATTATGAGCAAGAATCCTAGATATACCAAAAGTCTTAAATACTATTCCGTAGTAACGTTGAACTTATTTCATTGAAACTAGAATTCCAAATTTAACGAAAACCTTACTTAGTTCCTAGCCATTAATTCTAATACCTAACGAGACCGGAATTCTGGTCTGATTAGACCTCTAAGTGACCCCTGAAAAGCTACAAAATCTAGGTAATTATTACCTTATTTAAAACCACCAAAACACTCTTCTATTCTTTATTCCTCAAAACACCTGAACTCTTCCTCATTCGTGTCTACACCTCTCCATAGCTTCCTCACCACAAAATTCACTTAGGGTTTCATAATTCTACCAAAATGAAAAATCCTCAAGATAACCTAGGCACTCCACCACCCGTCTCACCCAACACATCATTTTCCACACCACCTATTGAAAACCCTAAACCTAGATTCGGTCGCCAGAAAATGCTGGCAAGAAAAACTGTAGCAATTGGCTCTTTAAGGAAAACCTTGAATGAAAAGCTTCAATCAAGTCAAAGAAAGGAAAGTCCTGTAACCGAGTCCAACTTAAGCTCAGAATATGATGATTCATTCACCACATGAGAAAGTGAAGAACCATGGTCTTCTATTCAGACCAAAAATCAGGAAACTCGAAAGGAAGTTGATACATGCTATGTGTTTATAGATATGGTGCAGAGGGAAGAAAATAGGTTTGTTCTGATAGGGGCTGTTATAGATATAGGTGGGGGTGAGTCTGAAAAGTTGAAAAAGAAGAGGAAGAGGGAGATGTTAGCCATTTGTGCGTATGAGGGAGAAGGAGTTTCAAAGTCAGGGGGAAGTGGATCAGGGGAGGCAGCTGAGGGGTTGATAAATTTGAGCAAAGTGCAAGATGAACCTGGTTGATCTGATAAGGAGAGTTTGGCTGATTTACTAAAGAGAGTGGGGGCAAGTTATGACCCAAAGAAAAGAAAAGCCTCATCACAAACAACCCCTGCCGTAGTAAAACCATCCAAGAAATGCAAGAAATCACCAACCAAGTATACTGTTATGATTAGAGCTACAAGAAGCAGAGTTAGAGATAATGAAGAGGAATTAAAAAGGGCCTTGGAGGAAAGGAAGAAAAAGAAGAAAGAATAGGGGAAAGAAAAGATAGGCCAAAGTTCAGAGGCTATTGCTGAGGAAGAAGAACAGGAGATCGAACAGGTCCGTCTGGATGATAGTCCCACAGTAAAAATTCCAGTTGCAAAGTCCAAGGGAATCAGGACTTCTGTCAAAAAGTCTACCAAATCAGTACCTGCTGAATCTACTCTTGCCAAAAGAACAAGGTCAGTTGGCAAAGGGAAGCAAGTCAAGACTGTTGAACAAGATGATGAGTTGAGTAGTGAGGAAGAAGAGGATGAATCTGAAAAAGAACTAGATAGGCATGCCATGTGTGGAAAAAGAAAGTTTTTGAAGGGAAGACCGCTCAGGGACCTAGAGGAGCCATGGATGATAAAGCTTTTGTCTGTTTTAGAAGCTCAGGCTGGAAGAACATGGTTCTTCAGATGGATGGAAAGTTGGCTAGAACTGAACTTATAGAGTTTATGGCAAATGGAACAGTCAAAAATGGGTAGTGACTAGCAAGGTGAAGGGTGTAAAGGTAAAGCTTGGTGTAGTGAAGCTGGGCAAGATCTTAGGCATCTCTAGTGAGGGATATGATGATTATACAAGGCAGAGGTGGCCTTGCCTAGATGGATTGCCCACCGATCTTTAGATTACCAGAAACGTTTGTGACACTGCATCAGAGGAAGAAGTGCCGGAGGCTAGAGTTGTTCAGAAGAGTGAAATGAGGCCAGATCACAAAGTGCTCTTTGAATTTGTCAACAAATGTCTTCTACCTAGGCAGGAAAGGAGACATACGACAAATTACATGGATCTGGTCCTCATGCAATGTCTGAATGATAGAAAGCAAATCAATTGGCCTGTCTTCATTGTGAAGCTACTTGACAGGGTGCTCAATGGATCAAAAGCTCATGCCATTCCCTATGGATTTATCTTGAAAATTGTGCTTGAAAGATTAAATGTTCCTCTGAAGAAGTGGGAAATGGCATCGAGCAAAGAACACTTTGGTAGCAAGACACTTAAAGCTTGTGATTATCTACTCAGCACAGCTCCAGTTGAACTTGGTTCATCAGTAAAAACTCATGTGAACAGCAAGGTCGGAGCTTTAGTTCAGGAGGTTGGAGCAAAGGATGCTGAAATAGCAAGGCTTCAGGCAAGAGTCAGTGAATTGGAGGGAGAGAGAAATCGGTTGAGATCTGAAAGAGAAAATGAGAAAAATGACGGAATGATCAAACAAATGTTGAACCTGCTACAAACCCAACCCTCTAGCTCTTCTAAGCCATAGCTATTATACCTTAGTGTGCACCAGTCAGGCCCCTCAGTGACCCAATTTGGGAGTTTCTTTCAGATATTTCTATCTTTACTTTGCTCATGGTTGGATAATTTTGTTTTTCTTTTTGTGGACTGTACTATAGGAACTACTTTCTTATTAATGAATGATGCTTATCTTGTCTTTGTTAAATCTGATCTTTATATTTATTTCCTGGGTTGAGTTAACTAAAACATGTGTTCACTTGCAGTTGCCCCAGTGACCATGAGTATTGATTAAATGACTGATTTCATGTTAATTATGCTACTTTTCGATGATGCCAAAAGGGGGAAGACGTGTGTGTCACACCTCCCTTTTCCGCAGGCCCGAGGGCGCGAGGTAGTTTTTCCAATTAAAGGACAATCGAAACGAGATCAATTTATTTAATTCAGAGTTGCCACTTGGGAAAATAAAGGTGTCCCAAGTCACTGGTTTGATCCCGAACCGAGAAAATTTATGACTCTATAATATAGTCTGCGAAACTAGAAACCTGGATAAGGAATTCTGTTAACCCGGGAGAAGGTGTTAGGCACTCCCGGATTCCGTGGTTTTAGCACGGTCGCTCAACTGCAATTTTTGTTTCTATCTGATTTCTTTATATATTTTTATTTGTGTGCTCTTATATTCCGCTTTAATTCTTAGAAGAATTGCGACGTCACGAAAACACATTTCGAGCCGCACCGCAACCGGTACGCCTGCGACTTTAATGTATTTCAATTTCGCCGAGAGTAAGATTTGGGTCACATAAATGCACACCCGTATTTAGGAAAGTAATTTTATTTCAAATCGTGCATAAAGAGTCTATCGTCTGTTTAACTTTGGGAAAAGACCGTGAAATTCACTAAACAGTCCTTCCGAGTCTAAGTTCTCATGACAATTATTTGAGGGCCCCGCAATTTGGGTAGTTTTGTTTGGCGAGGCTCATCTCATTATTTTTTATTAAGGGCTGATCCTAACATGGCTATGATTTTCTATTTGATTCTTGTCTCTAAGGAAAGAAAGAAGAAAAAAAAATAGAATAAAGAGAAAGGTCCTAATTGATTAATCCGTGAACAACCTTATTAGCAAAGAAAAACCCGCATTCACTTACTCGTATTGATTATTCGCGTTCAAGTTTAAAGTCCTCTTCATTTTTTATTTAATTGCTAATCAAGAAGCATGATTTGAACAACATAATCATAAGCTAATCGTCTTCTAAGTGACTTATGCTTACGCCACATAATTCGAGTTGTCGAAGTTAACATTCGAAGAAAACATGATTTAATATGAATGAGAGGCCTAAATACTTATTGTTGAATAAACTAACCCTTTCCAATTCCTAAGTTTCAAGCCATTCCGGATAATGTATGATTTATATTAACATGCTTCAACTTTGCTTCTAATTTTATCTTGAAAGGAACCTAGATTGGTTTCTAGTTTATGCATATCTCCTACTTCACTTGCTTGAGCCAACATTAGCAACATAGCTTTGCATTTTTAGATCAACACTTCTAGATATAACATTCGTAAGCTATCTACTTGGTTTAGTATTCCAAAAAACAGTCCAATTTCTAACATAATGTAAGTACAAATACGAGGTAAGAATAGACATGTACACATCTCCTAATGTATATTCTAATATCATATTTGAACATGCCCTTCAACAGGCCAACGGTTGAACATTTTTCAATTCAGCATTTCAATTTGAAGTTACACCAAGCCAGTCTCGAAAACACATACCTGGAGTTTGAAAAATCAAAAAATATGGAGGTGAGTCAGTGATAACTTCTAGCAATTGCCAGCTAGCAGACAGCAACAACAACAGCAAACCAAAACAGCAACAACCAGCGACGAACAATAAAGAAAAACCCACGACCAGCAGAACAGTTGACCCAGAAATAGATGCGAGAAATCCGTGTAAACTCCAGACAAGAAACCAACGAGACAACAACCAGGAATCTAATGGCAAACCAAGCAAGATCAATTGAAATCCCAGTAAACCAAATCGAACACAGGTGTAAGAGAAACACTAGCCTTTCTGATATGCCAACGTGTTTGAACTTAAATACTTAACACTCTCACTCTTGTTTTTTTTTTCTCAAAGAAGTGTATGCCTCTTCTCTGTCTAAGATCTATGCCCTCTTTAATGTTTTAAAACTCTCCCTGTAAGTTCCCTCAACTCCCCTATATGTATACCCTTTTGAATATGAGATTGAATCCACAGAAAACTTCAAAGATAGACTTGTAAAATATCAGAAATCCAAAGGAAGAACTAAGTTCAATGGAACAGTAGTTATTTTCAATCTCTCTATCACTGTATTTCCCAGAATCCTTCTCCAATGCTCTCTATCCTGTGTATATTTTTTCGACCAGTGTTATCCCCCCAAGGTCTGTGTCTGTATCTCTATTTAAATGTTTTCAGAATGCCCTCTACTCTCAGTGTCCCTCCATCACTGTATGTTTTCCCCCTCTATATATTCAAATTCCCAACTGGCCAGCCTATATCCAGGATTGTTTTTCCCTCTGGCCAGCCCATACCCTGCTCTGTTTTACCACTCAAATTATTAGAAAATTGTATTTTTCATTAATTACTTAGAGCAGCCCACTAACAAGTGTCTTATACCATTATTTAATCAATCAGTGCACTGGCAGTCATGAAATTAACATTCAGGCGTGCCTTCCCTTAGTGATATGGTACCCATGTGATTCTTACTCAACTGCCAGTGTTTTACACAGTCATCTGTCCTCATTAAGCTATTATTTTACTTAGTTCACAACATGCTCATCAGCTTAATGCTTTGCAGAACAATACCAGGAATGCGATCCACTGTCCTGCTTTCCTTTTTAATTCAAACAATCAAACCAATTCAGTTCATATTTCATAATGACCAATCAATCAACCAACCAATTTAACTCCTAACGGCTATTCAATCAATGCTAATAACTGTCCGGTATTTTAAATAACAATCCTACAAAAACTTAAATGACGGTATTTAAACAATCGATTCCACAAAGCAATTAAACACATACCACACGGGTTAAAAGCAAGCTTAATGACCTATAAACAGAATAAGGGATTTAAACTACTCGACGATATTTTGAATTGATTAGTAGTCTATAATACCCGCGGTTAACAGTAAATAGAAAGAATTAACCAAATAAAAGGTCATTTGAGAAGAGGAGAGAAAAATCGCAATAAACGGACAAAGCGAAAAGAAATGATCAAATCAATTTAAACAAACAAAAAGTACAAAAATAAAGAGAGAAAAGGAAGAAATGGAATACCTCTAACTAGAATCAAATTTGAACTGGGCCGTTTGGACTTGGATTTGAACTTTGGGATCTAACGGACCTTAATTGAGAAATTTTTCAAGTAAAAATATCCCAATTAAGGTCTATTAGACATCAATTTCTTTTTTGAATTTGAACAAAAACCCAAAGTTCGATTTTTAGGGTTTATGCGGCCATTTTGGGGCTCGACCAATTCTGGCACGATTCGAGCCAAATCAGGGCTAGTAGGGGTATGAGGGAGGTCATGGGAGGGCTTGGGGTGAGTTTGGAGTGGTTTGGCGTTAGTTCGAGTTTGACTCGAATCTTCAAATGAAGATTCGAGGAGTTCCGGAGTGATTCGAGGTAAATGGTTTGTGGGTATGGAATGGGGGAGTCGAGATGGTCTTATGGTGTAAAAATGGGGGCTTTGGTGACTGACCACCGCCGTAAGGCGATTCCCGGCGGTGGTGCACGGCGGAGGGCGGTGGAGCTTATTTGCCTCGTCTCTGATAGAGACGATGATGGGGTATGTGGATCGGGGGGCTGGGGTAAGCTTTGGATTTATATGCCAATGCGGGAAATAAATCCTGGCCGTTTGATCTGATGAGAACAACGGCCTGGATCATTTCATTTATCCAAACGATACCGTTTGGTCGTTTATTGGAGCCGGGTTGTCTGTGGGTTGATTGGGTCGGGTTGCGTAACAGGTTGGGGGATGGGATCTCGACCGTTGGATCAACATGAATGAATGGCTTGGATAACCTGGCCAATTACGGCATCGTTTGGGCGTATCTGGAGATGGACTGGGCTAATGCATGGCTTGGGCTGCCTGTATCGTTTGGGCTCCGGATTTAGAAGCCCCAAACTTAATTTTCAACCCTTTTTTCTTCCCCTTTTTTATAACAAAACCAAAATTCTAATTAATTTGTCATCATTAAAAATAAAACCATACGGATATTAATATTTAACAACAATTGACACATGATTAACAAAGAAAATAAAATCATATAATGACAACAAAATAAAATACACCCTTATTATTTTGTGATTTTTCCATTTACTAGTTAACTCAAAATTTTAAAAATAAGTTCCAAACGCTATTACATATATATATATATATATATATATATATATATATATATATATATATATATATATATATATATATATATATATATTAATTTAATCAAATATGCATGCACACACAGATATGAATAATAAGAAAATAATAACACGAAATCACAAATATTGCAAACAACGCAAAACTCTTTTATTTTTGAATCTTTTAGGAGTAATTCGTGTGAGGCAAAAATCACGTGCTCACAGCTGCCACTCTTTGCGCGGAAACATGAAGAGCTTTCGTGCAAAGATAGTGAGCAAATACGAGCGATTTTTGCCCTTTTGAGCACTCCGTGTGAATCATTTTGGAAAAGTTTGACCGAACCTTGCTTCAAAAGATCTCCTACATATCCCTGGCTAAAAGGGAATCAGGTCAATGTAGTTCGGGAAATTTTTGTAGCTGGGACTACCATGACTGCTGTGATCTTGTTGTTACTGCTGTTGTTGCCGTTGCCACTACTTAATCGATCTCCTTATTACACCGTACTAAACAAAAAATAAGAAGCTAGACTAAGTTACAGTATTGCAAATTCTTATCTATCTTTTCAACTTGATCTTGCCATGTTCCTTGCCATCCTGCTGGCCTTGATGTTTCTTCACATACTTCTTCTCTTTTAACAATTGTTATTTCGGCCTATCTTGATTGCCGAACTCCGACCGTTGGTCCCTTCCTTTGTAATCTTCGAACTATTCTCCTTCGAAGTTTGTACCTATCTTTCTGATCCTTGTTGCCTTCCTTTCGATTATGAACTTGGATTCACGCCGGGGATTTCCGTTATACTCTACCGCTTTCCTCAACCAACTTCAAAAATAAATCGCCACTCCATTCTTCAGGCGGGCTCCCTGACTTCAATTACAACTTCAAAATAAATCGCCACTCCATTCTTCAGGCGGGCTCCCTGACTTCAACTACAACTTCAAAATAAAATCGCCACTCCATTCTTCAGGCGGGCTCCCTGACTTCAACTACAACTTCAAAATAAATCGCCACTCCATTCTTCAGGCGGGCTCCCTGACTTCAACTACAACTTCAAAATAAATCGCCACTCCATTCTTCAGGCGGGCTCCCTGACTTCAACTACGACTTCAAAATAAAATCGCCACTCCATTCTTCAGGCGGGCTCCCTGACTTCAACTATAGCTTAAAAGTAAAATCGCCACTCCATTCTTCAGGCGGGCTTCCTGACTTCGACTACAACTCCAAACTAAAATCGCCACTCCATTCTTCAGGCGGGCTCCCTGACTTCAACTACAACTTCAAAATTAATCGCCACTCCATTCTTCAGGCGGGCTCCCTGACTTCAACTATAACTTCAAAATAAAATCGCCACTCCATTCTTCGGGCGGGCTCCCCGACTTCAACTACAACTTCAAAATAAATCGCCACTCCATTCTTCAGGCGGGCTCCCTGACTTCAACTACAACTTAAAAATAAATCGCCACTCCATTCTCCAGGCGGGCTCCCTGATTTCAACTACATCTTCAAAACTAAATCGCCACTCCATTCTCCAGGCGGGCTCCCCGACTTCAACTACAACTTCAAAACTAAATCGCCACTCCATTCTCCAGGCGGGCTCCCTGACTTCAACTACAACTTCAAAATAAATCGCCACTCCATTCTTCAGGCGGGCTCCTTGACTTCAACTACATCTTCAAAACTAAATCGCCACTCCATTCTCCAGGCGGGCTCCCTGACTTCAACTATAACTTCAAAACTAAATCCTATCCTGATCACCTCCCTTTGCGTTTTGTACCATTTTCTTCTTCCTGCATTGCCTCTTGGGTCACTTTTCTTCTGAATTACCTCGTCTTGGAATTGCTTTCCCCCTGGGTCGTGTTACTTTTACTTTGGCTGCTGGAGATATCTTCGGAATTGTTTACTCACCTGCTGAAGATGATGCTGCTGGGGAAGCATTCTTTATTTCCTCTTTTTCTATTTCCTCCACCCTTCATTCTCTCTCGGGCTCGCTGGGGATTGAAATGTCGCTAACTGAGGATTACCTTGGCGGGGAACCCCTTTTTCTTTTTTTCCTTTTTCCCAGACCTCCTCTAGGACTCACGCTTTGGCCTCCTTGAAAAACCTATGGGATATAATGCTGCTGGGGGAATCTCAAAGTTAGTGTTTCATTTTCCAACGACTGCTGGGGATGATACCAGGCTCAAAGATCACCCCTCGTGTTGTCCGGCCTCTCTCGACACTATTCTGCTCGGAACGGGCATTTTCCGAAATCTCGTGTTGTTTTCGATCCTTATCCAATGGGTGTTTTGCTTTCAAGAAAATTTTCGCAATCGGAGAAAATTTTCTGCCCCAGTTTGATAACCTTCCACGCGGCATGCTTTGCTGCCGACGAACCCTATTTTCCTGCTTTAAATCAAAGAAAAATTGTTAGTTTCAAAACGCAGTGAGTGGTCGTGCCACTCTTGTTGGGGGCCATTTTCCTTTTCTCTTTCAGCTGCTTGGCCTCCCTCGAACTTTTGGGGGCGCCGTTGACACTTGCTCGGGATAATGCTCTTTCCACAGATGGTCTCTCATTTCTCCTTTTATTTCAACCTTCGGTTTGGTCCGACCCTTTTCAGCCGGTGATTTGTTGTGAGAAATCATCTTACGGACGTGCTATATGTGTCCATCATACTCCATAATTCCTGTGAACCTTCCAATCAACCTGTCGTTCCAATCTTAATATCGGAACGCCTTTTGCCTTATTGCCTCGTTCCACGCCTATTCATTTTCATTGTACCGCTTTGGGAGACTTGGTAGTAAGCTTTGAAAAATCAATTTTTGAAAACGAAAGAAAAGAAAAAGAATGCTGACCGCAAATGACAAAAGAAAGGGAAAGCTTTTCTGAACTCCAAAATAGGAAAAACTTATCTGAATGTGTGACTGATCCAATGGTTATGCCGCGCCTTTGAGATTAATCTACCCAGTCTATTCATGTCAATCACTTTCTGATGGCCGCGCTTTGCTAGAAGTAAACGAATGTCCAAACCTTTTCTCATGCAGACACCTTGTAACCATCTCGCTTTGTCACCTCATAGTGCCCTTCAAAGGGTTTTCGCTAATGAGATTCTCTCATTTCTCTCTATCTCCCGTCGCCTTAGGGTGCCCGTAAAGGTTTTCACCGTAAGACTCTCTCATTTTATTTCTCTCAACTTTCTTCGCCTTAAGGTGCCCGCGAGGGTTTTCACCATTAAGACTCTCTCATTTCGCTTTCCTTCCCTGCGGTGGGCTGGGGTATTATCCATAGAATTTCCTCTAAAGGGGCCATCCCTTTTCAGCTTGTAAGTCCTAGATTCAGTCGAGGATTGAAGTGTCATTCGTAGTTTCACTCGCATGACTTGGCATTTCTCAAATACTGATCGAGAGGTCTTTTTGGTTCTTAATGTGGTTTCTGTGCGTGAGGCTAAAGAAAAGGGGTTTAACCTCAACGGTTAGCTCATTACAACTTTCGGAATCCACCCTATCTTTCAAACGAAACAATGACTTCTGCCCCAGTTTTGTTGCTTGGGGAACCTTTGATTTTTATTTTATTATGACCGAGCCGTGTGGCGCCTACGTATCCTTCTTGAGGAATCAGGTCGAACGTAGTTCGCTTCTTCTTGTTTTTTTTTCTTTGTTTCTTTTTCTATTTTGTTGTATGTCTTCCTTGAGGATTCCAAAAGAGGGTATATGAAAGGATAATTAAGGCTCAAAGGGGAAAACAAGGGTTAAATGTGTTTGGGTAGTAGAAAAATTGCCTCTATCATTTCATTCTCCGAAAATGCCAAATACAAACGAACGAAACCAAGCGTTGAGAAATGCATTAAAGAATTACACATAATATCTCTTGACTGCATCAGAATTGATAGCCATATCAGTGCATCTCCCCTCAATATCAGTTAGACATAGAGCGCCGTTGGATAATACTCTGGTCACAACAAATGGTCCCTGCCAATTTGGAGCGAACTTGCCTTTCGCTTCAACCTGATGTGGTAGAACTCTCTTCAACACATGTTGTCCCACTTCAAATTTCCTGGGACGTACCTTCTTGTTATATGCTCTCGCCATTCTCTTTTGATACAATTGGCCATGACATACTGCTGTCAATCTCTTTTCATCGATCAAGCTCAATTGCTCCAATCGGGTTTTGACCCACTCATCGTCGTCAATCTCAGCTTCAGCGACAATTCGGAGGGATGGAATTTCAACTTCTGCTGGTATTACTGCCTCAGTCCCGTACACCAACAAATAAGGAGTTGCACCTACCGAAGTCCGGACGGTAGTGCGATAACCTAACAGTGCGAATGGTAACTTTTCATGCCATTGCCTGGACCCTTCTACCATCTTCCTCAATATCTTCTTTATATTCTTGTTTGCCGCCTCAACCGCACCATTTGCTTTGGGACGATATGGTGTGGAATTTCGGTGTGTAATCTTGAATTGTTGACATACCTCCTTCATCAATCCGTTGTTAAGATTGGCACCGTTATCTGTGATGATTATCTTTGGAATTCCAAACTTGCAGATGATGTGGGAATGTACGAAGTCCACCACCGCCTTCTTGGTCACTGATTTGAAGGTTTTGGCCTCCACCCACTTGGTAAAATAATCGATCGTTACCAGAATGAACCTATGACCATTGGAAGCCGCAGGTTCTATAGGTCCGATAACATCCATACCCCATGCGACAAACGGCCATGGTGCTGACATTGTATGCAACTCGGTTGGCGGAGAATGAATCAAATCTCCGTGTATCTGACACTGATGGCATCTTCGCATGAAACTTATACAATCACGCTCCATAGTGAGCCGGTAATATCCTGCTCGAAGAATCTTCTTTGCCAATACATATCCGCTCATGTGTGGTCCACAAACTCCGGAGTGTATATCTGTCAACACGGTTGTGGCTTGACTCGCATCTATACATCTCAACAATCCCAAATCTGGGGTTCTTTTGTACAGCACCCCTCCACTAAGGAAAAATCCGTTCGCCAACCGCCGAATAGCTCTCTTTTGATCTCCGGTTGCTTGCTCTGGGTATACTCCTAACCTGAGGTATTCTTTGACATCATGAAACCATGGCTCACCATCCATCTCTTCCTCTATCATATTGCAATAGGCATGCTGATTCCGGACCTGAATATGTAACGGATCGACACGAACCTTGTCCGGGTGATGTAGCATTGACGCCAAAGTAGCCAAAGCGTCGGCAACCTCATTATGCATCCTTGGGATATGTCTGAATTCTACCGACCGGAAACGCTTAGTCAGATCATGCAAACACTGACGATATGGGATAAGCTTTAAATCTCTGGTTTCCCATTCTCCCTGAATCTGATGTACCAGAAGGTCCGAGTCCCCCAAGACCAAGACGTCCTGTACATCCATGTCCACCGCTAATCGCAATCCCAAGATACATGCCTCGTACTCAGCCATATTATTGGTACAATGAAAACGCAGTTGAGCAGTAACAGGATAATGATGTCCTGTTTCAGAGATGAGCACGACCCCTACTCCGACTCCTTTTGTGTTCGCCGCTCCGTCGAAGAAAAGCTTCCACCCCGGATCCTCAGTTATTTCCAACCCATCAATTTGCAGTACCTCTTCGTCCGGAAAATACGTCCTCAAAGGTTCGTATCCGTCATCGACAGGGTTCTCGGCTAAGTGATCGGCTAGGGCTTGAGCTTTCATAGCCGTCCTTGTCACGTATATGATGTCGAACTCTGTAAGTAATATTTGCCATTTTGCTAATCTCCCTGTAGGCATAGGTTTCTGGAAAATATACTTCAATGGATCCAAACGCGAAATGAGGTAAGTGGTGTAAGAAGACAAATAATGTTTCAACTTTTGGGCTACCCAAGTCAAAGCGCAACATGTCTTTTCCAGATGAGTGTACTTGACCTCGTGGACCGTGAATTTCTTACTGAGGTAGTAAATGGCCCGTTCCTTCCTGCCAGTAAGATCATGCTGCCCCAGTACGCAGCCGAACGAATTCTCCAAAACCGTTAGATAAAGAATCAGGGGTCTACCCGGTTCAGGCGGAACTAGTACGGGTGGGTTTGACGGATACCCTTTGATTTGGTCAAACGCTTCCTGACATTCTGTCGTCCATTCTATCGCCGCGTCTTTCTTCAACAGACGGAATATGGGTTCACAAGTTGCTGTAAGCTGAGCAATAAACCTACTGATGTAATTTAACCTTCCCAACAGACTCATTACCTCTGTTTTATTCTTCGGTGGGGGTAGCTCTTGAATGGACTTGATTTTGGATGGGTCCAACTCAATGCCCCGTCGGCTGACGATGAATCCTAGCAACTTTCCTGATGGAACTCCAAATACGCATTTGGCCGGATTGAGCTTGATATCATATCTTCGAAGTCTTTGAAAGAACTTCCTGAGGTCGGCAACGTGGTCTTTTCGACGTCTAGATTTTATGATCACATCATCCACGTACACTTCAATTTCCTTGTGTAACATGTCATGGAATACCGTAGTCATCGCCCTCATGTATGTTGCCCCTGCATTCTTCAAACCGAACGGCATCACCCGGTAGCAATAAGTCCCCCACGGTGTGATAAAAGTCGTCTTTTCTGCGTCCTCCTCATCCATCAAGATCTGATGATATCCCGCATAACATTCCACAAAGGATCCGATTTCACGTCCGGCGCAATTATCAATCGGGATATGGATATTGGGAAGCGGGAAATTATCCTTAGGACTCGCCTTGTTGAGATTGCGGTAGTCCACGCATACTCTGATCTTTCCGTCTTTCTTTGGCACCGGTACTACGTTAGCCAACCATTCGGGGTATCGAGTGACACGAATGACTTTCGCCTGCAACTGCTTGGTTACTTCCTCCTTGATCTTTACACTCATCTCCATCTTGAATTTCCGCAGTTTTTGCTTGACGGGAGGATATGCCGGATCAGTGGGTAATTTATGAACCACTAGATCAGTGTTGAGTCCTGGCATGTCGTCGTACGACCATGCGAAAATGTCTTTAAACTCCATGAGTGTTTTGATCAACTCTTCTCTCAGGTTGGGTTCAATATGGACACTTATTCTGGTTTCTTTGACGTCATCTGTGTTCCCCAGATTAACAGCCTCAGTATCATTTAAATTTGGTTTGGGTTTTTCCTCGAAGTGACTTAATTCTTCACCGATTTCTTCTACGGCTTCATCATTGCCGTATTCCGATTCACTCTCGCCACTTCTTATTTCATGCGTTATTATTTCCAAACCCGATTGACTTTCTAGACTGGGTTGATTAATCTTTAAGCACGCCATATCATTAAGATCAGTTGAAAGAAAGCTGTTCAGAAAAGTAAAAAAAGAAGGAAAATAAACAAAATTAGACACGAAGGGAACAAAATTTCATTAATGGGAACGGTATAAGGAGAAACAAACTTGCAAACTCAAATCAAAATGAACTAAAACAAACGGATTTTACTCCGGGGATAACCCCAACACAAAATTTCAAAAGAAAACAATCCAAAACAAACTACCAAGACTCCTTCCGGACAGGGAGAGGAGTAGCCTTCCAATTATTCAATTTTGCTTTTGATCCCACAAACTGTATCTCGGCATGGCTGGATCCTTCACCATCCTCGAGCATGCATACATCTGCGAACAGGTCCTCGAACTTTCTTAAGAACTCTTCGTCTGGCCTAACCATAGGACTGGGAACCCTTGCCGTCGGATGTCCTCTTACTCCGGACCTGACAAAAGATCGGCGAGGCGCGGAACAGGCTTCGGGAGCACCCATGTCTTCTGCTTATTCCTCTTGGCTCGTTGGATGTCCTGTGGTGTTGGCTTGAATCCCAAGCCGAAGGTTCCCATATTTTTGACCACAGATACCGGTTGTATGATTCCTTGCAGAGATGCACCTAAACCTTTGCCGGGTACGAAACCGTGTCTCAACATTTCATGAGCCACCATGACGTCTGCAGTAATTATTCTGTCATTGGGAATGCACTCCCCTTCCGGAACTCGGTTGGCGGATACCACATCGCAGATCTGGTATACCCATGGCCCAACATCTTCTTCTGTCTCAACAAAGGGGACGATGGTGCCCTGGTTGTAGATCATTCTCTCCATGGACGACGATCTCCTGTTGGTCCCACTCAAACTTGACGAGTTGGTGTAGGCTGGATGGAACTGCTCTTGCGGCATGGATCCACGGTCACCCTATCAGAAGGTTATATGACACTACCATGTCCAGCACCTGGAATTCCATGGTGAACTCCACTGGCCCAATTGTCAAGATTAACACTATGTCCCCAACCGACGCCTTGCCTCCTCCATCAAACCCTCGAACACATATGTTGTTCTTGCGTATCCTGCCGATGTCCACTTTCAACTTGTCCAGTGTAGAGAGAGGACAGATGTTAGCACTGGACCCATTGTCGACTAGGACTTTGGTAACCACCGACTCCTCACACTTTACCGTAAGATATAAAGCCTTATTGTGCTCGGTGCCTTCCTCGGGCAACTCGTCATCGGTGAAGGTGATCCGGTTCGCTTTGAAGATCCTATTGGTGATCTTTTCCAAATGACTCACAGAAATTTTATCAGGTACTTGGGCCTCATTCAAAACTTTCATCAAAGCTTGCCGATGTTCTTCAGAATGTATCTGTAAAGATAGCAATGAGATTTGCACAGGTGTTTTCTTCAACTGTTCTAAGACAGAATAATCATGCAGCTTCATCTTTTTCAAGAATTCTTCTGCCTCTTCGTCAGTTACCGGCTTTTTCAATGTTGCCGGAGTGATCTTCCTCAATTCCGCAGGGGCAAAATATCTCCCCGAGCGGGTCAAACCTTGCGCTTCGCAAACTTCCTCTTTCACTTCCTTTCCTTTGTAGGTTGTCGTGATCCGATCATAATTCCATGGAATAGCTCCGCTATCAGTTATTGGCAACTGTATTGCTGGCTTGATGATGAAAGGTCCATTCGAACACCTGCTACCGTCAAGACGGGTTTGGCTGCTACCCCTGGTACAACTATTTTTGCTTCCCCGGCCTCATCGGTACTCCGTTCACACTTCCCTTTTCTACTTCCAACCCCCTTTGTACGTCCTTCTTGCAAATGGGTGACTCATCAAGGCCCGACCCCTTTCTCATTCCTACCCCGCTACACTTGATCATCATTACCGTCTGAGAGGTTTTCTCCTTTCCTTCTTCTACCCATACCAACTCGATCATGTTGGTCTCGTGATGAGTTGGAAGTGGATTTTGGTTGATGTTGGGCTCTGCTGGAGTTTGGACCTCAATCCTGCGAGTGTCGATGAGTTCCTGGATGGCTGTTTTTAACCTCCAACACCTTTCCGTGTCGTGTCCCAGACATCCTGAGCAGTATGCACAATTTACTGAATGGTCCAGATTCTTTGGAAGAGGGTTTGGTAGCTTAGCCTCAACCAGATTTAGCAACCCTACTTGCTTCAACCGGTGGAACAAACTGGTGTAAGACTCTCCCAAGGGAGTGAAAGTCTTTGGCCTCGGCGCCCTGTCGCCCTTGAATGCTTGGTTCGGGCGAAAACTCGTGCCCGCGGGGTTTCTGTAAGCTCTTGGGGGTGGATAATTGTTTTGCAGGTTTGGTGCACGCCACGGTGCATGGACGGGAGGTGCGGCATATGACTGAGCATGATGGACAGTAAAATGGGGATCAGGTGATGGATAGAAATGTTGCGGGTGGTTATATGGATTGTGGAAGTAATTTTGGTGGCGAGGCTGTGGCGGGTTATACTGGGGTGCGGGGCCTCTGTTTCTGAACCATGTTCCGGACTCGACTGCCGTGACTTCTTCCTTCCTCTTTTTCCCAAGCACTCCTCCGGTACCACTTTGAATAGCTTGGGTGGTGGCTTTCAATGCTGAATAACTCATGATCTTATTGGCTTTCAAGCCTTCCTCGATCATAGCCCCCATCTTTATCACCTCAGTGAATGACTTGCCCACGGACGTCACCAGATGTCCGAAATAGGTTGGATCTAGTGTCTGCAAGAAGTAATCCACCATCTCGTTCTCTCTTATAGGCGGATCTACCCTTGCTGCCTGTTCCCTCCAGCGGAAACCAAATTCTATGAAACTTTCGGCGGGTTTCTTTTCTAACTTTAGCAATGATAAGCGGTCCGGGACTATTTCAAGATTGTACTGGAACTGGCCAATGAATGCTTGAGCCAAATCATCCCACGTAAACCATCTGCTGGGATCCTGCCTAGTGTACCACTCCAGCGCAGATCCTCCCAGACTCTGACCGAAGTAAGCTATCAGAATCTCGTCCCGTCCTCCGGCTCCTCGCATTTTACTACAAAACCCTCGAAGATGGGCTACTGGATCACCGTGCCCCTCGTATAGGTCGAACTTGGGCATTTTAAACCCGGTTGGCAACTGGACATCTGGGAATGGACACAGATCCTTGTAAGTGACACTGACCTGGTTGCCCAAACCGTGCATATTCCTGAGAGACTACTCCAGGCTTTTAACTTTTCGGATAACTTCCTCATGCTCCAAACTTTGGAGGTGCTTTTCCGGTTCTGCCGGGTTATCCCAATGAGGGGTGTGTGGATGTGGTTCAGGAGCCCTAAAGGTAGGCTCGGTAGGATAGTAAGAATTGTCATAGATTTGCACATGAGGCTCACCGGACGGCTTTTGTAGAGTAGCAGGTGGGGGTGCCACAAAAATAGGGGTGACCGGAGGAGGATTTTGTTTGGCTGGTGGAATTTGGGTGACATAAGGGTTTTCCCCTTGGTAGTATGGATAGATTGGGGCGCTTGTCGAAGGATCAAGGGGTGGATGTTCTGGAGCTGATGCGAGAGTAGGGCGGTTTGGTGAAGACTGTCCCCTAGCCCAGGCCAGGTGCATCTCTGTTATTTGCTGTTTCAACCAATCTACCTCTTCTTTCATGATTTGTATCTCTGATTTCTCTTCCTCGAGACTTTTACCGGAACTAGACATGCTTGCTGTAATTGGCCCTTTAGATCTAGTACGGTAATGGTGGCTGGCCAGTATATTCTATCAAACCAACTGCTAAACTTTTCTGGAAATGCAACAAACTTGTTAGTTTACCGAGTTTAACAGATATGTTATAGCACGTTGGATGCAATGCACCTAACCAAATACCCTTTCTACATGTACTCATCACATGCGTCATTCCAGCTTCTCTCTTTTTCTCTTTTTCTTTTTCTTTTCTTTTTTTTTCAACTATCGTTGAAAGCCTTATTGTTATTAACCTTTGTATTCTTTTCCTTTCTTTTTAGTGGTGGTCGAATCTTATGTGGATTACCTACGTATCACGTCCCTGCGTGAATCAGACCGAGCGTAGTTCTAAAAACAAGATTGTGGCAAAATTCAGTAACTTTTATATCAAATAAAACCTTAAAATTACAAAACATGTCTTACAATAATCAACAAAATAAGAGAAATGCTTGACTCGAAAAAGGAAAATGAGATGCCAAACAGCCTGACCCAATATTTCAAAATACATTTTTAATCAAAAGTCTAATGCTCTAAAATTCCTGGGGGCCCGCGAGGCATCATTCGGCCTTGCCGCGGGCCTGGGTGTGAGGTCCTTGTGTAGTCCCCTTAATTCTCTCATGATCTGATGAACATAGCCCATAACTGAAGCAAAAAGGTCGGTGCGGGGCATTTGTTCACAAGCTAAGCACTTCATGGTGACATAATGCCCGATTTCTCCAATTCTGTCCTTGATCATGTTCCTTTCTCTGAGTAGCTGTTCTATCTGCTGGTTTTTTGCCCCCAATCTTTGAGCATTGTTGGTGACTTGGTCTAGGAGACTATCCACTTGTTCTTGCAGTCGGGCCATCAAATCGTGGCAACGGTTGAGGTCTGCTCTAGCATCTCGGGCTTGCTTGAAAACCCGTTCCCTGAGGATAACATTTGTTTCCCTTAGACTAGTGATGATCTCAGTGTAATCTTCTTCCACCCGTTGTAGATGAAGTGCATGTTGATGTGCCTCCTTTCTCCAGCTAGCACGGATCCTCATTGTTTGGGCCTTCGACTCTTCCAATTCTCTTTGGACATCGGCAACATGGCTTCTCAAACCTTTTATCAATTTTTCGTCTGCTCGACTCCTCAACTGTCTGTCAGCATCCCTTTTCATTTGCTGGATTTGAGCTCTCAAAAAGTCATTTTCTTGTGCCAACTTCTTTTTATCTCCTTCGTTGGTGGCGGCTTGCACATCCATTTCAAATTGGAGCTCTTGGGTCCGTTGCTCTATCCTGCTGATCTTTGTTCTATAAGCTTCTTCTCTGGCCAACCAGTCCCATTGTTCTTGTGACGCTCCAGCAAACTCCATGAGGTGGGGCCTTTTTGTGGGCCTTTGATGCTCCAGATCTCTGCTATACCATGCAGGGTATTCCGACGATACTTCATCCAGGGCTCGATCTCGCACCCGAGTGTCTATCTTTAATGTTTGACATTCACTCCAAATCTTTCGGACCAACGCTTCAGGGAACTGTCCTCCCGGTCCAATTTCAACCACATGTGGGCTGAGGTCTTCTTCTTTTGGGATTATTTGGCATCGTCCCAACTGTCTCAATACTCGACCTGGTGCGTAGGGCTGGATGCTGTTGAGGCCCATTAGCAATAAATATGATTCCGTGGCCGATGCGTATATGACTTCTTCCACGGGTAGCCAGCCAAATGTCCATTCTATCTTGCTGGCTGGGATCAAACGCAAAAGTCGTATCCATCCGCGGATCCCCTCTGGCAAATCATGTCCCTCGACCCTCGTAGGGAATTCTTCTATACAGGTTTTCTTCGATAAACTATACCTCATAAACTGTGGGCGGCGACATAAGTGATCGATCATCCACATTTGGAGCAGTACATTGCAAGCTTCAAAGAAGACCCCTCCTGCTTTGCAGATAGTGAGTGCACGAGAAATATCTGATATTATCATAGGAGCCAAAGTACTATTGTTTTGTTTCTTCAAAGTGCTGACGACCCCTGCCACATGTATGTTGATATTCCCGTCCTTTCTGGGAAATATTAATGAACCCAGGAAAGCTACCATGAAGGCGATGCGCCTATGTTCTTCCCATTTTAACTGGTTTTCTCCACTGCAGATTTTGCTTTTGTGTTTGTTGAAACCCCCGTAATGACCATATTTGTCATATAGAAATGCTAAAGTGCAGAACCCTTCTGATAAGTCTGGGTTGTGTACAGTTCTGCGGATTTTCACAGTATCCAAAAACCTATGTATTGTCACTACCCTTGGCGCAATGAGATATTGTTCCCTCATAGGGACTTTTGGTCTTCCGATATATCCGGCCAATTCTTCCAATGTTGGTGTGAGTTCAAAGTCTGAAAAGTGGAACACATTGTGTGCCGGATCCCAGAATGAGATCAAGGCTCGTATGATGTCTCATCTCGGGGGAATATTTAGTAGCCCCACTAGATCTCCCAGGTACAGCATAACTGCGTCTTGTCGTTGCTCGCCCAAGTCGCTCCACCACCTATGCAAACTTAAGGGGACCTTGTTTATGATAGCTTCGGTTGTATTCTGACTCGTGCTCATTCTGCACATTTATTAAGGTAGTTTTTATATAAAAGAAAAATCTTTATTTGACCCCAACAAAACTATCTTTTTCTTTTTTTTCAAAAAAAAACGAAGCGGGCCACAGGAATTGACTGGTCAAAATATTAAGACTGATGTTGAGGCGAAGTTAAACATCCTGGCATTCCGTCATTATTTCTTCTTTTAAAAACTTATTTTGAAACATAGGGAAGTTGGACCCGTTAAAGGCTGCCTACGTATCTCACACCCGGTGAGGATCAAACCCACGTAGTTTGGTCCGTCAAAACAACTATTTTTTCTTTTATTGACTGACAAAGAAAACACATTTTGTCAAGAAAACCATTTTGTTGGCAAAGTCAACCTTCTGTCGTCTTTTATCGGCAAACTAAATTTATTGACTTGTTGGTAAAACACATTTTTGTATTTTCTTAAAAATATTTATTTCCCCATACTATTTCCTTTTGTTTTTTTGTTTTTCTTCAGTATTTAAAAGCCGGTCAGCATGCCAGTCTAAATAAATGCTTACAACAAATATGATATAGCAAGACGGTCTTTTCATTTCGGGTTGCCTGTCCTAGACGGACCCAACCCCTGTGTTGAGTCCCCTAAGTCAGATATGATGCAAATAAACGTCCTAAATCTAGGCTCAATATCCCGATGTTTTCAATGGTACTAGACCGTGTACCCGAGCGGACAACTCGGATCGAGGAGGGGGCTACGTACCGGTGACCCGCGGGATCGTCCGGCTTTGTAACTTGTCCTGCCTCTTTTCTTATTTTTGGTATTGACACTAACAAAAGGGGAGTCTCAACCAGTAAGCACATCCCGGGGGTAGGAAGAGACGGGTTTTCGGCACAATTTTATATACAGTTCACGCAATATAAAAGCGATAAACATA